>CM056168.1:18482592-18905907 GCA_029691765.1 Entomobrya proxima
TAAGAATTAAAGACATGTCAACAAAAATCCTCCTCGCCCAAATCAGCACCTAAAATGAGACGATGATTATGATGATGATTGACTGATTGACAGAACATTTATTTATAACCATATTACAGCCATGAGTCAAGTAAGTATTATGGCGATTTGTTCGCCCCCGCTAACCAAGCAGTAGTGTTGTTTTTTTCAGATGCACATACCTACGTAGATTTAATACTTGTGATTAACTACAGTTATGACATTTTTGCATTGCCAATCGACTCGGAAATTTTCTATACCATGCTATGTACTACCCTAGAAACAAAATCTTCACCTGGGTACATACTTTAGATGTCTTTCTTCGTACATTCGGATATCCGACGGACACTATTTTATGGGATGTATACGTAATACGGATATCCCACACATAGCCGAATTTCCAAATATCATGTACTTAACTGGTTTCTAAGTATATTCCCGTAAATGTACGTAGTATATCCGACGTTAACCAGTTTGTCCTGGGCGGACAATCTTAGGACATGATTAAGTACATACACAATACGTCCCATTTATGTCGTTCGTACATGCGTGAAATATTTTACGGATATATTTGGGATATGATAAGGATAAAAAATGTGCAAATATTGACATTTATAGTACATTCACAGAATCAGTTCAGTTTACAGTTGTTTTATTTCATTTTTATAATTATTTAGTTAACAAATTATTGTACACATTAAAAAACTTCTCTGTTATTGGCCTTGTCCAGCACGCTTCTTCTTCAGCCTTTCAGGGGCATGGCGAAACCATTCAATCACAGCTTTTTCGGCATCTCGTTCGGTAGCCTTGAAATTTTCTGCAGAAACCACAGCATCTAGAAAGCAAATTTTAAAATGAAATTATTCATTACTAAATTTGGAGAATTAACTCAATAACTTGATTAAACTTGATTTGTGTAATTGCTAATAACGATTTATACCTTTTAAACATTCCCATGAATTTGTAGCTGAAAAGTTGAGATTGCCACGCTGTCCCTTTAAACTATAATTAACGGCTACTTCATCCGTGAATAACCGCTTGAGACCCCTGCCAACGAAGTCCACTACATCCGTGCCTCCAATGGTAGCAAAAACGCGTTTCTACAGGAAGTTATATACAACTTTTAGGTGTACTGGAGTAACAGACATGAATGCAAACTTGATAGTAGGCGATATATTTACCAAAACAAACTTATCATCATCTATTAATCCAGAATCAAAACGCTGGTAGTCAACTAAAGATGTTAGCGGAAGGGGCAGCTCCTTTTGTTTTTGCTGAATATCTTTCAACGTGCCTCGAGAGTCCATTCGCCGTTCCAAGTTAATCAAGTGCTGCTTAACTAGCTTAACCTCGTACATCACTTTTTTCAGGAGTTCTTAAAACAATGACGAAGACTCAATTAAAACTCTAGCAACTATTACTACAACTACGTAACTATTATCCAAATGACTTATTGCTACACACTAACCCAAAATCTCGATTAAGGACACTACAGGAGCCGAATTCATGCCTTCAGAGTTAAGCAAAGCTGATTGAATGGCGTAACTCCCATCATCTCCTCCATTCACTTCCAGAGCCCGTGATCTCTGAGGACTATCTACGCTTCTGTTCTGATCTGCTGGCACAGATTCGTGAATCGGATCTGGAGCTGTCATATCATATAAAAGTAGTATATGCACATTAGACTTAGGATATACATTTTTTATCCTGTAATCAGTATTTTAATCACTTGCCATTAGATAATTGAGACGGAGGAACCAAATGGTGACCATGCTTGACAATCTTTAACGGTTGAACGGGATCAGCTGATAGAACAGTCTTAATTCCTAAAATGACAAAGAAAACACAAACTTTAAATAATCCGTTGAGACAACTTGTTTATTCCATGAACTTTTGTGTTTTAGTACCAGTAACCAGTTCAAGTGTTGGCATGGGTAAAGAGAGTTTTGAATTGGCCGTCTCGTCTTCACTTTCACTTGCAGATCTGTTTCCCCGATTTGATGGTTTTCTAGCCAAATTCCGCACTGGAAGCTTTCCACTACAATTTCTCTTCGGAGTGGTTTCACAATCTGTCCCCAAGTCGGAAGTGTCCTCCGCTTTTGCCAGCATTTGTCTAGCCTTCTCATATGATTCTGCAAAATAAAATCAATTAAACAATAAATTTTTAACTTTAAAGATGTAAAATTTCGGAAATTCTAGATATATAGTATTGTTAAATCTACCAAACTCTCCTATAATGCGTCCGGGATACTGTATCCAGCCAGCTTCGATAGCATGATTTTCCAGAGTCCATTTCAGGGGTACGCGTTTGTTTGGCCAGTAGAGAATCCCCGCTTCTCGATCAAACCAACCACTTGGCACAATGCTTAGTAGTTTACCACCCACTTCTTCGGTTTCCACAATGAGGAATGAATGACTCATTGCAAATGTAGTAAAGGAAAAGCCACAAACGTATTTCCTACTGATATAACTTGGCACTTATACTTGATTTCCGATTCTTTAACGGACACAATTTCAGAACGATCCCTAGCAAATTCATAAATATCAAGAACAGATGAATCACACGGCTCTGTAAAATACGGCTTCCTCTTTTTATATAACTTTCCAATTAACGTGACCTCCTGAGTGTCGTGACTTAAGCATATATTTTGCACTAACAGTAGATTAGATTCTTGCGTTAAACAAAAATGATCCGCAGAATCAGCCCTTGTTTTGATCACGCATCCCTTATAAATTAAACTGTCATATTGGGTGACAGTTGTTCCATTTATTGTCGGGCCTCTGTAATGTTGCCTACCAAACTTTTTTATTGGTGGAGCGGTGTGATTTTTATCAGCTTCTAGAAGCCTCTTTACAATTTGCACTAGAGGTTTATTAGGGGTTCTAACTAGTTTTTTTATCTGCCCAAGTTTAGTCTCAAATTTAAATGCACTGAAGCTATCTAAAAGTCCTAAAAATTTGCAATCTTCAGCTAAATGGAGTAGACAGTGTGCATTGTATGACATGAACTCAGGGCCAAACACTTGAACCGAACCACTGACAAAAAATTTAAGGAGTTTATCGGCATAATCAATAAGGGCAGATTCGCTTTTCTGTGAAAGTATCCTAATTGCAACGGAAAGGCTCATAAATAGTTTATAATTATCTGGTAGTATTATGCCTTTTAATAAAACTGGCCCTGTGTACAGAAGGAACTGTCTAAATTCTGTGGCTTTCCATCTTTCCAAGTCGTCAATAGTACGGGGTTTCCGCGCAAACTCACACACAATTGAATGACGATATGCCTTTAATCTTTCATTTAATATGGCAAGATTTGGTCCTCCAAGTTTATTTTGACTTGGCTTTCCCTTAATCCAAACATCTTTTAGTAACTTTTTAGTGACCCCTAAGCAAATCAAATGCATATAATCAAGTGGAAAATGTTTTATCATATCAATGGAATCAATATTTTCCAGAACTGGTACAAGATGATGATGGTCTTCGTCTATCTGCTGTCGAAAAGATAAATCTGTACGAGGATTTCCAGCCTGCAGAAATACAATCCTATTGGAAACACTGTTACCTCCAATTTCGCATTTATCACAACCCGAATAACCACTATGTCCTTTTATACCTTTAATAAATGCCCGTGCAGGCGCATCACACACAAAACTATGTAAAATCAAATTAACCCCTGCTCCATTTAGCTCATGCTTTGTTAAGTTGAATTCCTGTACAAACGGTGCAAGATAATCATTTACATTGCTAGGTTTTTTCTCACCACAGTAAATGGCAATTACAAATGGTTCTGGAGATAAATCAACAAAATACCCTAAAATCGGCCAGAATTGAAGTCTAGTGCTATTATAAATAGGAAGGCCATCTACATTTACTTGAAGCTTAAGTTCTTTCTTTTCTGCAGCGACTAATTTTTCAGTTTCCTTTCTAATGCCGAAGTATGCTATTTGGCCAGGATTTAGAGGAGTTATCGGTGGAGGGTTGCTAACTGCAAGCAATGTGCGGGCGTCTGATGGATATTTTTCGAAGCATTTATGCTTACGAAGAATTTTTAACAAAGATGATAACTGTTTTTGGTTCACTGACGAATCTAAAGCCCATTTCTTAATATCTGACAGTATATCCTCCACCTCCTCTTCGTCTGACTCGCTGTCACTATCACTAATGCTAAATGCTTCTCCAAATTCGGAGTTTTCGGAGAAACTGATGCTATTTTCAGTCCTATTTGCCACTGGCGGATTTTCTAATTCGGTGTCACTCATAGATATTCCGAAATTGCCACTATGATTAACTTGATTGTCTACGGAGCCCGGCCGGTCACTAAAATGCGCACATGCTTCTTGTCTTGCTAATTGCTGCAACCTTCTACTTCCTACAATTGTTTTTCTCGACATTTTGATTTTCTACTTATCGTAATTATACACACCTTGTTACCTTATCAATATATTCGTGAGATTAAGTTAGAGGTACTTCAATTTACCAACAGACAAAAATTAATTGTATTCTAAGAAAACAGAAGTTGAAAATTGTCGGTTATGTATTTTGGCCAGAGTCGGCTTTGCGATTGCGAGTGAATGAGAGCTGTGCTTACCAGCCTCTGGTTTTATGTCACCTGATATCCCCAAGAGGATAAGTTTGGGACAAACTGGTTTTCCAAAAAAATATGTACGGGTAAAATGTTGTACGGATATACTACAGATATCCGCAAACGGGATATCCGAGCATGTCCGTGAAGGACATCAAAAAGTGTATCCGCCGGAGAAGGCTTGTTTCAAGGGTAGGTATGTGAGGTTGAATTACCACTATCGGATGATACAAATGTAGAATGGTGTCAGTAAAGTTGCGTCTTTATGACGTGATAATTCATTTTTTCATTCATGCAAAATTCATCCATCAATCTGACGATAACAAGCACCAAATAGAAACCTTGTTTATGTTTACTGACTTATGTAAAGAGGTAGCTCAAAAGGTCATGACCAGCCTACCAGGTTCAAACAAATTCATAGTAATCAATATCTTTCTGCTGTTCTTTCATGGCTCACATTTGGAACTAGATATTTCTTGATAAACAGCACATCCACTTTCTACCCTGTAACTAGGTATCAAACAATGTGGGTAGAATGAAAAGACACCGTATGTTTCTACGGTGTCTTTTCTTTCTACCCACTTTGGTATCAAATTAATTTTCACCTGTAAATCTCTCATTGAAGGCACAATTATTCAATATAATATTTTTCATATCTTTTTATCAGCGAGACCTTTTTGCATGACTGACAAAAGGTTTTGTAGGACAAAACTCAAATACATTTCATTTCATGTTTCGAAAACTAAAAGTTAGTAAATTGTATCATCAATATATTTACTGTGATATAACAAAATGGAAAGTTATGCAATAAAGTATTATTTAGCACATTAAAATGCAGATGTCACATCAAAATGTATCATGTTTCTTTTGTGATGCAAAAATGATGAAGCTAGTCGATAATTGTGAAATGTGAACGCATCCATGACGCAACGTAATATGTACTCCTGCTCTTTGAAGTTTTTGCTTCCTTGGTTTCCCTCTTGATTCTTGTAAGAAGATGAGAGGAATAACTTAGTAGGTGCAATGTACTATCGTAACATAAAGGACTGGGGACAATTTTTTTGGCTTTTATACTTTTGTGAATTTTCATCACTGTCACTCCCACAATTCCACACGCTGTAAATTACAAAAAGTAAAACTTGATTCGTCAGCATGTTGCACAACGTATTCAATTTCTATTTAGTGATTTTTCAAGCGTAAATAAAATATAGTATACGTTATAGAGTATTACTATTATGTATGTATAGATCCTATTAAAGTATTATGATAATAATAAGTAACAAGATGTTGCCTATGATAATGATGACTGCTTGTGCTGTGCGTTATGCGACTCGTGTTTCAATTACACGTATACTACTAACTTATACTACTACTAACCGGCTTATAATTTTTAACTAGTTACAGTTGCAGCTACTAACTGTTAATTGTTTGAGCTTTCGGTGGTTTTGTTGTTTGATTTAACATATATACTAAAATACTAGATATTAGATATTTTAAAATAGTGACAAAAAATAAATAAAATATATTTTAAATCTACTATCTAAATGTCATCGAGTCATTTGAATAAAAATGAATCACTTTTTACTTGCTGAGCATTCAAATATTTTACTTACTTCTGCTGAACTTAGACTGAAGTTAATAACTTCAAGTTATACATGTTTTCGTATACCCGCGGCGAGCTTGATGAGCACATGTTGCTAGCTGAATGTAAAATAAAACATACGAATGACAACTTCTATATCCATGTATAATGTTTGTTTGTGCTAACATAAAAATGAAAATCGGGTATCTAAATCTTGTCAGTGGTTTTCCGTACTCAATAGTCAATATCACATCTTGGGATCCAGCTGGCAAGCGTGCCATTTCTACTTTGCAAGAGTATTGTGTGTAGGTATATTACATGCATTATATTACATAGGTAGGCGATTATAGAAGAAAATGTGAATTCATAATTTGTAAATAAAAGTATTACTCATTGTATTTTCACGTTACTCTACTGACCAGAAGGTTGTTTTCCTTTAAAACATCTTCCATTATTGTATGATTTTTAGGTAACCTGTTTTTTTGCACAACAATTGGCATTCTTTTCTCTTCCTTTAAGCAGCAACTTCATTTTGTAGCATAATAGTCGAAAAATTAAAAGTCACATGGGTGTGAGTACAGGGAAGAGTACAAGAAAAAGAGCATATGTCAAATGGTGGTAGTGGTGGGGATCAAACTTGATTTGGAATTTATTTGTTGAGGTTCATTACCCACCAGGTGAGGTCCACCACTTGCGTATTTGAAGTTAACTATTAAAATACGCAAAACTACTTATAGTTGTAGTGTTTACTATTGTTTAAAAAAGTAAGGCTACAGTTTTTAACAGGTCTAAAAATCAAGCTGGCAAGGAAACCGAGCGAAAATGTTCGTATATAATAAAAATGCATACACTATTAGTTCTTATTGCTTGCAAATAACTAATATTGTATAGATGAAGGCGTTTGAAATAAAATTTGATTTATAAGAGCAAGATGTTTTGCAAGAGCTGCTTAGCGATGCGTAAACCAAAAAGGTTTCATTCGTCATAGGCAACTCCAGATCAATTTATGAAAACGAGATGATAAAATTAGCAGAGTTATATTAAGAAAGTGTGTAAAAAATTGGATTGGACAGTGATTGGATATGGATACGCATATCCAAATGCATCATTTGTCTATTGAAAATTATTTTAGACATAATTGATAGTTGCTCATTCCTAAGAACAGGTAGAGCTACCAAATTGCTGTTGAGTTAAACATAAGTCAAACCTGCAGTTCTATTGTATTGAAAACACGCTGAATGCAGTTGCAACGTATGCACGCAGTCGAGTGACTTACTCGAGTCTTCCAAAGCACATTATTGAAATTGTAAACCACTTCATCTTGCTTAGAGCAGGATTCTAGGATTTTAATATAATATGTATAGATAGGCATATGAGTAGTACATATGTACGATGTAATATTTATGCAGAAATTGCAATTGTCTTACTTTATATGTATACCACATTACATGTATAAATAAGTTTGATTTCCCAGTCGAATTGTACTTGTTTTTTTATTAGCCAGTAATCAGTATCTATCAAGTCAGTTTGATTAATATGAAGAACCTTATAATTTGTATTTCACTTAGGGATAACCAATGCTTTATCGCACAAATGGGTCGCAAAAATAAAATTTGTGTGCGTACAAGTAAAAAATATTTCGTCACGATTTTGTCCCTAAAAATCCTTCATTTATTTTGGTGCTTCAAACCACAAATCAAGTTTGAATATGCATTAACACACGCATACTAAAACGTTTCTATCAATCTACCTATCTGATTCTTTTATCTTTCGAGCAAAGTAAACCACAATTTTCAATTTTGGTAAAGTACAATGAAATGCATCACGTCCGAAAATTTAATCTTTCTTTGCGAACAACCAAAAGGAGGAGATGAGAAGACTTCATATACATATCTAAGTCTAAAAAATCCGTCTTCTTCCACGTGTCAGTCAGTATTCCACTAGAAACACGACACGATTCATCCGACACAAATAATGTAAATTATAAAGTCTGCGACGCCACAATCTTTTAAAAACAATTCATTGCAACACGCCCTGAAAGATACGATTTTCGTGATGTACGATGTACGTCTATCATGTAAATTCTTCTTAGGAAATGACTTTGCAGCATATCTTTTCGTTGTAAAGTATATAATACAAACGCATACAATTGAGACAATGCCATATAATATCTGGTGTTGTCCTTTTTATGCTTGTTCACCTATTTTGTTTTGTACAATTCCTGAAGTTGTAGTGTCATTAACTGGGCAACACACAATCATAAACCTTTAAATTTTATAAATATATTTTACTTGCTGGTCAGTTTTGTGTGTGATTTCAAATGGAGAAACGAGGAAGGAAATGCAATATTAACGTAACTACTGTGAACTTGGCTAGGTTTTAATGTCTTGACACATGATGTGAATAACATGACCAAAAATTGGAAATACTCAGTTATGATATTACATTTGTTGATATTTTAAGATGGTTGAATGACACTATGACACCCATTCAATTTAATATTGTTATTATTCAATATAAAGACAGTGGATGCCGACTTTTGACTTACTTCATCTGTAAGAATTCAAGCGGTCTGCTTCAATATATTTCCATTTCTAAGGTTTGCCAAGTACCAATCCAGTTAGTTATCATGCAACATTCATCATCAAATTATGTGTGAATTAGTGGTTGAAATGAAACATACTATAATTTTGCCTTGTTGTGAAGCTATTCTCCTTTGATATTAGACAAAATGAGTTTCATTTCATATTTACGTATATATAACCAATTAGAAGTCAATCTCCTTCCTTCAAAATGTGATACATATATATATTACCTATACAAATCTTTCTGGGGTTTCACTGTTTCACATGATGTATGTGTATTCATATTCTTACGTAGGTACACTACAGCAAAATTCATTCGACAATTTGTATAAGGCTAATAATTTATGAATAGGAATTTTATTATGACTCACGCTCTCTACCATATTATTTGAAAATTTGGAAAGCCACGAAAAAACAACGCGATTATGGTGCCACAGGGAGACTATCAAAAAGTAAATGTGTATTAATGGTGGTAAGCAAAACCTAGCATGATATAATAGGATTTCATTGTTGCATGCACAACTTGGCCCATCATCAATCCGGCGATTGTCCATAAAACCATCTCTGCTATGTAATTTTTATCCAAATTTGCTTGTCCCATTAGTGCAAACCGGGAAGGTTTGAAGTTTGTCTTTGGAATCATCTCAGGGCAGCAAATATTGCATAAATCAACAATGCGGTAAAGTTGCATGATAAGCGTCAACATTGTACGTGTGTTCTTCTTGTAAATGTTTTTTCTGTTTATGATATACAGTATAGTGCAATTAGATTGTTGTGCCTTTACTCTGCAGTTGAATGTACACATCATTCAACATCATTTTCTAAAAACGTAAATAATATTCGATTGGAGAGAAACGTGACATTATGAAATGCAATGGTCGAATGGTTTTTCTGTTGCTTTCTGTCTCAGAATCTCAAGAGAATAAGAAAGTATAACAAAGTTATAGAGACATTTTGGCAGACGGACAACCAGTCACTGTTTGAAATTACCTAAGTTTATTCATTTTGGCCGTGGAATTCATTTGCATTCTCTTGGATGAAGTGCTGCATTTAGACGATGGCAACATTTGAATATTTGTTTGAATTTTTGAAGAAACTGGAACTAAAGTATTTCTATAAACTTAAATTTTGCCTTATAAGCCGAAATATATATATGCACACACGTCACATAAAATGCCTTTGTTTCTGGGGAAGAATTTGTTTACAAACTGTCAAAATCTTGAAGCGTTGAGGCAATTGTAAAATATTATCTGGTTTAGTTGTGAAAGTTAAAGTACTTTTTAACTGATATATATATATATAATTATATAACCATATAACTTTTCAGTTTTATCGTCCACGCATTTCTGGATGCGGGATATTGTATAAATTCCCCCAAATAAAGAATACGCTGTAGCTATTAGCAGCGCCTAACGTACAACCGAAAACAAAATATTCTGCGAGAACAAGTAATATTCTCACACATCTATTAAGATTATCATTATGTTATTGCTGGCTGACTATTGGACGTTTCCTCTTCCTGCCAGAAACAATGCATGATTTTGTGTAAACAAAAACTACGCAAATACTAGAGAATACATGTAAAACAAACACATCTGGTGTGCATTTCCATTCTGTTTTCCCAAGCAAACATTTATCAATATTACCATCCTAAATAGGCTATACTATTTGTACGCAGGAAATAGTAGAGTTGGTTATTTTATACACAGTCACAAATCAACCCAAAAGTTTTTATCCATTCATGGTGATATGTATCTGTGATAATATTGCAAACCCCAGAGGAGAGTAAACAAAAATGTATTAATGTTATTCGGTTAGCAAGGGAGATAAGTGTGAATGAGGAATGGAATAAATGTTTTCATACCAGCACGCATATTGTCATAGAATTTGCTGTTATTGCCATACTTTTCTATCATCCTTACGATTTGAAACGTTTGCATTTGCACTGGTTTGAACTATTTTCCTGCGAGAAAATAAACACTTGCGAAACAGTTATTATGTGAGTTTGTATTTTGGAGAATGAAAGTTTTAGCACGATTACTTCTGCCTACGATTATTTTTCTGGAATTAATTATAAGAATAAAGGCGTATACGTGTAAATAGAAAATGTAAATATTTATACATTTTGTCTCGATTAACCAAGTTTTCCCTCTAGAGTGTCTAGAGAACCGTATTGCTTTATTTTTCTTAATATATTTGAACCGTGAATCGTTCTTACAACCTAGAGGTTCTCGGTAACCAAGTTGTTTCGTGCTATAGCTATAAGTTTTTTTATTATTAAATCATGCATCCACATCTAATTTTCTTTTCACGCAACAGTCTACTAACGATGACACTCGCAACTGAAGTTTTGTTCTTCCATATGTATGCTATGCGTGTTGGCAAATATATTTGTGTAAAGTGTGGATAATATTGAATAAATACGAAGCATATTGTTAAATCCAGGTTATAACTTCACAATGTTGAAGTCTTTCTCTTATGTTTGTGATTTTGGCAATTCTATTTCTTTCTCAACTATAATATTATACAAATAGGTATGCAAATAAATAGGAAAAATGCAACAAGAACTACTTTTTCCCGATCGGCTTCTATTTAAACTTACTTGTCTTAAACGATAAATACAATTGCAGTAAAATGTATTTTCTAGATTTCCTTGGGTTGCAGTCCCAGTCATAGATTTAAGATGCTTATAAGCCGAATATGTATATAGAAATGAATTATGGCTATGGAGTAAGAAGTAAACAACTGCCTGTATGATTTGGTGAATGAGTCATACTTCTCTCGGAAAAACACTGGTCTGGAAAGTAAAGTGGATCTCCAGGAAAGTAACAGAAAAGCCATGCTCAGCAACGCAACGCTGTAGCAGCAGAAGTGGAGAGAAAACTAATTCAAACCAGCGCTACAGCTCTGAACTTATAAAGCTTAAGCTTTTTCAGGGCTTACCCTTCTGAGTCAGCTTTAGGTAGCAGTGGTAGAGGAAAACTAAAATTTCCTTCGCTATCTCCAAAGAAAGATGAACGACTCTAGTGCTAACATGAGAGTGTGTATTTGCATTCGCATTCCACCATTACGCAACGAAGTTTTATACTTTTGGTTTAGTCTGAATCGAAGGTATACAAAGTTTGGGGAAGTATAAAAGACTGAATGATGCACAGATTTTGCATCCTGAGACTGCATGGGTTTCTTGTTGATAAATTTCTTGTATACGTATATTGAAACCAGACAGCTTGATGATCAAAACTAGACGTTGTAGATTATAAATACTCTCAAGATTAAAGCTTTCTATACATCTGTCTTATAATTTCAACCTTAACAACGTGTCGAAAACTAGGATACAAAATCTTAGATTTAATATAAATCCTGGTAAGGTTAAAATAAGGCTCGCGTGTACTCTACTCGGAACCTTAATGTAGTTTCTTGTGACCTTAATTGTAGTAATTCGCATGCGTCAGATAAGCCATAAGCCACCTTAAACCGTTGAGGAGTTATCTTGCTTACCGACGGGCGGAGGGAGAAACCAGCAGACACATCAAGATCTCCGGAGTAAATTTTCACTTACGTGCACCTTAGTACTATCTACCAGGCATATGCCTTTTTTGACGTACTTATGGATTTTTATGCATGCATGCATACGATATTTTAATTTGAAAATTAAATACCTAAAAATTTGAAAGGGATCAATAGAGACAGTGGTTTTGAAAAATATTGCGACAGTGATTACCAGCTAGTGATACCAATCTTAAATCAGGGCGTAGATTGATTAATCTCCGACGCAAATACAGTAGACAAACTGAATACTGCAAGTTGTGTCTAATTAAAAAGCTTTCCTTGTGACTTTTTTGTATTCTTTCACTTTATCGTGCCAATTTTTTATTTTTAAAAAGCTTTTAAGAGTCTGTTTCCTAATTAGCAATTAATATTTGGATAGGCAACAAAATGTTATAATTTACGACGGCAAGACAGTAGGATGGACTTTGGCAAGAGAACCATAAATATAGTATCCGTATTACCATCAGAGTAACTCAATGGAACCATACAAACAGTCTTTTAAGTAAAACCTTTAAGTTACAATTTCGACTACATCAACAACCGGGCTTGAGACATAAGTACAGCCCTCTAATTATGTCTGCTGAAAAACTCAATCGAAAAGTTTTTTATCCACGTTATGTCTCTTTTGCTCTTTGGCAAGCATGAACGAAACTTTCTGTCACTTTTATAATGGACCAATGGACAAGCAGAAACGCTTTTGAAATAGCTGACGTAGAGGTAAAAACAAAGCACAGGAAAAACATACAGGAAAATGAGTACCTTGTTTAGTTCTAACATTTTATGCTTTATTCTCCAACACAACTATATAAACTCCATAAAAGGCAGAACAGAAGTTTACTCTCTTATTGTTCATCGTATAAAAATCATCCTTGTCATCATTTTGTTTACTATTATGTACCCCAAAACTGTGGTGAACCGGTGATAGAGATTTTTGAGGACTTATCCGGCAGTACCAGTTTTTAGTTTTCATCCTTTATACTTTAGACGCATTGCATGCATTTGATTATCTATAACAACAAAAGTGAAATTACTGAAGCACAGTCTGAGCAAAAGAAATCGAAACTTCATGGTCTTTTCCTGGTAAAACAAGGAGAACCACATCGACCAAAAGTTTAACTGCAGTCGATGATGATGAGAATCAGAGAGGGGAAAGCGGCAGTAAACGACTCAAGATTGTTCCTTGGAAAGTCTTCAATTTCCCCGATACGAATGTCACTGTGCATGCTTGTACGCACATACAACATACAAAACCTTATAACTAGGAATTTCTTCTCTAAGCGGTCTTCTTTATATGAGTCATGTATTGAGAAAAAGGAGGAAAATGAAAACAACCAAGTGGAGACATCACAGCGAATGCAGGGGACAGAAACTAAAGTAAGTTAGAGTTGGAAGTAAAACGATGAAGCGCGTAAGCGACAAGAGTACGAGTAAGTACATAATAATAGGAAAAAGAGCGAGGGGATCTACTTTTACTCTTGTTGTATCTATCTGATAAGCAGTGGTTGCTTGGTTAGCAATATTTGGTCAAGCACAGATCAGATATTATACGCGTGTAAGAAAACGAAACAGAAAGGGGCCACGTAAAAAGAAGAAAACTTTGTAGGGGAAGAAAGTACGAAGGAAAGAGCAGTGCAGTAGTTACGTACTGCTGAACTAATACTGTTGAAATTGGAAGCAGTCAAAACGATGAAGAGAAACAAAAAGATGAGGAAAAGCAGCTGCCAGTTTTCCTTAAATATTCTGCCATTGTATTGCATGAGGGAAGAATTATCAAATATAGCTAAGTAAAGATATGAGATGGGATTTACTATACTGTCTTTCTCCGTTCAAATGAAAATATGCGAGTCCTCAGCTTTCTAATGCTCAGTTGAAAGCAAGCTGTATGGTTTCACCATCTACAAAATTACATTTCTCCTTCTCAATTTCCCTTCCCTTTCCCCCTCATTTTCCATATTCGTTTATTTGTGAGCTTTGCTCTTTTTGAAAATTCATCATGAAATACTGTCTTTGTGCTGTAAATTGTGTAGTAGTAGTAGCATTGATTATAAAGGAGGCAGAGAGTACAATCTGCTTCAGCGGTAGTAACAATGATGTAGAACTTTCATCAATTTTTCTACCATAGTCTATTCATAACTTGGATTTTTCATATCCTTCAAAGACCGCTATCATTGACAATTGCTATAACCCCAACCTGACATTTTAGCTGCACTCTGTGCAAACTTACAACGCAACGACTCCGATAGTAATGATAACACCAACGCAACGTCTATTCCAATCTAGTAGGTTCGAACTCCCAAGACAGTTCGCATACATATTAGAGCACCGAGCTCACAAGAGCAGTTTTCTCTTGCCGTATGTTGTGTTTTTTATTTGAAGTAAACGAGTGTAGACATGCTTAATAGTGTCGCACGAATAGGATATTATAATAAGTGCACGGGCATACAAAGTTGATGGTGCTGATATAGAATCAACCCTTTTTATATTTCGAACAGTAGAGAGTCTATGCCATGAGAGTAAGTAAATAAATACAGCCTCTGAACTCTACACACAGGGATTCACCATCAGCGACCAAACTGCAGAATAGTGTAATTGCTCATGACAGCCCGCAACACATCAGCGACATAGGTAAAGACATGTAAGCATGACACAAGCACCGTTCTGAACTGACGCAATCCAAATCGTATTTCAGAGTTCCTGGATTTCTCTTAAAATGGAGTCCCAACACATTGGGAGAGAAATAATGGATAAAGTGCTCTGAATACTTATGTCGCTTAAAGGTAAAGTTAAAATGTATGAACTATACGAGCAACAAAACTGATGTACTCTTTCAAGCACCAATCTGTTAGCTCTATTAGTCTAATTGGAAAGATGACTGTATTTCGACGTGATGAAATAAGCTTATGTGTTTAAGTATACCAATAGATCTAGCAACAAGATATATTGACACCCCTTGTAAAGGTTTGAAGAGAAAATGTCTTCTCAGTTTCGTCGATCGTCAGTCAAATGTAGACTTTAAATCAAATACTGAACTGAAGAATATTAACATGAGGGCCATCGCCGTACGCTTTCTATTGAGCATGATATTGCATACTGTAGAGGCAACAACATTACCTGGAAAATATATACTGTACAAACTACACAAGTAGACGTACACAGAGTTCAATATGAAAAGAAAGCTTTATTATCCGATTTCGGTAACCTGTGACAAAGAATTGGATTTTTCTTCACTGTTTGCGTAACATTTTTTTTCTCTCTCTATTTACTTGGTTACATTCACCTAATGACATTTTTAGTGACTATTACTCTATCGTAGACATCTCTCTCAAATTCAATACGGAAATTTGAAATTTTTACGCGGGTTGCGGGTCGAATAGTAAATGTGCCGTACGAATTTCGACATTCATTACAAAGGTATTAATTACAAACATCTCGTCTGCAGTACAGTGTGGTAATACAATATAGGATCAATAGAAACATTGTAACACATGACAATGATAATGAAAAAAGAGATAAAAGGGGTAATGTTTAAAATTTTGCAATATTGAAAATACGAGCAACCTGCTCTAGCGACAGACGGTATTTTCCATAGAAACCCATACTTGCCTTACTACAACTGTCTGCTCTACACCCACAAACGAGAGCTTTAAAAAAATTTCATGCAAAATGAAGAACTTTGAATTGGCTTGTCCTTAGTAATCAATTAAGCCAATGCATTGCAATGCTGATAAGACGAATGAAATTATTGATATGTTCGTTAATTGTGCGCATAGAACTAAGTTGAGAAACCTAGAAAGCATGCATGCAAAGTTCACTCGAATGTACATAAAATGTGTTTTTGCACAAATATGAAATTTGAGTAAAAACCATTATAAGACTATCCTAAAACATCATTGTGCTCATTATAGCCATGCGAAGGGATGGCGTACAAAGACAAAAAACATGGGTAATGGATCTAGCTGCAATAAAACTTGGGAAAACAGCAGATTGAATTCATTTTTAGCAGTATTGATTTTCTTTGTTCATCCGTATTATTTATTAACGATTGTTATAAATTCCTCGTCCCTTGTTTTTCGATATAAAGAGAAATCGTATACCGTTCATATTATAACAACCAAGCGAAAGAAAAGTGGAGCAAGTCATCTCCGAGTAGTACCAGAAGTGAATGCTGGCTTGAGTCAAGACAATATCGTAGCATGGATCAATGCCAATTACCTTCCAAAGAATATAAGTGACTTCCTTTTGGAATACGATGGCTGTATATGATGATTGATAACTGTGCTATGAATACAAAATACATTAATATTGAATATGTTGCGGGTTTGGAACATTTTTATACGAATTCGCTTACCAACAATTAATATTTCAAATATCAGGAAGGTTTTTAATTTTACAAATGAATCTTTGACCTATTGGTTTTGGACCATCTACAATTATTTTGCTGTATAGTCAAAGAAAAATCAATGTACATAAAGGTTTTATGTAGTAAGTATGTATAAGGTAGTATCGCTATGAAAATACCTGATTTTAATGATTTTATGTTGAAATCTGCTTTTCTGTTTGCATACTTTGATTTTCCCTTGAATATACAATGAAATATTTTGCACTTGTTTATATATTTTAACGCATGTTTTAATGACAATCAGGAAATTTGAAAAGTCAAACTGTGGAGCTTTCTTGTCACAAGTAGTTTTGTACTGTTAAATAAATCTTTGCAATCAGTGCTCTATGCTTAAATATGTTCTAAGTGCAGAAAGTTCTGTTGGCGCTCTTACCACACGCAGTTATTTAATATAGTATATATAATTTCATCTTTACGTACCAGTCATTATACAATTGTCTTGCTTCATTGCTATATTACAACTTTTTTCTCTGTTATTATCTCATTTTTTACATCGAAAGCCTATAATTATGGGCAACTTGCATTTTTGCTACCATTAAAGTTAGTTGTATATATTTATTACAATGTGATATCTCATATCAAATGCATCCAAAACTTCATAGTTAATGCATGATGATATCACTCTTATTACCTACAAACACTATTATGAATTGTCTATCAATGAAGGAATAAGTTGACAATGGTAGGAAACGGAATAATGTCAGTACCTTTGACGGTTGCTTTAATCGTGCAAGCATCACTCATCTCTTAACATGAGTTGTTGTACATGTAGTGTCGTTTAACGTTTCTCGCACTATACTCGTTTATTTATACAACTGCTTTACCCTGTCTAGATTAACCATCAACCTCGCCACAAAAATTTTTGTGTAGTATGGTTGACTAGTGAAAGTGACTTGAATTAATGTACTGAAACTTCTCCTTTGTAGATGCAAAGGTGTGCAATTTTGTGGACGCTTGAACCACCAACCTTAACCAGTTCAACATATCGTTTAATAATACAATAGGGAACGATAAAAGGAGCTATTATCATAATTTAACGTACATATATTTGTTCGAGAACGAGATACAGCTGGCTGATGCACGCTGTCAGTATTGTGTAGTCTACATGATCGTTCACGATCAAACTGTCGCTGTGCATTTCAGACAGACAAAACTGAGTATTGAGTAGATTCTTCTTGTTACACCTCTCTTCTGCCTCTGACAGCGAACGAACGCCAATTAACAGGATGGTAACAAAAATTTACATGCATTTCAAAATAATGTATTACCATTATCACCACGAGCCACGAAGAGTAGAAAGTAGCAAACTGAGTAGCGAACATTGCTAAAAAAAACTTTAAGTATACGAGACAGAAAGGGTAAGAATTCTCAACGTGTTTGAAACACAGAGAGAATGTCTGTAGGGTTCATTTACTTTTGGAATGATAATGGGGAGCTCTTGTTGCAAATTACCCGTGTCCAAGGGCTTGTCGCTTGAAAGTCACTGTAATCTTTATTTGTATACGAATGCAAGTATGTTGTCAAGCGTACCAAAATGCAAAATGTAAATGACATGTCGTATACAAGTCGAAAGTATGAGTTATTTCAGGACTTGTGTAAGGACGAAATGCGAACGTTAACTTGTGTCTTAACTGCATTAGTCTCAGAATTTATATTTACCTATAGGTGTACAGTCTTAGTCATGTAGCTCATTACTTCCCTGTAACATATTAGCAAAGCTCATTTTTAAATTTGTTTACCTTCTTCTTTCATTTACCTTTAAATTTGTATTTAGGTTGTATGTACTTTTTGAATGCTAAATATTTCAGACATGGTGAGATTGAGACTGCTACATTGAAATTCATTGTGAAATGCATGCTGCGTTAAACTCAATCGGATGGCTTGTAACAAAAAACAGGGAGACATAAATTGTCAAAGTTTTTGAGAAAATTTAAGTCGTTTTTTGCTTATAATAGCATAGTAAATTGTAGGAAATGCTTTAACAACTGTTTTGAGAAAAAGCACGTTTAATAATATACTTTGGATTTCAATTTTGAATAAATATATAACCTACAACGTTTGGTCTCTTTAATAGTAAAGCTTCCAGAGTTGAATGCAAGCTCAAATAAGGTTTCGTAAAACTACAAACTACATTAAAATCCCGTTTCGATTAAAATAAAATAAATTAATGAAAAATCATTGATATTTTTTATTAGTTAATACATTCTGCTGGTGAAAATTGCCAACAATAATAATCTATTGAGTATTAATTGATCTATAGCCTTCCACGTTAAACAACCTGGCATCAATCTTTGGTACAAAAAGGTACTTACCACTTGTGTAATTTATGTAATTTTTCTTTACTTCCGGCAACTTTCATATCATACATGCACACTGAACGTAACCACAGAGAAAGACATGCATTGTTCTGCAACAGTTTTTTATCCGTTTCGATTGTATTACAACACAGCAATGCTCGGACTCGCTTATTCCTTGAAAAATGTGAAAGGAAGTTCTTCGGAAGTCAGATTGAACAGCTACACAACAAATTTTGTGAAAATCAAGTCTCTCAAAATATATTATGCTGTATAACTGCTTTCCCAATATTGCTTACAATGCTATTTCGGTAAGGTTTCTGGGGGATTTTAAGCAAGCAGTGAGTCACAACAGTTTTCGTCGAGAAAAATAACCCTCCTCTTCCTAAATACTTAAGCTTTACTGCTTTTCCATGATAGTTTATACATCAAAAGTAATATTCATAATTTGGTGGGTGGCCGTGGTACACAGACTGGTAAAGTGGTTTAATGAAAACGCTTTTAAGGCTTATGAACCACCGAGAATTTTGGTTGACGGAAATTACATGTGCTTGTACTGTAAACAACGTGCTACTATGCCACCGAAATTTCTGGAGTAGACCCATGATATATATATTGTAACAAGGGTGGAAATTCTCTCGCCTTCACTAGTACTTTTATGCTCACGACAAAGAGATGCAAGCTTGGCAATTTATGCAATATTGCCGGAAAGTGGATGTGGAATGAGTAAAAACCTCTTCTGTCACTAAAAGCATTGTGCAAAGCGCTGGTGATTGCATTGTGGCGTTAGAAAGGAAAGAAAGCTATTCTGTCGTATAACGATACTGCATGCTTAAAAGGTTCAGCTGTACTTTACGCTGACTTTTCCTGGTCTAGTGACTGATGATCATCACAATAGCTGGTTTATCAGTTTTGGTGTACAGTGTGCACATGTTAGCAACTGCATATTATGCAGTATGCATGCAATATAATACAGACGAGGAAGCAAAATGGGGTGCGTTATACATATAATTTGTATATATTGGAGAAAACATCCGTACTGTAAGTATTCTGAACAGAGACATTGTGTTGGGGAGAGATTTTTTGGTCGAATGGCACATGAATGCATGAAAGCAGGAATAGGGATGAGCAATTTCTGGAAATATCTTCACATGCACACCACTTTCGAGTTTTCTCTCCGTTGGGAGAAATGACAACCCGGCAAGTAAAAAAGAGGCGATTCTAACAAACATGTATTATAATGAGGAAAACTAGAGGGGAGAAAACTTTTTCCACAAAGTTTTTTTCTTTTCTCTTCAGCTGCTATGCCACCCTTCCACTACTCATTTCGTACAAGATTGTTGTGCTTGTATGGTGCTACATATTGATTCTATTGCAACTGTGCTTGTATTCTTCCTAAATTGTAGTGTTATGAGAAATACCACTATGTGCAATAATAATAAGAAAATACTAAAGAAAGATCACACACCGCTGTGCAACATGATCATCAAAGTCATTTTTGAAGCATCCAATGTTACCACCGACGACGATACTGAAGAATTTCCAAGCTACCATTTACTTGAAAAACGTAACTCTGCGTCACGTTTCGCTTTCTATCCAACCCTCGCCTTTTACTGCACTTTCAGTTCTTTTGTAGATAGATGTGTATTGTAAACCAAGTTATTTTTCGGGGTTGTGCGTAGATAAGCGATAATACTCCAGTTTTGTTGCAGGGAAAACAATGATGAAGTTTATATGAAAATTGGCTTTTCATGGACACTTGTCAAATTATTATTGAAAATGATGATGGCGGTGGGGAGCCAACGGTTTTTGTCAGTTTTGGAAGTAATAATCTAATGTAACTTCAGACAGAGCAGTGCAAGGCGTAATGCTCAGAGGAAAATAACCAGAAACTTCCTTTCACCAACTGTGTTAAACCAATCTAATATCACAAACGGTTTCACGAAACATTGTTCCGGCAGTTTTTGGAGTGGACACCTTCCAACTCCACTCGGCTGAAAAACCAATTATTACGTACATAAATTTTCCTTGTGGGAGATTATTTCCTTATCGCTTCAGATAGATAACATTAAATTTGAAAGTTTCGTGATTTTGGTATATAAACTATTTTCTAAACTGTCTACCTAATAAAAGACTCAAGCGTAGACATGCGTTTGCAGTGGTAGCCAGCAACGACGAAATTCAATAATAATTCCATCATGAATCCAATAATACGCACCCCGCGTACCGTTGTCGCATCTTCACCAGCCATTTTTCTTGACTGGAACAAACTCTAGTTTAGAGTTTTTTGCTGGAAGCAGTTCTATAAAGTTGCATGGAGTAGATGGAACATTTTCAAAGTTTGCGTTTACTTTGTTCGGCAAGATTGATATGGCTGTAGGTTTTCTATTGTGCTCAGTAGTGGACAGATTGTTCTAAACTGCTACCTCTTAAGCTTTATACGTACTACATTATTCTAAGCAATCCATAACTTCTTGAAACCATTTAGTTCCCATTTCGGACATTTATGTTGGAATAGTGCAGTAACAGTCTAACTCGTAAGTATAGCTTAATTCTGTAATATCGGGTTACACAACTATTAATCTTTGCGGAACAAACCGATTTTTAATTTGAAATCCCTGAGATAAGTATAATACACTAAAGAATCAATACAATTACGTGTTGAGTCAAAGCAATCTTGCTTGTGGAATCACTTTCATAAATGCATGAATTTGCAGTAAAACTTTTAGATATCGTTTTGTTTTAGAACATTATTAATGATAGAATTTCTCACCAATTTGGATGTAAATTTGGCTTTTTTATAGTACGAACATTGCAGAAAATTTGCTTATACCTACCTTTATATGTATCTCTAGTATAAGCGTATCAATTCTTGCAGCACATAGCACCACCAAGCGGCCTTCTTGAAAAGTATTTAAGATGATGCACAACCGTTCCTCTTTGTTCATTTGTGTGTTCCTTTGGTTGCCGTGGAAGCGTATGTTGTATTTGAGTTTGAATGAGTGCCGACAGATTTGGTTAGCATGCATAGAGAAGCTCTGACTGCGCACCACCGTTTCTCAAATCCTCAAAGACTCAGGATATGATATTTCGGGATTTGTAATTGAATTAAAAACCTCATTTGAATTTGTAAAATTTTTAAAAGAAAACTATCTAAATGCATTAGATCGCTGGAGCATACATATTTTGCGCGAATTGTTGTATTATTCAATTATTTGACTTTTTCTTCCATCTTTTACAACCACTCTTGTAATATTTTCACATAGTATAATATTTTGCAGAATAACTCAGCTAAAAGCAGAGATTATCAAGTCTTAGTAAAAGTGTGCTCTTAAATGCAACTTGGAACTATGTGTTTCTTTAATTGTATAAGTTTGAGATACTAGTTTTGACGTTAATAAGATTAAACAAGTTCTTGCATTAAATTGTTTTAAAACGCTCTTTATATAAATGATGAGCAAAAGGACCCTGTTAAATAAATGTTCAAATGATTAGGGTTTTAATTTTATAAATATAAATAGAATCTGGATATATTCAAACAAAGAGTTATAGTATATTTCTACCTAACGTAATATCTATACTTTTACAATCAATTCCATTAAAAACGGCCACATTACACAAATAGGAGAGCACATGGTTGAAAATGTTGCTGTGTCCCAGATACAAAAGTCCATCTAATAAATTTTCATCAGTGTGATTTGTGTGAGGCCTAAAATCAGAAATCAAAATACTTACGACCAAAAGATTTGTTTCTCAAGAGCACAAAAGAAGTAACACGACTGGCAGGCCGTATGTAAATGTAAAGAAAACAAAATGTATTATTTTGCAGACACCTTGGCGGTCAGGTAAATGTTTACTTTGTGGTCAAAGTCACTAACTTCTTTGGTAATTTTTTCAGTCTCAAAGAAGCCCCCGCCTGTCGCAAATACACTCTGTATTTTATTGTACAAATAAATTGCATCATTTTACTAAAATGAATGACAATAATGGAATGTGCTAACATGTACAGTGCCATGTTATCTAGCCATCAATATCAATCATCGTAATGGACCCAGTTAGTTGGCAAACATACAAAGTCAAAGTGCGCAGCAAAGTGGTTTCAGTGCAGCCAGGGCTAAGGTGTCACTGTTACATTAAATGACCTTGTGTAATGATAATTTCATGTTCATTTTCAAATAATAGTAATAATAATTTTTGGTCTTGAAGCACTCTTAGCAAAAGTCCTCAAAATAATATGCTGAAGACGGCGTATCCATACGCATATAAAAACGCACATTTGCTTTTTTATTCTTCTATAAACTCAGTACTCAGTGTGCAAAGTATTTATTGCTGCCGTTTGCTATACTAGTATTCATCGTTTGTGATTTCAAATGCACACACCGCCTTTACTTGCTTATCGAAACTAAGTTAGACGGACCTCACTTCATTGTATTAAATTGGCTTGAGAGATTTTGAGGGCTCTTGGTGCTAGGCTCCACTCTTTTCTTCACTTTTAACTCTAACAGAGACACAAAAATGGTAATGACTCCGGCAGAAATAAGGATTATCTGTGAGTGAAGCACAGTATCCTTTAAATTGTTAAAGTCGTCAGTGGATGTCTAATTTATCCTCATTACACCGCGGCCTCCGCTTTATCCCTCCAAAAAATAGAAACCGCTGTTTCGTACTAATAATTGCCGATTCCAAGAATCTTCTCGTATTTTATAAGACATGTAAAGTGACGTAGTTTTCATAGATCAAATAGCATGATTAAAATGCTTACATTTGCTGCTGCTTGCTAGTAATGCTTAAAATGGAAGACACCACTGAATGAGTACTTGACTTGTCAGAATATATAGAAAACATTTTAAATGCTGATTTTATTACATATGATTTTCTTTGGGTTCTGCAATTATGGAATTCAAAGTGAATGAAGAATGGACACGCGAATGTGACATACAATTTATTCTCATTGAGTTGGCATTCCTTACCAAACTACTATTATTAACCATTTCCCTTTCATTCAGTGCCTAAGTCTTGAAATTTCACTTTACATTACCATACTACTTAAATGGGAATACGACGAGACCACAAAATAAAGTCATAAATATATGCTACAGGTTTATTATTTAAGGAATAATAAAAATGCATTTTGAGTATTTATTGTAGCTTACGCGCACTAAGAAACAGGGTAAGTGATGACGATGACTATGGCTTATGGCTAGTCAGCAGGGATTGGAAGAATAGTATAATACTACATCATCATCATTACTAGTGCTTTATTGCACATGGAAAGCTAATTTACAAAAATCTTTACCAGGCATTACATCGCCATAAGCAGAATCATTGTTCAATATCGTGGTGGGCCCACTGTTCAGCAAAGTTTGAATGCTTGTTAGTGGGTGGTGGTTAGTTCTTGAGTGCTTACCCTTCTTCAAAGTGTAGTTTTTATTCCACCTACAATGCAAAAAGTTAATTTATGATTCATGAAAAACTCATTAATGTAGCACTTGATCTGCTGCTTCACTGCCAATTGGAAAAAGTAAGTGACTATCGAATGTAAAGTACTATTGTACTTTACTTGACTAGGTAAGCATTAAATAAAAATGGAATTTTGCACCCTCTTCAATTTTAGTCATGATCAATGAATAATATTACTATTTTATTACGAAATAAAAATTGTTAAATTATTGTTGAAGAATAGCCATTACTGAAGTACGTTCATACGATGGATGAATATGGCATGTCCTATGAACATTTTATATCAACATAGTTTTAGTCTCCTTTACAGTTAATAACATAACCTTGTAAAATATTATTCATTTAAAGTTATATTTGTTACTTGTTTAAAGTTCAAGAGTGCTATTTGTCAAACATGGAGTGCTAATCCACGATCATTAATCAAACTTGGTAGCTAAACTGCAAATACATTATCTTCATAACTTTTTGGAGAATCCATTCCCCACCAATCACGTAATGGCCGAGGTACAAGAAACCACGACGGCAGATCAATTTAACTCATGGATAAAGTTTTCTCATGCGTGTGGATATCCATACATTTGCTGCAATGCAGATTCCTTTCATTTTTTATTTTGTTTTCGTCACGAAGCACGATTTCAAATTACATTCACATTACTTACAAGGAGTAACATATGATATTACTACTTGAGCCTAGATTGGTTAGGTAAACTTACTGACTCATATGGATTCGAGAGGATAACCAAAGAAAAAACTGGTGATGATGGCAGACCTGCCACATCCAATTTTAAGAAACTCATGATTTGACAGTGTGTGCGTAGGCAACTACGTCTGACGATTTAGCTTTTTCTCTTGCTCTTAATTAATACCTCCACCAACTTTACAGTAGATTCGCATCATGAGCAAATGTTACATGCGTGTCTTTTATGTGGCATTACGCAATGAAATAATTGTAAAAGACAACCCACCTGAGTGTTTAGCTGAGATGAGACTTTTACATATTGTTAAGATTAACACTGAGCAATAGCAAAAATGATCACCAAACCATGTTTTTCTGGCTTTATCCTACTTTAAATTTTAAAGCGTAGTTAGTTTTTTCTTCAAAATAATTTAACGATCTCCTGTTATTTGATTACAAAAGCAGAAAAGTAGGCTCATTCAGACAACAGCGATACCAATGTCTTGTCTGTCAACTTCAGTAAATGAACAAGGAGGTAAACAAACACGCGTAATCAAACAGACATTGCATTTGGACAGTTTACAATTTCTAGAAATGGTTTGCAGTGCAAACTTTGCACAAGAGGTTTGGAAAATCAAGATGTATTTCTGGCTACCAGGTAGGTAGAGACAGATCTTGCGTATGGCCACCTACTTTCGCCTTATTTAACAAAGAAGAAAAG
Source organism: Entomobrya proxima (assembly GCA_029691765.1). Classification (NCBI taxonomy): domain Eukaryota; kingdom Metazoa; phylum Arthropoda; class Collembola; order Entomobryomorpha; family Entomobryidae; genus Entomobrya; species Entomobrya proxima. Next base: position 18,508,459 of record CM056168.1, read on the forward strand.
GATGAGAGATGACGGTACGGTACCACTATTGTGTTAAAATGATTTAACGCAAAGCACCAAACAAACGTTAAGTGCGCCACATGGCATACTGTACACGCAGAAAATTCGACATTTTTCATTTCCACTTCCTCAAATGTAAAAAGCAATTAATTCGAAATCAATATTTGCATTTCTACCAACTGTTATGCAAATAAAAAGGGATTGCACGTAATAGTTTTTTGTTTGATTACCTTCAAAATCACTACTTTTCCTTGTTTGGCACAATAAATGATAGTAATGTTCTAGAAAGGAATACCACTACCACCCGAAATGCGTGTAAAATCTTTAACAGCATGATATTGCAACCTGATAGACGTCATTTATCGTACACATTCCTTGATCCACTTGGGAGCAAAGATCAGTAAGGTGATTGATCACATGGCTCAAGTAAAATTATAAGAACGAAATCATAATCTTTTGACAGATCATTAGCAAGTATTAGCTTTGCCATTTGTAAACTGGTTATTCCATTCGTTTAATTTTCGTTAACCTTCTTTGAATTAAAGAGTTTGAGAAAACAGTAGTTAGCGAGCGGTAACGATTATCTTAACAAAGAATATTTATTGCAAGTTTTCATCTTCACTCTTCAGTTGCAACCGCCTACAAGAGAGTAGTTATAAATTGTACGTAGATAAAAGAGGATTTTTTAAAAATGGATACTTGAAATTTGTGCATAATTTCTGTGGTCTAGATGTCACACGGGTTGTGGACGGGGTTATGGCAGAAAGTAAATGTGAAAAAGCAGAAGTCATAAAAAGCATTATTTGAATAGCATAAGACATTTAGTTATTGTACTTACCCGAAATTTGGGTAGATATTTTAAGCCGATAGCGGGTTGACTCCGGTTGCTCTGTAAATTAACAAATAATATAACCGTTTCTAATTTTTAAAAAACTACATATATTAAATCGATAGTATTCGGTAGTAAGTATTTTAACCAAATTTCAAGAAAAATTTAAGTTGACGAATTGGTGGACACACATTTATGCCAACAAAAACGTACATGTATTGTCATTACGATTGTTGAAACTTTCCGAAAAAAGGTTTACCTGATATTGACTCATTTAAATGATTCCATTTTTTAAAAACATTTCATATCAATTTCAACATATTTTTTCTGTCCAATTTTCTTTTAATGGGTGTTGGTAAAAACACCTGCCTACATAAAAATCCGTCCACATTAGTTATGAATAACCCACTCATGAAGGATCTATTCATAAAATAATTTGCATTTTGTTACGCTCATTTACGCACGCTTTGCTCATCTCATCAGTATCACCTCATCTTTGATACCTCAACTGCACACAGGTAGGATGATTGGATGTAAAAACTACATATCTATCAGTTCACCTTGACTTAACAACTAATTTAAATTTCAACGTGTCAGCATACATTTCAATGTTTCAATGAGCTACAAAACGCGATTTCTTTCTTAATTGTCAGCAGAACGCAGAATCTTATCTTATGCAGAAAAAACTAACACAATGTTTGAACAAAGTAGCGATAAATAAGCTCTTATCAATAAATCCAATTAAAATAAGAAGCACCTACGTACATATATTTTCATCTGGATATTTCTGAGTAGATTTTATATTATATCGATTTGGTAAAGAAAACACCCAAGGCGTACTTTTTTGGTTTTTCATACATGTTTTTGAAAACCAAAGGTTCACATTTCATCAGTCATGTATAAGTCTGCAATTTCATGGTTGATAGTCACCAATAATACGATACGATTACCTACATACGTACATATTTTTTGCCTTTTATTTGTGAGAGAAGGGAAGAGATTCATACAAATGAACAGCCACTTTCTGATTTTTTTGCTAATTTTTGTAAAAATAATCCAAACAAAAGGACATAAAGACAGGCAATAGGCATTTCAGTAAATCACAAGAAGCCACTTACTATAAACATATTGCGCAGATGAATGGCGTTTTGACTACTTTCATGTTTGTAAAACATTCTGTTTACATTTTAAACCACTTTTTATTCAGGTGGTTTTTTATACAAAAAACTGAGTGTGATGTGAGTGAGAGAACCTTTATTCATTCTCTCTGTCTTTAAATGGAAAATTCAGGTACTGAATAAGAAGTTAAGAATCTGTTGATCTGGTGCATTACACTCTACTTTGCTGATTTTAATGAATGGATCGTATTCTTATAATTATGAATGACAGACACAATGCTTTCCATAGCCAAAAAATGACTGCTAACACGATACTCTTTCGAATATGTTTGTTACGTTGAGTTCAAAATGTTCGATGCTGACAATGTTTAATTGCAAAAAGTTTTCTTTAGCTGCTGACTAGTGTTTAGGCACACACCTTTACATAATATATGAAGTGGATGTCTCGTTACCATTGCCACTTTGCCACACAAGAAAGTACAGTTGCTATGTCTAAAGTAGTCATCCGTCTAACAACCAGTACCCATAATAAAACATGAAAACTAGAAAAAGGTATCCGTCCATAAAGCAATATTATGCTTATCGGCTTTACATCTTTGTCGAACCGTTATGACAGCATACATGCACATAGATGCAGCTATACATTGTATAATTCATTATATCACTTGATTTAGGTGTGTGCTACACAACAGGTTGTTGAATAACCAACCTATCAATAGGACAAATAACAATGCAAATCAACTGAAGGAAAGCGAAAGTTTCTTTTGCCTTTCATCGTTTACATAATATGATACGACAATCAGCATATCAGTAAGATTAACAAGAAACATCAACTTGGAATTCGGTTATCAAATCTCCTTTTTTAGCTCAACTTATTGTTGGCATTTCAGAAATACTATGCAAGTTGTTGAAAACAGAATGAAAGAAAAAGATAAAACCACTTGTATTGTTGCTACCGGGCATTATTAAAACGTTCTTTTTGTTCACAGCGGCAACAATTGTGCATGAATTTCTGCTAACACTTTTCAATTTATTTTTCAATGCAAAGAATTTTTGCTAGTCACAATTTGTTGAATCACCTATTTTCAAGTAATGAGCATCGAAAAATTTCATTATATTACGTGTGTGGCAACTATTAATAATTTGTCGAAACGAGTGCTATTTTATAGATGAATTTTTATTCAAACGAACGTTGTTAACATCACAATATAAATTAAACAATCTTATTTAGTTCAGATGAGCAGTGAGCAGTTGACATAACTCACGATGCATTTTCAAACCGTTTTGTTGCTTATTGGCGATACTGTAGTTATGAAATGTAAAATAAAAGATTTTGATACAACTCCTAATAGGACTCTTTGTTGAGATCATTAGAATGCATGACGCGCCGTCACAGCTACAACACCGCTTTGTGAACCATTGCGTAATATATAGAAATTTGTATGTCAAATTAAGTGTGTAGTGTAGTATAGATAGGAGTAATGCACACGTTTTTGAGTTGCTGATTTTTTATTTGAATACGTTACATATGGTTACTAAATCATTCTCACCTTTCCTGATCCACGTAACGGTGCAGATTTAAGGGCTCCAAGTGCGTGGACACGATATTCGCGCTCTAGCTGATCTGCTTGTGCCTGGATACGTCTGTGAAAGATAAAGTCACACATTTTTTAGTTCGATCCTTCCAAATTTCTATCCATAAAAAATGTAGCTGTGGTATTATGTTGCGTATGTCTTACGAGATTGCCAAAATAAGGTCTAATTGCTGATTTTCCAATTCTTGGCGTTGTTCAGTATCCTTGCAGTTTTCAATAATCAGATTCTGTGTCGACTCTAATTCAGCCTGAAGTGTTGAAAGCTTGGTCAACTCAGCTTCTAAAAGTAGACTGGTTACCTGAAATGAATGAAGTGTCAACATTACCATACTTTGTTGTTAATATTTATGATCTTTTGTTGATAAGCTGAAGACAAAAGAATAATACACAATAGGTGATATTTGAGTTCGAACTATTTTCAAGCAATTGAATCTGCGTATGCACAACTAGCATCTGTTGTCTAGCTTAATTAATGTACTTTTTTTCTTCTTAAAATTATCCCTTATATTTTTACGATTATAAGCAAAAGTCAAACTTAAGTATAAGCTTTTCATTGTCACTTTCATGAATAGTAGTCACGAGTTTAAAACAAAGAATATGCCAATTAATCAACGATTTAAAATCGCATCAACTTCCAGTTGGCCAAAAACTTCAAAGCCTGATCTACGTATAAAGCAGACTGTTTGCAATATAAACTATATACTTATAACATATCTGCAAAATAATCAATGCAAACCTGAGTTTATTTAGTTTAACGTGTAAAACAACGCTGCTCGATCAAAGTGTTTTAAAAGCATTTTAAAAGAATTTAATTTGTAAGCACTGCAATAAAGGCTATTAAAGTCACATGATTTATCAATAGTAGGTTTTGATTTCATTCGAGTCAACGCGCATAGAATCATTTATTCTTTTTGACCCACTTCCCTTTCATTCAAAGCATGACAAAACGACTTTTTGAAAACAGTCCGTCTAAAATGTTAGCTTTTTGTAGTGTGCGAAAAACGAACTTTTGCTTGAACATGTGTGTGCGCGCTCAAGCTCGTGTTAGGTGTTTTTGCACATGTAATACCCAAGAAAAGGGAAATGCTTCTCTGAATTCGTGCAAGAAATCTTGTGAATCTAAAACAAAAGTCACGATCGTAATCTTAGAATAACTCAGGTTTTCTCATTTAGCACGAATGTCACATACATATTACTATACTCTGATGATCTACGAATTATGAATTCACAGCATTGTTGCATACGCATTTGCATATATTCCCTTCGAATTTGGCATAAAATAGTTCTGGACATAAATGTCAGTCAATGAACCCAACGATTTATTGAAGGAAACACATCATTAGCCACTATAGTATCCCCAATCCCAATGCCTAAATTGCTAAGCTCAAAACAAAACTCAATAAACAAATTGTACTGTTGTAATATAGTCAGGTAAAAAGTGTTTGTTGACAAAAAGATAACTTGTCGCTCATTGAAGTGGCTCATTGTCATAGTTAGAAACGAGTTCATTGAAGTGTCATTTTGTAGTTCATCTAGTAGTATCTGCATACCATAATAGCTACGTATGTATTTTGCAGTTCGTGTTAAACTAACAAGAGTACATCGTGTGGCTTCTTACAAGAGTACACCGTGTAACATTCCAACAAATAATGTGCATGCGTTTCTCTGTGCAACGTGTAACTTAAAAGCATAATGCATATTATTATTATTTTTATCTTGTTAACTAGATTGAGTACACTCACATGAAACAAAGTAAAAATTGCTCTGTTGCACGTCATAAAAATAAAAATTATTGTAAGTACATTTAAGCTAATGTAAGTTAGATATCAATGGAATCATAAATGTTGCTTCAACAAATCCAGCATCGCTTTTCAATAATTTTGTAAAATTCAAATTGTTTACAAATTTTGAAAGAAAGCGGTTTGGAAACAAGTTAACTGAGTATCATTTAATGCAATTTATATAAACATATTTTCAAGACTAGTACAAACATATTACAAACACAAGAAGTTTACGTTCAAAAATACTTTCAAGAATATATATGTATTTAGCGAAAACCAGAAATTTGTATAATATTTTTACCAAACATTGAATATTCAACTATTGCTTACCCATATCTGACGACCATTCATGAGTTCAAACAATGACGCTAACAGAAAGAAGTAGCGACATCACCTACTGGCAGTAGATGATCTGGAAGTATTATGAATTTAGTGCAAATAACACTTCTGAGCGACAATTGTACAATTACTAACTACTGTAGAGGCTACAGTGTAGGCTGTGTGAACGCGTGCTTGTATTTTTGGTAAGTTAGAAACTTTTATACAAATTTTCATCTTGAGAATAAATACCTGTTTAGTTTTCTTCATCTGCGAATGTGCACTTGATGAACGTTACTAGAAGTTTGCCTGAGGCCCAGCTTAGCTTTAAACTTGTACGCGTGTATAAGCATAGAATACAAGCGTTCTGCAAACAGTAAATCTTACTTTTAGCGTAACCTTTAAGGCTCTAAACAATGATGAACATAATAAATACTTGTGTAAACCGTGGACGACAACTAACCATCAACATGTAACAACTGGATTTGAATGAAAACCTTCGTTTTCAATTTTACGTTACTGCTCTTGGGGTTGTCGGGGTTGATACTTTTAAACAATGATAATTACTACTTGTGTGCTTTTGTTCAAACGTAATCTCTTTTTTCCAAGAAAATGAGTTAAATATATAGGCATGAAATTTTGATTTGAGAAAAAGTTCTTTAAATCAGAGCGAGTAATAACAAAAAAGTAGATTATAAAGCACAATATGCGATAGCCAACCACAACTGACGACAAAAGAGAATTATTAATGCATCTTGTTTTTGTGACTTTTTCATTGAACATGATGGTTTTTGTACATTTTATGTGAATACCAACATTTTGACTGTACATCTTTGGATTAGTGTTGAAAGGAAAGCTTTCGAGAGCTGTAATTACCGAATTTAATTTAACTGTACACGTTAGCACACTCAAGTTCATTGACTATTTTATTAACAGGGAGTAATCTTCTTAAATGCACAAAAGTACACTATAAGTAAGACTATGAGAAGCCTTCATTGATAACACATGACTACAACATTTATTGTCTCGAATCTGTTTGATCGCCCTTGAATAGTACATGTAGGCACTACACAACAGAATCTGTACTATTATTTAGGCATGTCTCAACTCAAATTCCAAATGAATAGTTTCACTTTTTTATGTACCATCTTTGCATATCTTTATCGCAAAGTAAAATAAGGGGATTTTTTTTTCGGCTAGGAGAATGAAAAAAATCTTAAACATAATTGGATTTATAGTAGTGTCACATCACAAAAATATAGCTGTATTCTTTTCTAATAATGCTGTACATCAATAATGCTTGGTTTTTGAACAATCACTACTATGAATTTCCTTCTTCAATGTGACAATTTACTGGTTCAGAATTTCAAAGATATTTGTTCCTCGGATTATACTAAATACTTGATAAAGTTTTTTGGCAACGAAGCATGTGACAGACAGACAAACATGGTAGAACCAACATACTAGGTAAAATTCCGCAGCTTTGTAATAATTGCAGAAAACGATTATGTCAAGCTGTAAAAATTTCTTGAAAATTAGTGTTTGGTGTAAATTGTTATTGCTCTTCTTCATCGTTCCATCCGCTTTGTCAGAGAAATTCTTGCCCAATTTACATTCGTGTAGCACTATTTTGACAAATTGGAAAGGACAGCCATTGTACACGGCGGAAATTTAAAGCAAGGATCCCTAGGCAAATTGGCGGTTGTATGTGATGGGATAATGACGCTGATGAAAACTTGTAAAATGAAGTTATTGATTATGGGGCTTCCCTCTTTTCTGCTAATTATTTGGTGCCTCAGCAAAGCATCTTAAGCACGAAGATAAGGTTGAAGGTGCATGGTGGAATCAAAATGTGTTACAAACAAAAACAGCCATATATCATGCATTTTTATTACAACCCCTACTATAGTTTTACTCTACAGATAATGCATAAATCGCAAAACTATGATACTGACGTAAACTGTAAAAAGTACTATTATGGGTCAAATGGGAGTTGTCTACGTTTTAAGTTATCACTTATGTGGCCTGTTGCGTCGATAAGTGAGGGAAAGCTGCATTACTAAACATCATTTAAGCTGGAAAACAAGTAAAAGCTACGAATAATTTTACTATATAATGTGTATGTCGTAAGTACTTCATTGATGCTTGTGAAACGCAATTCTATGAATTATCATTTGATCAGGTCTTTTAACATAATATATAATTTGTATTTTATTTTAACAATTTATTTTACCATAGGAGAAAAATGAATTAAACTATTTACTCGAGGACACTCTTTATTACTCAACTAAACTTGCTTTATGATGTGGTTCAAGCCAAGTTACAGCAAAATGAGATTTGCTTGAATGGAAAACATCTAATATTCAAACTGCGAATGTTGATACCAAATTTATTGTTTGTGATCATTCATGGTAGCTCTAGTAAGTTGCAAAAGGTTGTAATTATCATCAATGACGATGATAATGGTAAACTCTGTCATTTGCACCGTACACTAATTTGATTTATGCATTGGAAGGGCTTCAATTTGCACAAATACAGCTAATAAACATGTACTGCCAGCATTGAATGTTGAAAACAATGTCGGTTTTCATATGAGATTCAACATTGTTGAGCTGCCGTTTGCTCTGCTCGTGGATTAAAGCTCGAAGATTAATTCTGGTCTAAAATAAATTTTTTTAGCATACACGCTGCTTTGCAATATTTTGTTTGGCATTGGCAACTCAGTGCAATATTAAATAGTATGTCTTTTCTTAATAAAATTCTGACAAATTCGAATTAATCAGATCATATTATGCAAGACAAGACGAAATTATGTTTTAATGGCAATAAATTAAGGTAATATGCAAATTTACCTCCAATTGAACTCCAAACAAATCCCTGGGCTTGTAGGATCCCTTTGATGAACTTTCACACATTTTGAAGTTATTCCGTTCTTAAAATTAAATATTAGAGTAAAATTTATTCTAGTTTTCCAAAAATATTAAAACTTCCACAGTATGTCACTATAGCCACGTACAAACAACAATGTTTACACAAGCAATTCACTTTACGCGAACGAAAATGACACAGTTCACAAATTTTGAAAAATATTATGGAACATGGTAATTACACATGTACATATTCATGACAAACAATTTCATGATGGTAAAGTTTATATAATAAATAAACAAGACAGCTTGAGTTATTCTTTAGAATAATTTGCTAATATCCTCCAGAAAATCAGTTACACACGTTTGAGTAAGCAAAAATTCTCGAGATTGTATGCCTGGTCGCTTGGAAGATAGCTTTTGTTTCCGTCATGGTTGAAAATGTTTGAGATTCCCAGTTGTTGTATAGTTGTATATACTACATCATTGCACTGACATTACACTAGCTCCTGGAATTCCCTTGCAAAATATTTCTCTTATGAAGAAAGATATGATCAAGCGCTATCTATCAGTATAAATGATCTCTGACTAATAGAAATGAAGATTGAAAGGCAATTGGTACAACCAGTTTACGTAGAATGACTGGATTCACAAGATGATTTGTGATTTTGATAAAAAAAATACTGTGGCCAAGCAATTTTTTACAAAACAAGCTAATTCTATACCAAGTATTCACTATAGCACATGTTTTGAATCAGTTTTTCGTATATTAAGTACATTGTTATAATTTTATCCTTGGCTGATAAAAAATTGTGGTTAGATGTCCAGACAGGTGCAAACAGACTCACGGCAGTGATATGCTTAAAGCATAACTGTTGTTCTAAAAGGATAATGCCGACAGAGTATCAGAAATCTTGCACTAAAATCGCTCAAATATATATTGAGAAATTCCATGTAATTATGGGCGAACAGTATATAACTTCGTGTATTAAAATTACTCATTCAGTCGGCAATTCAATTATATTTAAAAAAATATACGTGTATATGTATAAAACTTCACATCTAGGTATACACACAAGACGAGGAGGATGAAAGGTGACCTTCCCACGTTCAATTTAACAAGGAAGGAAAAAGAAATACAATATGTAAAAAGGTAGAAAATTGTAACAAGCTGGATTGCGTAGTTCACAAACTATGAATCACAATCATGGATACGTTCTCAGATTTCTCACATGAAGTCCAATGAGTCGAATAATAAGTTAATAATGAAATTGCACTTTATGATATCTAGTTTTTTTCAGTAACCCGGCTTTGTGTGTACTATGTAATAAAAATAGTTGGAGTAGATTCACCTCTGAGGACATGACATGTAAAATCCCATAGATACATAAAATGAACTAGAACACTGTGTCGCAATTGTAAAAGATTTTACCATTTATGTGGTACGTATGTATCGTGAACGGTTGCTTTTAGGTTGAATTGACAAAATGTACAGAATATTATGTGTACTGGTAGCATAATATTGAAATTGTTTCTATTAATTATTTCTCATTTGCCATTATCAGATGCAGGCGTGCCTAAGATGCATAATATTATAAAGTGACCGGTAGCATTCATTCATTTTGAGGGAAAATATCCAAGAGATGAATAAGGCATTATGTTTGTATTTTCTCATGGATTCGATTCAACTCGTCTTATTCTTAGTAGCACGAAAGGAAAATAACGACATCCGCTCGGTTTTTACTCGATGCATCTTGCATGTCCATTCGCAGAATTGTCCCGAAAATCCCAAAAAGTGAGACACGTTTCTTTACCAAATTCATTATAAGTGTTTAAGTAAACAATGCAAAAGGAAAACTGAGCCACCGCCAGTACCACAAACAATACAATCAAATCTGAAATTTGTCACAGTCTCATAATCGTCAGTTACTAGGTTGAGAGCACGGCATAATCGGTCATATGAGACAGAAACTGAGCTGAATGCTCACCACATAAAATGTTTTACAACATTAAATGTTGTTACCACTTCTTCCGCAAAACCATGCAAACACCACCTTGATTACAATAAGAAATGCCAAACCAGAAGTGTAAAATAGCGATGCACACTGCACTTATGAATTCTTCTGTTGCATATGAATGCATTAATATTTTGTTTATCGCTTTCAGTTACGTTAGCACTGCGCTTTCATTTATTAACACTGTGAAAATGCACATTAATAGCGTTTCGGTATGTACATAGTACGTGTAATTTCAGAAATTCAATAGACAACAAAGATCACCTCTTCAGCACGCACACCAAAACAACAGGAGCAGCTTTTTAGATCTGCCTATTCGGTCTGCCAGCTCGTTTACGTTTGCCGAGCTAGTAGAGTAAATGCACCTACCTTACCAGCAAAGCTATATCAATGTTATTTTTTGTTACAGCATAAATGGCTACAGAAGGATCACAACATCAAAAAGCCCATTCAAACTCCGTCTACCTTATGCCAAATGGCAATTCACTACTGTCGAAAAGGAGAGGGAAGCCCACGAAATGTAAACATTTTACGTGATCATCATCGCACGCTATAACAGGCACGTTGGTTGGTCTGGTGGATCATAATGACAATGATGATGGCTATGGGTCTGTGTCAATATACAATTACGCATTATTCTTGAACCGGTGAAATATATCTGTATAAGGCTTCATGGGGTGTGTGATTTTGTCAATTACTAAACCGTCGATTTTTAGAGAACATAGTGCAGCATACAAATGGCTTTAATATAAATGCCCATAAAAACACACTGACTTCAATTTGCCTACTTTATACAGTTTTATTGACAGAGTCGGAAAGGTAGACTGTGAGAATTTGACACATGGTCTGTAGTTAATAATATATCATGTTTTTATGAATCAAAATGACAATCAGATTCTATCTTGTACGCTGCCTTATTCGCTGCTCATCGGAACTTCAATCCATAGAGTATCATGCTTACATTTTATTTATGCAATATGCAGTCTTAATGCTGTCGATCCACCTTCGTATTTGTATTTATACATTTTTATCTGATTTGCGAAATCGTTCACGGTTTGGTTTTGGCTTTTGTAAATTCATGAGTGTTCACAGTAGCGGTTTAAATTCTTTTTAATAGACCGGTTTTCGGGTATAGTGGCCCTATATTTTATTTTACTGATGTGCTTTCTTGTTTCATAAGTAAAAATGTGTTTAAAATCATAGTCGATATTATATTATTGAAGGGTTATTTGTGGAACTATTCGAGTTCTCGTAAAAGCCGTCAAAAAAGGCAAACTTGCCGACACGCTACTCTTCCTGCAAACAATGTATGCAACTCAAATACGTAAACATTAAAGTTACAAAACTCATAATACTTATACAATGCAGGAATATTAGAAACTTTAAAATGTTTTTGAACACAACATCATTACTACAATACAAACGGTAGCTTTTTGTGTGGTCAATAAATGGTACTGCTGACTACTCCTGAAAGTTGCTGCCTTGCTCATTTATTATTGGGTTATTTATCATGTAATACGATGCATGCAATATCTCGACTTGTAACACAACACACAGTACTTTTGACAATTTTCATTGTAAATAAATGAACACACTTTTGTTAGCTACAAAGTAGAAACAAATCCGCTATGAAATGAAGTTGAGCAGGAAGTTGAAGGCTGATGCAGGGTGTTGATATGGTTTGTTTGGATGAACGTAATAACCTACCTATATATAGGTTACTCGTACTTTCATACCTTTGAGAAGAAGAACATGTGAAGAGCATGTATCTCACTCAAACATTGGTTTGAGCTTTCAAAGTTATAACATTCAGTGTTTTTATTTTTATCAAATAATCAAAGATCCGGTTAGATTTTCCAGCTTGTGCGACTGTCTAGTTGTATGACTGGTCTTATTTTTGTATCTACAGAATCCTTCAACATCATTTGGTTGCAACCAACCGGTTGGTTCCTTGATTTCCTGGGACAACTTATCCGGGGACTATTTTCCTAAGACAATTCTTCTTCAACATTATTCTCAAATTAAACAAATTTTCTCTAAACAAAAGTTCTAGAGGGAATTTGCCATTACATTTCTTCTGTGATTGTATACATGTTGTTATAGTTATGACTTTAATACAACTTGGTATAACATATGCCTACTCCAAATACAGCATACAGCGTTGGAAATTTTTCTTAAATTTGAAGGACATATCTTGTAACTTGTAAATGGTCATCATGGCAAATCATTAGCAGAAAATGGTCATTGATAGCATGATCAGCGTGTGAAGTTTTAGAGATCATATCATACTTAGAACTGCAGTTGAAAATTTTGCAGTATATAAATAGAGAGATTTGCCAGAGATCATAAAATATTCTTCTGGAAAAATTGTCCCGGGATATTTGTTTGGAGATAATTTGTCCATAGAAACGAGGTCTTGTTCACTGTCCCTGACGAAAAATTAATTGTCTGGAATAATGTCGAGGATTGCAACGGATTTGGTTTCGTTTTACTTTCCCTGCTTTGCTCATTCCTTCCTGTGGTAAAGGTAGATTATAATCTACTATGCATTATAAAACTGACTTTTTATTTTCATGTAGAATATGAAAGGAACGTGACTCTGAAAAACCTACATAATATTATGAAGGGGCGTACAAAACGGAAGGAAGAGAATTTCGTGATTTGGAATACATGCTTGCTATTTCATTTTTTGTCCGTTGGTTTACCTTTCTTTTCTTCGTCTATACAATACATGCATAATATCCAATATAAACATCTCTGGAAATAAATTTGTCATAATATATATTTTTACATATTTTGGTTGTTGTAATAATAGTTTTATCACACCATTTTCTAATGCTTTCATTTCATTTTGTAAATATATTTATATCAACCAAAATCTTAAAAGGTAACACCTGAATTGGCCAGATGAAAATAAAATGAAGCTTTCAAAATTTGTGGAGGATGTTTTTTAATTTTAAACATTAAACCTAATAATATAAACTACTGTGATTAGAAACTACTGAATATAGTCCTTACAATATAGAGTTTAAGTAAATAGTGGAAAACATACCATACTGGCACACATTAACTAAATTTAATTTAATTTGGCAGTAAAATGGTTTATAATGCCTATAATGTTTATAATTTATAACTTATTGCATTATACATTATGTGAAATAATTTATTTCGAAAAAATAAATAGCAAGATCAATGGTTTTTACTTAGAATAAATGAATGCAAATATACTTACTATGTACCCGTTTGGTTTCATGGTTCACTAAACAGGATGTTCCGTTTTAAAATTGGTTACTACAGTTAATATTTTTTATTTAAATTATGATTCTGAAAACAAAAAAACCATAAAAGCCATGACGATTACCTCAAAAATGGCTTCAAAACATCGTGGTCTGAATTGACAGAATATGTAAGACAGCGGGAGCTTATCGTGGATACAAAATGAACCTCCATAAGGTGTGATGATTCATAGAGATATTTTTACATGTAGAGTTAAACATGTCGCAGTGTTTTTTCTTCCTACGTAACAGTTAAAAAGGCGCCCGCCTTAAAATTAAGAAAGCAATTGGTTTGCTATAATTTTTCTGATACTAAACATGCTGAAATCGGGGATTTCAGTGCAGAGAAAGTTGGTCCAGAAACTTAATAGATTTTATTGGTTTTGCTGACCATTTCTCTTCAGAATGACATGTGTAGGATAGTATTAAAACTCAATTGATCTTCCCCAAACAAATGTCATTTTTAATGTTTAAAACGGACATTGAATGTGTTGGAAGAAAGAAAGCATCTTTTACTAACTGATATGTCACAGGCAGTCCTACTTCATTTCCAGAGTGCTTGTATGGCTGGAAAATATAATTTCTATTATATTACATATCGTTGCTTGCTAATTGCCAGCAGAACTGGCAGCTTGGTAAAAATTAGAAGTTGTGTTTTTGCATTCATTTATACTTGATCATTTTAAATTAATACTCCAATACTGCAATACTCCGTAATATATCATGCATAGATAAAGCGGCTTTATTTTTTAAAAATCAATTCTATATTTTTACATAAGTACATGCCAGGTGTATTTCGAAAATGATGAAATGTCATCCTTTTCTAACCTTCTCACTTACCCTCACTTTTTCGTTCATAATTGTCCTCACGAATCCAAAAAGGGTCGTCTGGCAGGACGAATAAAATTTTGCATGACGTAGATACATAATAGTACCGATAATAATATGTCATATCCAGGAACAAAAGAATTTATTTTGGTGAATGGAAACGAGATGCCTGAGGACGAGAAGGGAAAGGAAAGGGGTCTTTTGTCATAGCGACAGAGGCAGAAAAGGTATAATGTTACGTAATTCCTGAGTGTATAGAGCTGAATATATAAGAGAACGGTTCAGTACAGTGTGTGGACCCTACAACGTAAAAATGCACCACACAAGAGTTCATTTTTACTTTTTACATAACTACACATTCCGAATTCCAAACCCTAACCCATAATAGTAAGCAACAAAATTCATTAACTTATCGCTAAAATCTTCTGTTTATATTTTATTAAAATAACAGTTTTTCATTAACGTTAGACGCCACTAGTATAGCAATAAATGTACGTATACACTTTACATAATACCATAGCAACACTAGTATTCTAGACAAAGTTATATGTACGAGTTGTTAGTATCTTGCAGTAAAAATATAAGGTGCGGTGTTCAACTACTCCGCCTCGAAGGTGAGATACCTACCTCAACATTCCGGTTCCTATTACTAAACTAACGTGTCCACAAAACCCAACCCAAACCTTCGGATCGTGAGTTTTTTACTTGAACCGGTAGTAGTCCAACCGATCCTCCATATAATATATACTTAGACTCCAATTGTGGACCGTCACCAAATGTGTTCAAAAGCTGACATGAATGTACAATCATAAAATAAGTAATAAAAATGTAGCCGAGACTTTAATTTAGCTACTCTATTCCTTCTAGAGAGAGAGAAAGAAGAGGTTTAGCCAGACTACAAAAGAGAGTGAAAGATCTTCCCCATTCTCTTTTATATTTTTTATGACTGATGGAAAATATAAAAATGAGTGCAATTTTTCACGTCCACTCGTAAATGCCGTCACTCTGAGCGCATCTTTTCATGTGAATCAAAATCAGAAACTAAAGATAAACTTTTTTTAAACATAAATTTAACCGTGGTCCACATGGATTAGAACTATGTATATGTAAACTCTGGTAATGCATATTGCCATTGTTACAATTCAAAATATACATATGCACACATATAAGCAATATGTTTACTACCAACAATGTGCATTTCACATCATAACCAAACTTGTACTAAAGTGTTTCGTGAGTACGCTTTGCTGAATCTGTTTTCCTCCCAATGTTCATCATACGGATATTAAATACATAGTTAATTTGTGATTTGGATGTAGATGCAAACTGGATTGCACTGAAATCCCGTTTATAAATGTCCCTCACCAACCCTACTATACTACTTAAAGAAACGTAATACAATTATTATGAAACTTCACTGTCATTTGAATTTTTTGTTTATTTATAGCCGATAGCGTAGCTACTTGGAGTTGACTAAACTTTTAACGAATATATAAAGCAATGAAGATGATCAATTGCCCTTGGTATTGGAATTAAATAAATTGAATCGGTATTAAAAATATTGAAAATATTATGTATAGGGAGGTATATATGCGCTCTTTGTCACAGATTTTTGAAGAAAGCATGTAGGACTTCATTTTGTTGAATTTTATTCTTAAAGCTCAAATTTTTGTAAAAAAGTAGTTAGAATTTTGTAAAGAGACTTTTGAAATGAATAGCATGCATAATGAAAATGATGGAAGATGAAACAATGGAGAATGAACCCTCCACTGGACTGCTTCCTTTTCACGCAACTCAAATTGTCCTGTAAGAAACGAAAAAAGGTATTTTTATGCGTGTATAAATTACGTTTAGTTTTCTCATGGTACAAGATAATGACTTTTCTGAATTCTAAAGCATGTCCATCCATACATATTCACCGTCAACTGTTGAAAAACTTCTCCACATGGAAATTCTTGCCAAAGGAACGTTGGTGTGTAGCAAAAAATAATGTACTTCAATTCAAACATAACCCCCTGCGGAAACGCTACATAAGAAGACCGACACGCCAATACAAGTGGTGACAAAGCAAAATTAGATTTTTTATATATTTGTAAAATTACTACCTTGCTTCCTTTATTGAATTTCAATACTTTTTCAAGCAGCTGTACCCCCAGCCCACCCCCGGTTTCTTTACATGTAACGATTGTGGAGTTCGTAGCGCGATCCAATGTTACAGTTACAGCAATAGCAATGAATAAAAACACTGAAAACGCATATTTACAACATTTTCAACAAAGTGAATTAGCTGTAATATACAGACTCTAAACAGAAAATTTCATGGACAAGTGACTTTATGACTTAACACACTATTCGTTCAAATGATAACGGCCAAAGGCATGCAATATTATCTTCTGTTCACGGTTCTTAAAATAAAAGAAGGTAATAAACCGGAAACGAAAAACGAATAGTTTTAATGCGCATGTACACCATTCTTGTTCAATTATCATGAGCAACAGAAAAACAGGAGAGGTGCATCTTGCCATCCTGCCAAGTTGCTATCATATTGAATATCAGTTTCAGCCAGTGTATTTGTGATAAATAGAGTCTACAAACGTCGAATATTCTTTTATAGTTTATAGATGTGCTTCAGATGTATATGAAAATCAATTCTTTATAAATAGTTTCCTTGTCCCACTCCTGGGTGAATAATCCACATGTTTACCTATTTATCTATTTATAGCATAATTAAGTATTATTGAAACAACTCAATTTGAAATCGTCTCAAAAGACAACTATGCTAGAGGTAAATTGCAGGATTTTGAAATGGTATACTAAAACACTATTAAAATACATACTTAGTCGTACATGTAAAGTTGTCTTTTACTTAAACCATAGGGGCAATTAGGAATTTTATTGAAGATGTTTAAAACATGGGATAACAAATTTATGTATTACTGTAATTCAATTTAACTTTAAGTTGAAGTATTAAAAGCATTGGCATGAGACTCATATTACCATGTAAACACCATCAAGTAGTAAAAAAACAAACCTTTATTAAAATTAAGGATGTTTAATAAAAATTACATTCGTGCTCAAACTCTGAGAAGTGCTCCCTGCTAGAAAAGAAAATGTTTTGCCGCAAAACAGAAAAATGAATAATTTTGTTTTGTCACACGATCCATCCCTAACCCAGCACATTTTATTTTCTGTCAGCAAAAAGGAACAATGGAGACGAAAGTTTTCCTAAAAACGATTAAGCAGTCGAGTGTTTGTACTGTGCAACGGTTTCCTTTCATTTTATACACATCTCATTCTTTCTGGGTAATTTTAAGCAAACCACATGCGTGTAACATCGATATACCAATACTTGAATGATCGTCAAAACAGTGAGTAATTTCACAACAGTAAAAATTGTACTGAGGGGGTCTTTTGGTCGGTTGACGCTTCTTTTGTTAGAACTGGAGACAGATGATGCTGCATCCTCTCGTGCTTCCCGTCATCTTTTTCTCTTCATTAAAAAATGCAACGAAACTTCATTGTTCTGCTGACTGAGTTTTAAGGGGAAAATAAAACATATGGCCATTCAACGCTGCATCTAGTATGATCATCTTCATCTCACCTGACTAATTTCACCTGACACCCTTGAGTTACTTCCTATTGTTTGATATTTAGGGTGGGAAACGAATAAAAATTATATGGTGAGTACACTAAGTTTGAGAAAACATTTGCTGTCAACAAAAATCAAACGATGAGAGGAGTTTTGAACCACACACACGCGAATTTCGCATATTAGGCATCTATTCGACAAATATAACAATGAATAACTTTCCATTGTTAGTTAGCTTGTAAATGCAACTCAGGCGTTAAATAAACCACCAAAACCATAAAATGATGTACCTATGCATGTTACCAATGCTACTGCATCTAACCAACTTTTTACTTTATTACTTCTGAAAATGAAGATTTCCGTCTTGTCAGTCATCGTCATGCTTGATTTTGCCTCGGATACTGAAACTGAAAACACGACTAAATTGTTTAATAGTCACAAGAAATAAATTCACGCCCTTGTTATATATGCATATATCTTTATTTGTAAGCCTGGGTCATGCGTACCTATCTCCAATTGTCAATTATCAGCGTTTTTCATAGTTTATCCTTTTACGTTAATTCCAAGTTAGTAAGCACATCTCCAGTTGCAGCATGAACACGACTAGTAAAGTTTTAAAGCAATCAAACGATGCTTCAAATATCCTTGAGTATCTTCATTCTTTGCAATTCCGTCGTTAAAGTTGTTGCATTTTAAAATGGCTGAATCCATCTTTATATCATGTTAATGATATTATATATCATTGCTATGTGTAAAAAGAATAACATATATTTTACTACAAAAAAGACATGTAAGATCCTACTCTTACCTCAAACCTACGACTAATTTGTCTTAAGTGTAGAATTAATTTGAAAAAAATGGTGTGGTTAAACTTTTATCAAGCAGTTGTTTGTAACAACTTACGACACCGTTAGCAATCACACAGAGATACGTTAAGTTACTGATATTGCGACATATCTAAGTTTGGCTTAAGAAGTAGCGAAAGCTACTAGGTAGTTAAGATGGCGAAAGTCGCCCGGCTGTCCGTCCGTCGGGAATATATATATAACGGTTGCTCGATTTTTACGAAACTTTGTACAAAGGTGTCTCATAACATAAGCTAGCTTTCCGCAAAATTTTAGGTCAATAGTTTAACTCCAAATGTCAAAGGTCATGATCCAAATACCATCTTTGTGTTATGTATAAAATTCATTAATTCATTCATTCATGTTTTTTTCGATATTGCCGAACATGAGAAACCAGCAACTACAAGTGTTGATGCTAATGAAGAAGATAGTCAGTAGACGATTACTATATAATGCCAATTGATGGATTACCAAGGAATAGGAATTAGCAATTATCATGTCAATGGAATGTTTGGTTTTTTCAGTTTGCATTACTATCCAGTATTAAATAATACAATATTAAAAGTATAATTGGTCGTGGTTAGAACGTTCAATTACTATTTTACAAGTAAATATCGTTTGTAGATGCAATACAAAAATAGGCATCCTCCTCCTACGTTACGAAAATGTTTCTTAAACAATAAGCAAGTATTAGTTTAATAGCAGATTTTATCGGAATATTTTAAAGAAAAGCTTGCAAAATAACTTTGACAATTAATGCAGATCACTGACTCTTGGTGTCCAAGAATGTCTGACTATTTGAGTGTCTGAATCAGCATATTCCACCTTCAGAAATATCCTGTGTTGCAGTTTTACTGTTTTAAGCGTACATATTATTTGCAACTGATTTTTAATAACACCCACATTGATTCGTATCGCAGAGTCCAAGACTTAGACGTACCTAATGCACGATATTATGGTGTGGTGAAAGGAAAACCGGTAGGGTGATGCGATGTAAAAGTAAAATTACTTCTAAACATATTTTTCGTCATTCTTCTCATCATGTATTCAAATCAGCAATTCGTCTCGTGGCTTCATAAAAAGAGCTTGTATTGGTAATCTGGTTAAAGGTAGTACTGTAAGGTACACAGTCGGTTGAACCGTTTTTAAAATGTGGTTTTTGAAATTTGAATATTTACTTAAAGACTAAAAAGGTTACTTTTTACTTTTACTTCATTACAGCACTTCTTTCACATTCGTGAAATATAGTTGCGGAATAAACGCCAGTAAGTATACGAAATTACCAAATATGCTGCGCCAAAGTCAAATTTGTAAAATTTTAAACGTGCGTAATCCATTTAAGCACATTCAACCGTTTCTTTAGTTTTACTGGCCGCAACGGCCGTACAGCTAACCAATAGGTTTAGAAAACCTGCTGATTTGTCGCAACAAGATTATTATATATTAATGCTAATGCTAATAATTGTTTGGATAAGCTCAATGCTATAACCCCACATAGTCAAATGCTGAGTTAGCAGAAGGAAAGTGTATTCGAATTAGTTACTGGTGGTTTAATCATTTGCACTTCAAATTTTGCAGTATACCCGGCTATTCATTTTAAGCAATTCATCTGTCGGCTAATAGTACACTTTTGACATTCCACTCTTCTGCTGAACCTGAACCTGAAGGTTATTGCTAATTTTGAAACATGAATTGCGACTTGTAACTATGTACCGTAGCCTACCTAATAGCTATAATAACGGAAGAACCTAATTGTTAATGATATATAGGTATACATATTATAAAAGTTGATATGCAAGATCTGCTGATGTACGGCACGACATTGTGAACCCGAGTTACATCCTAAATCAGGCTCAAATAAGTTTTACAAATAAGCCTTTGTTCAGCAAACAGTTGCATAGATTTTGCATGTATAATTTTTGTTGCCCACTGTAGATCACTTACTGACCAAACATCATGTTTTTATAAGCGGTCACAAATAAAAACGATAAAACCAGAAGCGTGATGTCCATTTAAATGCAATGGCAAGTTGTAATTGCTAAGTTTATGCTTATGCAAACAGTTAATATAATAAAGTCTTCTTCATGTTAATATAAGTCTGTTTGTTTTAAAATAGTGCTTTAAATAATACGTAGCAATAAGAAATTAGTTTCCGAAAAACAATTGGCGAGCCAAACAACAGCAAACAAAAACCAGTGAATGGTAAACCATAAAAGTACTCGCTGCAAAAAACAGAGTTCCTGGTTTAGAGCCTATTTTTTGCTGGTTTAGAGCCTATTTTTTGCTGGTTTAGAGCCTATTTTTTGCTGGTTTAGAGCCTATTTTTTGCTGGTTTAGAGCCTATTTTTTGCTGGTTTAGAGCCTATTTTTTGCTGGTTTAGAGCCTATTTTTTGCTGGTTTAGAGCCTATTTTTTGCTGGTTTAGAGCCTATTTTTTGCTCAGTAGGGTTAAAATCAGTAGGGTTATTTCTCATGACTCAATAATCACTGCATCAAATCTGGTGTGATTCTAACAAAGCGTATGGTCAGGGGATTACCTCTCCATATTTTCCCATGGGGAGGGCAGGTATCGCTCAAAATCGGTTATGGTACAAAACACCTAATAACATAAGATCGTTGCCTCAAAAGACTTAATCGAGCAATCGAGTTCAAACTTAATATGATTTTTCTTGTGTCCTCATGAATTAGTGTACCAAATATGGTATGATTCTGATAAAGCGACTGATCTGTTCACACAAACGAAGACAAACATGACAAAATTAATACTGGCTTTTAGTCAGATACGTAATAACTGCTACTTTCTTTACATGTAATACGTTGATTAGTATGAGGGAGCGGTTTACAAAACCGATAGCCGAGGTGATCGGGTCAGTTGGTGAAATGGCACGTGGTCATGTAACGATGCAGATTTATATAGTTAAACACATCATATTATTCATCATTATTATAGTTGTACATGCAAATTGGTAAAAACCACTATGGTTGCCTGACTAGGTCTGAATTCTTTGTAATGTTTTCTTTGCAAATTCTAAATAAGTTTATAAATATGTTACCGTGTTTCTATTTGTCATTTTTATCAGTCTAGAAAAATGTTTCAACTGGAGATAAAAGAATGAATACCACACTTATTATCATTTTCTCACTTTAGAGAACAAAACTAATTAGCTTTTTCTTATAGTCTCTGTCAAATCAGTGGACACAGAATGAAAGAAAATATTGCTGTAATTGTAGTAGCGGGGGAAAAATTGCATACATGTGTCGGAAAGTTTGTTCATCTTGCAGCAAACCATTTATTAACAACTTGTAACTAGTGAAAAAGTCAGGCGCTACAGGCTGAATAAATACATTACACATTAATCCACTATGTATATCTCAAATTAAGACTTTTATCGCATTATTAGCTGAAGTCCTTCCATGGAATCCCATTAGTTTCTTTTGAATACTCTTCAATCTTTTTAAGTTTCCAAAGTGATTCATTTGGGTTGAGTATGTCATTTCCAGTGGATTTTGAATAATCATAAGCTCCTTCTGCAAAAAGTATCATCAGAAGTTTCTCGAACATCTTTTCTTTATTGTATTCCTCCATGAACTTGTCCAGTGGCACATTCTTGATTATGATTTCACCACCAGTAACTTTATCAAATGCTTTTGCGTATTCCCTAAACGTACGCATGTCACTGTAAACTTCAAGCTCATCGGGACATCTTAAAGGATCAGAATGAGCTAAGAGAACAGCTTCCAATGTAAAACGGGCTAAATCTCTCTCAGATGTCACTGCAATTAAAAAATCGTAAACAGACACTAGGGTAAATTGAGACTTATCGCATTACAATAGCATTACTAAGATCAACTGACTTGCGCATGGAATATCGGCTCCGTTACCAACAATAGTCCACACTCCTGTAGTACAGTCCAACCCAAACCATTTTCCAAAAGTTGACTCCATGATGTCTCCTGTCAGCATTCGGATAACACACAATCCTTTATCCTTTGCAGCTTTATAATGAGTTTGTTTTCCGTAAAAAACAGGATGGTTATGGGTTATTTTGTAATGATTAGTTCCAAATTCGGACGGAAAATAAACTTTCACTTTTGCCTCAACCAAACCATCTAACAATGCATTTTTAATGTCTTCTAAATTTTCCCCGTTGGTACCTAACGCGGATACAAAAACGTCAACACCTTGGAGAGCAGCGGCGATAGAAGAAGCATCCGTGTAGTTTGATACTGGTGCGACCTATGAATTTTAATTTGATGGTCATTGTAAGACCCATTTACTTGTTTGAGCTTATCATTTGTTTCCTTAATTTGTTACACTATTCTATTACAAGTCATACCTGAGCTCCGGATTTCACATATGACTGCACGACATCATTGTTCACTTTCTCCGAAGAAATAAGGATCCGTAATTCCTTAATTTTCTCATTTTTAACGGCTTCCAGGAAAGTGGGCATGAGACATTTGCCAATGTATCCAGTACATCCTATTAAACCTACTACAGGTTTAGGTTTTGACATTTTTCTTTCTGAAACACGTTAGGAAAATATGTGGTTATTTAAAATTTACTTTACAGCCGGTTAAATAATATTTTTCTTTCGGAAACCGGAATAAAAAAGCTGTAAAACATTAGCATGGGTTGTTTCTGTCTCTTTCATAGGCAATAATACATGTTCACTGCATTGTGGAAGTTCTTTCTCTTAGAAAGTGTTGTATTAATTATTTAACGTGATATTATTTATTAACGTAATTATGCTTACGATTCGAAACACGACACCCCATTATAACATATGTACTACCAAAATTGACCATATAGTATGTGTGAAAACGTTAATTGACGTTTGTTATTAATTAATTTAAAATTTATTTTCCATAGTTGGCGTTACTTGTTTCAACATATTAATAACAGTATTTTTGTAGATAACGAACTTTTCTTTGACACCCATTTATTTTTATGGCATTGGCATAATATCTATTACCATTATTCCCATGATACAATTTATTTTGAGTATAATAATTACCAGAAAGTATGTGTACATTATAAAACCGTTACCATACCTTTTATCGAATCTACTCAAGCTCTTTTCCCGATAAGCCTCTGCATTGAATCGTCGAATAGTGTAAAATACAATTGAATCCAGAGACAGATTGAGTTACACATCACTTGCTTTGCTAATAGAATCAGAATTGAGGAGGTTTTACTAATTGTTATAGTTATTATTAGACAAACCGCAATTATTGCAGCGCAATATGTGGTCAAGCAAACGAAAACACAGTTAATGAAAAGGCGAAGTTATTACTAACCAAAAATGTTTTGCATGCATGTTTGTATGTAAGTTGGGAATGCATGCAATACGTCAGCAAAATATCAAACAAAAAGTCAAAATAGTAGTACTCGTTCTTGTAAAAAATATATAAAAATTATAAAATCAGTTATGTCATATAGTGCATAGGTTTACATTATCGCAACCCAATACTTGATCTAGAACATCATAAAATAATTTTGTTCAGTTAAGTTGATAGGTTAGGTTGCTAAATTTTGAAATCTACATGAAGGCATGTATTGGAATGAATTATTTATTATTTAGGTTACGATCAAATGGATTAATAACAGGTATTTAGGTTTGAGTTATATTGTATTTTTAGGGAGAGTTTTATATTCTAATAAAACTGAATATACATAATAGATATTGAAAATATTTTAGTACCGTTCGGCGTTCCAGTTTGGAAAGTTTTGATGAAACTTGACACTTCGGTTAAGTCCCGGTATAAGGCCCACGTAAGGTAAAGAGAAGTGTCTCTTTATTTATTAAGGCTACTTTTATTGCATTTGAAGTTCCAGTTCCACTAATATAAAAAACGTATTTCATGTACTTTCTCTTATTCATGATGGTATTTTGCAATAATCTCTTTATCAGGATTTCGGTGTATTGTGATATTAAATTCAAATATTAGTCAGCTGGAAAACCAACCGGTCTGGATATTTATTTTGCTATAATATACATGATATTGAAGCACATGATGCATGATGACAGGCTACATACCTGTATTTTAAATCTTATATCATACGCTTTACAAGCTTACAAATGCTCGATTTCAGTGGTACATACTGCAGCCTGCCTATACGCAATACGTATTTTACGCAACAGGCTATTCTGCCAGTCACCTACGAAAATAACAAATATTGAAGTTACTACAGCTAGCTGTGCAAACACGATTGATATGAATGTTAGGTTTGTCGAGGAACACTTTTTTGCACGACAAAACTATGTAGAAGCAAAAAAGTTAAAACATCTTTCTTTTTTACTTGTACCTAATGTATTGTATATTTTTATTGAAACAAAAGCAAATCATAAAGTATACCTTTAATAATTTTGAAGAAGTACGTTTCCAAATACGAATGTAAATGAACTGATGCGATGTCAAACGCTGCGTTTTTTACTTTTGTCATTTAGTTTAAGTCTCAAGGACATGGTATGCAAATTTCAACCGCTTTCATCATCATACATATACAATTGGACCTGACTTCCAGATTTAAATACCAAGTGATAGTTACGAGTTTAAATACGTTGAACTTTGCACATGCATTTTATTGGAACTTGATAGTTACCACTACATACCTAGAATAAGACTTATATAGATAAATAAATAAATAAAATATAGAGTGTAGATATATCTCTACTTTTCATGTTCTGCCAATCCAATGTTTTTTATAAACCGAGTCTTTAACGCTTTGGCATAAGGCGCTGATGCTGATAATTTGTGAAAAGAGAACATCTCTACTAAGTTTGAAGTTTACATTCTGAAAAAATACGTTCTACGGGTACTGGAACCCTTTGTATCACAATCGACTATCTATTAAACTGAACAAGTGTGTTAACTTCAAGGGCAGAAAAAGTTTGGACAACTGCATTTTCGTATAATTTACTGCATACATGTTTTGCATAATATGTCACAGAAATGAAAGCAAAAACTGGGTCAATAGAATCGAACAGGATTAAAAGTATATGTAGATTCTAATGAATATAAGTATACGTATACTTTCATGCATGATTTTTGTATTATTACAACTGAGAAAGTATGACCATTTTATTATTAAAACAATCACATGAAAATAGTTAGGTTGTATTATTGTAACATGTATTGTAATTAAAACCGAAATATTCAGATTGGATCATCTAAAATAAGAAGGCGATCGATATGAAAGATTCATCCCTAAATTAGATAATTCATCTGGTGTAACATGATTTTTTGTACTAAAACTATATTAATTTCTTGGATTTATACTGCATGTAAAGAAACGTAAAGTACGTATTATCCGGTAGTATTGTTCATACAATACTATTCATTGTTACTGGCATATTTTAGTTAATACTTGAAGGAAAAGTAAACGATCAACACAAAAAACGAGAAGTGTTTTTGTAGTCCTCAAAGTCATGCCTTCCAGCAGTAATGGCTAAGCCCAAAAATTAATTCAGATTGGGCTCGACTTGGCTGCACTAAACATTCCAAGCAACTTTACAACTTGTTCGTACATTTGTTTCTTCCCCCTATCTTCAGTGGGTTGCACACACTTGTGACTTAATGACGATGAAGTTGGCATGCACGGAAGAATAATCTCATGTGGATATACCTGAATGATCGCTGTTTGTGTCGACGTGTCTATATAGCTATAGCAACACATCATGCAACATTCGAGATACGGTACGGTTAGGAATGGAATTATAATTTCTTAAGTGATTAGTCCTTGAGTGTGCTTAAATGCGCAACATCAACACATCTTCAATTATTTGTGAATGACAAAATGTTTCGACGTTTTTCGCTATCCATGGTCTAGTAGTCCATACTGGTTACCACTACAAAGAAATTACAGCTTTGCACGACATTGCTAAATGGTATCATAAACCACGTAGTTATTTCCTCAGATCACTGGTTACCCAAATTTACCTTTACATTTAGTAAGTTGTCGTTTATGTAATTATAACCGTATTTCCTCTCATAGTATACCCATCTCCATCACGTTTCAAGCGTAAGATAATCGTCATGAGGTTTCTTACACCATCTTGGTAAGTCGTTATTATTATAAACGAAGACTTCCTCTTTGCCGGTGAGCTTAATATTATGTATTATCGAAACCTGTATAGAAGTGAAACCCATTTCATTTATCTACACAATGCAATGCAATGCTAGTTGCGAACAATATGCGAGCTGCACAATGGACCAAAATAAAGAACCTAAGAAGCACAATTTTATATTTCTACGTGCATTTTATTACCAAACATACCATCTTCCACCTTTGTTAACTCCATAATGCTATATGCTACATCGTATTAACGACTGAAAAGTTGCAATTTTGTTACCTTATTTATGTGTGAATGCAATCACGATTGTTATTCTAGTACACTACGTTACAATACAATAATGTGTGTTATTGATGCATATCCACATGCAGCAACAAATTTTGTTCAAAATTTTGTGGAGCACGAAACGAACGGTTGTTTTAGTGTCAGTCAGTGGCTGAAGAGACAAACAATATTACAGAGTAATAGAATAACCATATTGCACGCGTGTTCTTGTTGGGCCGTGTGCTATTCTTCCAAATTTCATAATAACTCCTGATTTGTCCTGAGTGATTTAATATTCATAAATGTCCACGTCCCTCTTTACAATTAAAAACATTGAGGATTCGTTCCGTTTTGGTGTACGATTTTCAATAAACTTGCAAACGTCCCGTGGTATGCTTCAGACTCAGTCAGTAGTTGTTTCGTTTTAAAGACTAGCCCAAATGACTGCACTGTACAAAAGTTTTCAGTGAATATAAGAATGTTTTATTGCAAGCACGACGGCTATAACCATCCAACCATATACCAAAATGAAAGGATAAAAATAAATTAGAAAACGAGAATTGTTTTTTGTTCGTGCATTGTATCGTTGCATTGTATTGAATGTAAACGCTCACATTCCATATTATTGTTGCTTTGTATAAAAACTGATGTTTTCAGTTATAATAATTTGCTAATGGATAATACGTACAATTGGTGTGGGATGATGTCGTGTTGAGAGTGAAGTTAGTCTCTCTTTGTTGCTTGTAACGAGCGGGTCATATTGTAATATGTGTCGCTTGGGAAGGCATTCTCATCGCTCGCTACATTGAAATGCAAAATGACTGTGTCGGTGATGTGTATTACCATTTTTTACTCTGTGTGGTTTCTGACTAATTAATTCTGTGAAGCTGCTCTTAGTGCTCATACGTGGAAATTGTTTGCTTTCCTTCAAAATTCTAGTATATTACCATGCTCTTTAATAAATTTTACTAACTGCGTATTATTTGCTGCTGGGTTGACGTAGCTGATGTTTAGGTTGCTGTTCACTTAACATTATTAGCGTGTTGTGTATGCATGTACGTACGTATACGTGGAATTATCTGAGACTTGGTTTGATCAAATTACACTAAAAATATTTTAATATTTACAATGGAATATCCGGAAGCACAAGTACCCGAAATGGACGATTTCGAAATAAAAAGACGTGTAGAATCTATTGCAGGAAAAAACGCACGCGTAGTAGATTGCGAAAAGAAGAGTTCATTTGTTTCAGAGGAAACACTCCTCATAAATGGGATACCTGTAAAATTAGAGGGTCGAGCTGGTGAAAAGATCAAGGAAGCCCTAAAATCGGGACAGCCTCCTCCCGTAGAGTTACTCAGCGAAATCCTGGTTCAAGCTGGAATCGAGAAGAACCCAGTTCAACTTGAAACGACAATGACTGTCAAATCGAGTACGAAGACATCTGAATTGTCAACCTTAAGAGATAAAAATGGTCATTTGGTGGATGAGAAACTCAAAGAGTTTGAAGAAGACGATGAAATTCAAACGGCAAGTGTGGAAATCTGGGAAAAGGATTCGGACGAAGCGGAAAAACTAAGAAAGACATTTGATGACTTTAAGACAAATATAGATCCCTACATTATTCGTAAGTTTGTCATCAAATAATTTGAATTTAAAACATCTGCAGCCAACGTAACCTATATTTATCTAGAAAACTCATTCAATTTCAGCAAAACCATTACCACGTGCATACACGCAGGACAGAACGCCCCCAAAGACTCCACAATCTCCTCGTTCCCCGTCTTCTAATGTAATGTCACCAAAACCTCCTACGCCGAAAACATTGCCACATAATAACAACCAATATTCGCCGAATCATCATCAACCATTTACGCAACACAGACCTTCAGAACCACCACCAAGAATTCCATCACTCATGAAACCATTGAAGCCAGTACCACCTCCAAAGCCAAAGTCCAAGCAGCAGGTGGCTGATGTTCTCAGAAGAGAAAAAAATTTTGAACTTCCAGTACGAGTCGTTTATGAAACATTTATCTGAACAAACATTTGAATTTAATTTCATTCCATGCTCCACTAAAACGTTCAATGTATGTTCTTTTTTGTTTATGACAGTCTTTTCTGTTAAATAACAGTGCTAACTGATTTGCTGATTTCATGTGTGAAATAGTGTGAATGCATAGTAGCAGTATTTTGATTTTGGTCAATATAAAAATACAATTGTAAAGCTATTGCCTATTACCTATACCCTTGTTCATGTATCTAAAATTTAGATTCTATGCAAACAACAAATCAGCCAAAAAAGTTTATTGAAATAAACTAATGATCGATCATGTTTTTAGCTTTATACTATTCGTTAGATTTATTTTTTTACCAATTATTGGGCTAATCTGAATACTAGAATGCGATGCACGACCGGAAGGAAGTAGTTTGATTTTTTAAATTCAAGGTAAAGCAAAGTACTATATCATCTATAATGAGATTATTAGATTGTATTATATGCTTCATAAAATTAAAATTCTATTCCTACGCAATCTATTTTACCAAAGTTGTGTCATTTCTCATGCTCGTACGTTGTAACTGTTGATATATGTCTTTATATTCATTTTAACATTAACATAAGCTTAGCTCTATTTATCTTTAAAATATGAAACGCAAAAATTCAATCAAAGATACAACTTGTATTATACAAGTAGGAGTTACAATAATATCAGTAATAGTGCACTCATTCTAAAGTCTGGTTTTTGCCGTAAACTTGACCTTGTATAATAGTAAAAACCACTGGTTCAATTTGAGTATAGTGTATGAACCGTGAAATATGGGGTGTTATTATTGGCAGAAAATTCCGCTTTGGACAATTTTACGTTTCTGGCTTTTGGCAAAGACTTGAAGTAAAAGGCACGTCTTTTGGAACTCGTATGACAGCAAGAAGTAGAAATAGCAGATTTAAAATAACCTTTTTAAGACATCGGTATAATCAGTATATACACTAGCTTTGTGTGTTTGTTTAGACTTGAACGCGTTCATGACAATGAAATGGTGCAAACAACGGAACAGAATGAATACAAAAATTCTGGCAAGGACAAATGCACGAAAATATGAGATTACTTTCATTTTACCAAATGCCAAATGGATGTATTGCATCATTGTGTTCTTAATGAGTCAATATATCAGTGTGTTAAGCATACTGTCAAGGTTCAAAAATTTCTTTTTCGCAGACTATAACTCGAAAGTAATCGTCAATCCTTCAAATGGTCGTTTCCTGTCTTGATGGTAAACCTATGTTACAAACGTTATTCTTTTGACAGTTTGCAGTTCCAGAGATGGTTGAATTTACAAAAGTAAATACTTAGCTCCTTTTTCAATGTTCATGTGAGTATGAGTCAGCACAGAAACCAGGATGAAATTTCAAACAATAGATGTAACGTGATGCAGCTTTGCTAAATATTCTTTAAAATTTGCAAGGAAACTTTTGTTTTCGTTTCAAATATTGGGCCGTTTGAGTAATTTGAGAGCTTTCACAAATGCAAACTGTCACTCAAATCGGTTTCACATGGGCAATATAAAAACCGAACTGATGAGGTAAAAAGAAGTTTGGTGTCAGTTAAAATGCCCTTTACTTTTGCTTTCCACCATTGCCATTTCTAAAGAAATGCGACATTTTCACTGTGCCCTTCAAAAAAGTCAAGAAATTTCATATAGTCTGCTGTAATTTGGCTTACTAAACTAGATGGTTTAAACTAGTAAACGTACGTATAATCATTCCAAACATTTTAAAACATTGATAAGTATCATCAAAAAGCTATAAATTAAAATATGACGTAGTATAGTAGTCATGAAAATGCCCGTTAAATTGTATAAAACATAATCACCAAGAGCACAACATCCACAAACAACAACTGCACTGTAGCATACGAAAAACATCACAAAAGTTTTCTGGTCATGCTGTCATGGTGATGGCCATTGGTCTCTAGTTGTAATCATCATCTTATCGTCGTAGTGCCAGTGTCATAACCATACCAACGTAAAATATGATCGATCTTCAAAACATTTGCATTTATGTGGCATGCAAAAATCATACAAATCTCAACAACGCCAACGCCTATTCGGAACAGGTCATGCAAAAAGTGATGTAATCCGTGCTGTCTGCTTTTTACACATGTTGTGATCATAATATTAGTTCATTCCTCTCACGAAAATAGAAATTGATATTTGATGAAAAAGTTACAGTAGCTTGAAATAAAATACGATATAACCTACTCATATGACAAACTGTAAATAAACACAGACAGCTAACCTACTTCATTCGTAATGTTTTATAGTACAACAGACCTGATGATGACATTTTTAATGACAAATTATAGCGGTTGGTGAAGACTGATATATTATGTACTGTTCCATGTTGAGCCCTTTTAAGCAAATGTTTTATGCAAAGTAAAACACCAGGTATATTCTAATTTGTTATTTTAATTAAATAAAAGGTTTTAACACAGAATAAACATTTATTTGCGACATTTCATTTCATACAAAATAAATTATTTTTTGGAAATTCCACAGAATACATTTAAGGTTGCAAAGGATAAGCTACAGCTAAAACACACATACAAACAAAGTCCATCTATTGCAATTGGCACTTGCCATCATCCACTCCCTTGATAATCTGAGGGTAAAAATAGTAAAGGACCATAGCAGTATCTTCAGCAATGCAAATTTGTGCACTGATCTTAAGGGTAACTTTCAAAAAGGTTTCCTTTTTTCGTTCTGCTTCTTGCTTCAGGAAGTAAATGATAATCTGAGCTGCTCTGGAAAGGTCCAATTTGCCAGTGCCTGTGCAAGCACAAACAACATCATTATTAGCATTATTGGAATGCATAATTACAAATTAAGTAGTGAGTCGAGAAAGAAAATTTCAAGTCATTAGTCATGCTTTGCGGAAAAAGAAAACAAGCTTCTCTATTCTCTACTCTGTATGATTGATTACTGTATGAATGATTACAAAGAAAGATTTCGATTTAATATAATGTGCATACCTTCTGTATCTACTGCTGCGATTAAAGTTTCCAATTCTTCGGATTTGTAATGTTTGACAAGGGAGCTGAGGATCTCTGGGATTCTATGCGCGTCGATTGTAACTCCATTGAGGTCAACATCATCGTAACGTTCCACAATTTGTTGAAGCACTAAAAAATATTAAAAGCCATGTAGAAAAATGGGGTCATTGGGACATAGCTCATTGGTTCCATTGAAGCCTTGATGGTACATTACTCATCCTCTTATTTAATTATACTTATAATATGAGCTTATATTTTATATATAGAAATAGGACTGAACTATGAGAGGCCACAAATAATGCATTAAAAGTAAATCAGTTCAATACATACCTGCTTTTGGTTCAACTTCGGTTTGGTATTCGCCGGTTCCAAGCATGGTGGTCCTCATCTCGCCAGACATCACAAAGATGAAGTGTAATTAATCAGAGAATAATGCGAAGAAAAAATTTTAATTGGTTCGTGTACTTTTGGGAGAACACTTTAAAAATCGGGCGACAATTTTAACAAGGCAAAACGAATGAATGAAACTCGGGAAAAGAATGACAAGGCCGCTATAAAGGCTAGCGCCAAATGTTTCACTTTCAACTCCGACTGGCGTACTAAACTTCTGGTTATCTTTACCCAAGATTGTTATCTTATCGAATTCCCCACTACCACACACTAGCACAACTGCTCAGTTCTCACTTTCTAATAGACCAGCAGATTTAACTTTTCTCTTTCTTTTTTCTCTTCGTCAGTTCTCCGCCAGATCTCAATGTGTTATGAGAGGATGAGAATCGGTGACATCTAATTTTATACTTTTGGTTCGAGACGCGCTTGGCATTCCCCGCATGCAACATACATAATCTTTCGCATACCAAATAGCACGTAACACACGAGTTACAAACCGAAACACTGGTCGCCGCGCGATCGGCTTGCCTGTGCTGTATACTCATTCTCTAATCTCCATTAAGTTACGTAGTGTTTATGCGCTCATGCACTTAAGAAAAGTACATACTCGTTTCGAAATTTGGAAAGGTCGGAATAAACATGTGCCATGCCATCATCATGATGCATGCATTCCTGAAACTAATACGAATATTTATCAAGTTATATTCCCTTGAATGGGTAGGTATGCATTCGATGACACTTTCTTGCGTTTTCGGTACGATATAGTAATGTTAACCGAAACTTCATGGTAATTATAGAGTATACTGCAGTGTACAAATTACTCTATTCTCTTGATAATCTATATAGTCAAGTTAATGGTATTCCCGTGATACACTATATGTACCTTAATCAATCTTATTTTTTTCAAAAGTTCACGGAGAATTTTCACATGAGGAAAATTGATGCGGCATGTTCTAGTGGCTCCCATTAAATTCTGTTTTTTATTCAGATATCTTTTACCCTCTCTCTATCTTTATCCAATTTATTTGCCAACTGGGATTTTTAGAGAAAAGGATAAAGAACGTAGTAGAGGCTAGACAATTGGAGTCTTGGATGACAAGATGAAAGATTTTACTCGTGCAGTGTTTGTTTACGTAGTGTGAAAGACGCCTCTGCGTTGTCAACTTTGCAAATCGCAGACATTATACAGCAACTTTTTCTCAAATGTATACTTTCACCAAATAAAGCCAGAAGACAGTGAATACAAATCTCGACGAATTTTAGTTAGACTGGCTAGTAGTATAAAAGTAAAAATATAATATTATTCACATAGATTATATTTTAAGTATACTTGTTTAAAAACAAAAACTTATTGCATATTGTAATGATAATACATAACTGTATTTGAAATAAGTACATACAAACAGCAACAACGTCTTTTTATGACTTTGACTTGTAATTAGTGTAATCAAAGATCTATAGTCTCTTTAATATATACCAGACACACGATCACGATGGAGGTTTTTAATGAAGTCTACTATGACATTATGCACAAAAACGTACAAACTATATTAATTGGGCACGGATATAATCATGTGCGATATATCAGATATGGTCCATTGAACTGAGGAAAATTAACAATGTGATTTAAACAGCTTATGGTATGCTATCTTGAAGCAGCATTTCATAGTATTTATGTCACGACCAATAAACACCATAACTATTGACTGTTTCAAGTTTCGACTAAGCATACAATCTATTAAAACTTGCATGCAGATGTGGAAATTCGTGGTTATAAGTTTTTAAAGCTAAAAACCATGTTTTATTCATTGAGTATTTATTCATTGTTTGAAGTTTTACAGAATTAATCTTATGTTAAATCCGGAATCGGCTCGAGTATGGAAATTGCAATTTTCATTCCCTGTATTGCCCGCAGTTTAAAAAAGACTTTAGACGTCTGATCGCCATGCTAATACTGTACAAGCAGGCTGGCTTACACGAAACGCTCCGGTTTCTTACAAAACCTTACTCACTTGCGACCTATTTCCATTTTATCATGACTAATACGCTATCAGTGACGCTAGTTTTGTAACTATATACTAATAATAAAAGCATTGTGCCATTCACATACACGCTACAAGTTTATTTAATTATAGAACCTTGGCATTCAACTCGTTGAGTCATCTACCCACTATATATTTAGAACTCTGTGTGATGTAAATGAATGCAAACTAGTTGATATAATATACTTGTTTAGGATTTTGTGCCTTTCTGATCATAAAATATACTGAAAACGTATAAACCCGAAGGCACCATTATTTTTTATAATTATCTATAATTTTATTGGCATTTTCACCAAGAGGCGACAGCAATTTAACCAAATTTATTGTATAAACACTCCCATCAAGACACGAGCATTAAAACAAACAAATCATCAGACCGGAGTTTGGCAGTTTGGATGATTAAAAAGGTTGTATACCTATACAAATAGTACACTTCTCTTCAGAATAACTCAATAGTTTTAAAAATCCAATCCAAACAAATTTGGAAGACACGAAATAAATTGTTGCGATTTAAAAAACGGGTGGAGGGATGAATAATCATTGCAACAGAGGAAACTGTGTTTCCTGTCGTCGCTTTCTTTCCATTCTCAACTCTTGATCTTGACTTTCAGGGATTGTTCCGGGTCGGGTATTGCCTGTCGCAATGCAATATCAGCTTTGGCTATCAGCCAATTCTAGGTAAATACGGAAAAGAATTTCAGCATAATAAAACCAGTACCAAAGCTTGCAGGCAATAAACAACCACCAATATACTACAAATTATTCTTAGGTTGGTTATAATGTTATAAATGTAGAAACCTACGCCCAAATGTTCGACTATGTTCGATTCGTGATTCCTTCAAAAAATTTGAAATATAAAAATATACCTTTTAGTCTAAAAATCACAAATCTTCCAAAACCTTTTCCTTTTAATTAATTATTGAGTATCGTAAAAATACATTTTCTTCATTTATTTATGCTCTCCTTCATGCGCACAAATTTCATGCTGAAAGGTTATTTTCCGTTCCAAATTGTACAGTTGTTTTAACTATTATTTTAAAGATCAGAAAACAACCTCTAAACCCTATTTAGGCCTTGGATTCATCGATCGTGTGATATTCCTTTTATAGTTGTCAAAGACCAAAGCGTCATAAAACGACAAAAAGAACAAATCAATGATAGTTTGCTGCTAAAACAAGAAAAAAATTCTACAAATTTGCGAATTCTTTTCTCAACCGAATTTTTATTACGGCATTCATGAACACGATAAAAATGCAATACACGTATCTGACATTTATTTTTCAGTGCAATACTGCTTGCTTACATCAGCCTACCACTTTTGAAACACAATCCACCAGTCCCGTCACTGTCATCCTCATTTTCAAGATCGGATAAACTACATAAAACTACAACAACGGTGTGCCAAGTTAAGCCACTCAATCTTCTTATTTAGTTAGACATGCGCCATAGCCATAACCGTGCTAAATAAAAATCAAGTTTACGAGATCATGTGCAAAAACAGTTTACTTTGCACATATAGCCCTATTGTTTGCCTACATTTTATAAACCGTTGTATAGGTATATTAAAAGAACATTTTACTTTCTGAAGCATTCAGGCAACTGCATCATACAAATACCGGAATTTCATGACCTGAACGGACATGTTTCTCGCTTCACGCCCAAGGAAAACTGACTATTTTAACCTGAACACATTCATTCCTTGTTACCAATCTCAGCCTGTCCTGAAGAAGGTTTGAAACGGTTTTATGCCTAAAGTTTCGGGTTCAACTTTCAAATGCCTAAAAATACTGGAGATCGCTGATTTTGTTCGTCAGAAGCATTAAGCTTGTTTGCCATTTGTCAGATATTTGTCTAGTTGTTCGTTGAGAATACCAGGCATATAACATCGAATAAAAATGTTATAGGGAAAGAATCATTAAAAACCCAAAAAGCAGAAAAAAGTAGTCATTGTAAAGACTGCTGCTACTGACTGACAGCTTTCATTTTGTGCAGTACGCCAACTGCATCATCAATAGTGTAATGTATCAGCACCAGCGGGAAATGAATGATAATCATAGTCGTATGAAACCTAGCCAATTCGCAGGAATGAAGTAGAAAAATTTACGGCTTTATGCCTATTTTTGAATTTTAACAGTTGTCATTTCCCCTTAATAAAATTCGTTTTATCATATCCACTTCCTCATAATACCTATAAATTATGTTTGCTTCATTCTTCTGAGATCCAAGATCACATTACACCAAAAATATCTTTTACGGTCTTTAAACATAAAGTAGATTTTAACTGTCACTTTTGTAGTATGTACGAGTTGTGCTTCAAATCTCTAGAGCACTCTGTTCATTCATCGCTGCTGCAGATGAGTTCCTCCGCAAAGCCTGCCTTAATAAGATTCATGCTATGAAAATGCGTGGCGTTTTGGAATCTTTAGCTTCAATTACAAAAAGACAGTGGTGCCAAGTCATAAGCCTGTTGAGGTTGGGTAATTTGTTTTAGGATTTATGATGGCTGATGTATTAATTATCCGAGTAGGTGCCGGATATAATAAAAATCGGGAAAGCATCAATATAGAACAATTAAACTCTTATACTGTTGCATACATGATCAATTATATGAATATAGTACTTATTTTGAGCAAATCATAAAAAACATACTGAGGGCACGTGTTCTTTTGTGATGTCAAACGGTTATACCCTTAACCTTAACTCATTCTTAAAGCGAAGATGTAGTAAAAATAGTAAAAAATTTCAATCGTTGCTATTTTTACATTTTTTATTGAGCACTGCATTTCAAAGTCATATTCTATATTATGGAATGTTATCCTTTAAAATTACGACAGTTATATAACAGTTTGGAATCAAACGTTAATTATAAGAAATTGAAAACTGAATGGCGTCACGAATTCATCGAGTTACATGTAAGTATTTTAGGATTTATATTATAGCCGCAATGCGCAATAACTTATCATAAATCATGGATCTTTCATCATTATGTGCAATGCGCAAATTATGATACAAGTTTTTCCTCAATAGTTCATATTCCAACCTACTCAATTTTTCAGGAAAAATGTTTTGCTAGTAAATCTGCCACACGAAATGATTGATGAATAGCAATAGTACATTACCTAACCATCCCCATTAAAATTCTTTTAACCTATGGCTGAAAGATGTATTGTATTAGTACGTAGGAGTCCGCCCATTTCTTTGCGTGAGTGTGAATGAAAAGAAGTGGAAATGAAAACCCACTTGAGAATAGGGACTAAATTGGTTACAGAACATTTACTTTGGCACACGAGAAAGAAAAATATACAATGTTGTAATACTGTTGAACCTCAGTTAGACAGTTTACAAGCCTTTCCAGCTTACTGACATGCTCGAGAAAGTCATCATGAGTCATGACCTAAGACATATGGATGCAATGAACGAAAGAAGAGGCTTTGCAAACTTTTCTTCTTTGGGATACACAGGAGGATTATGTAATAATATTATATCTTTCCAGCAGAGGCATTTTCTTATCATCTTCCACATTCCTAAGTTCTCTTAATACGATAATGCTTCAGAACATTTTGTATTCAGTCTGTGTAAAATTTGAAGACCAAACCCAACGTAAACGAAACGCGTCTTTTATCAGGAATTTGCATGTGATAAGTGAAAACAAGTAGTGACAGGGGACGTGAAAAAAGACATGTAATTTTCACTTGAGTATGAAACAATTTAAAGATATTTGATATTTATGCTTTTGAGTAAAAGAATCGTGTTGTAGAAAAAAATTGTTTGAAATAGTTATATAGTATTCACACTGCGAATGAAAAAACGTATACGTTTGAAATATTTGGAAGGTGGCACGTAGAATATAACAGGACGATTGCGCTTCATCTTTCTAGAGAAATGAAACATTTAAAAATATTTTATATAAATTGTTGTTGGTATAAAAATATATCATAAACGTACATAAACCGTATAAATCTAATTTTAGCTTTCTTCCGTTCATTTTACTAAGGACTATCACCTACGTTGTTAAACCAAATAAGGATTTACCGAGTTTAAATTTAAATGATACATAATTTGTTTTATTTCAACAATCAGAATAACGTCATATAAAAAGAATGACGCATGCAAATATACATGTACATTATATCTTTGTACACTTAACAAATTGCGGTTTCAGATCAGAATCAGAAAAACTTGACCAAAATGCAATGCATTTAAACACACACTTTTCCATGTTTCTATCAAGTTTCACTGAGAATAAAAATTATTATTACACGAACTATGCACTTTGTACTCCCACACCCACTATAGTTTTATGGAGGGTTGACGATCGCATGAAACATTATTTTAGTATAGATGATAGCCTACGCAATTTTACAGTTAATAAAAACGGTATTTAGCATTCATAGTAACTCCTGTTAACACTATTTTTGGGCTATTTCTATATAGAACTGCAAATACGACAAAGTCGGTGGTGGAAAAATAATGAGACCACTTGGTCGGGTAAGCTTTGATTTTTACCGATTTGAAGAAAAGTTGCCAAGGATTGCTATTTTTATCTATGATCGTGTCGGGCTTTGGTTTTGCGACTCAAGAGAGAAAACAATAATGCGAAAATGTTATGACTTTTGTAAGAAGAATAACAAAAACAATAAGTTTATAGAGAAGCAGCTTATAGAGATTTTTTCAAAAGGCAAAGCAAAAATGCATGCAATTCTAAAAATATTTCATAAAAATTGTACTTAATTTCTTGTCTTGTCGGTGTGAATTTATATTATATTCTTTGAATATATGTGTTTAGAAGCCGGTTATTTTCCGTCGTTTATTCACACAAATGGATCCGTTTCATGGAACAATAACTGTAGAATACTACGAGGGGAGTTCAGAATTCTCTGATAGCGACGCATCAGACTGCCCCAGTGTACAAGAGCATAGTCCTGTCAGTAGTCCCAGCTCATCCACAACGACAGAGCTTAATAGAGATTCAGTTTCGTGCAAAACGTACGATTTCAAGCATCCTGGATCAGAAACAGATAACAATGAACAAGATGTGGCTGTACCTATCATCAAGCGGAAAATATTTCCAGATGCGGCAAGAGAGGCAATGAGTAGCCATATCGAGATAACCAACCACGAGCAATTGCAATCTTTGGTACATCCAAAAGCCAGTTTCCCACGTTGCCCCAGAGGCGATGTTCCAGAGCAGTATGGCAGGAGAAAGCATCCAGGGCCATTTTTAACCTGTTCTTTTAGCCAAAGTCATGAATGTGGAGATGATTTTGCCAAGATTTTAATTTCCACAAAGCCATCCCCAGAGTTTGACACATTTACCCGTCCTTATCATTTGAAAGAGAAAAAGGCAAAATTGTATGCTAGAGATTGTATTTAAGTACAGATTACAAAATATTTTGAACTTTTGAACGTTATTTTCTTTTGTTAATCATGCAGCTTTAAACAATGTAAGCATTGTGAAACAATCGCGTTTACCCACCACCGTAATCCAGCTCGTCACTACGAAGATTACCTAAACAATGTGACTTATAAACAGTGCGAATGAAAACAGAATTTACTACATGAGATATGTGACTGACGACATGTCTCTCAACTTAAATGCACTCCAATTTATAACAGCTTAAATAATTGTACTGATTTATTCATGTTGTCTCATGCAGACACAATGAGCACACCAAAGTTTGGCAGCAACACGTAGTGGATCTGATGTTCATGCTTGGTGAGGATTCTAATACGCTTTATAATGATACTACAATCATAGAAAAATGCAAACCTTATAAGCCAAGTGAAGCGATTGTAAAAACGACAAGAAATTCGCGAAGTTCTCAACGCAGAATACCTACAGGTGGAAACATTAGTCTATATTATGCAACACGACAGAAACAAAATCATTTAATTAATCAACGGTTTCGGAATTTTGTAGTGATTGCTAGGAAAAGACCTGCAATTGCACGCCCCTTGAGACGACCTCTGCAAAAGACAAATGCTTCCAGTTACGCCAACTCAACACGCACGGGGCGCAATGTTCCTGAACAAAGGCATGCGGAATCTGAAGCAAATCAGAGGAAATTCTCAAATGACGGAGAAGATCATTCATGCCGTCTAGTCGAACCGACCGCGAGAAATGCAAGAAGCCGAAGAATGCCAAAAGAGATGCAATTGCAGTCGCGTCGAAGGTCTTCCTCGAGTGACATGCAAATCGATGGACACAAAACAAATGATTTGCCACAAAAACTAAGAGCGTCTGTTGTACCAAAGCAAATTAATTCCCGTCAAAGTCCATCGAAACTTTCAATGCGATTTGTAAAGAAACCGGAACCTCCGAAAGATGTTAAGTATATTCAAAGGGGAAAGCCTAACATTAGTGCCAAGTTCTTGAGGGCACGAAGTCATAGCAAGATTTTACAATCCGCCCAACATAGTTCGCATGTTAATAGCCCGACGACTAGTCGCAGTAGACGTAAATCTCTTGCCATTAGAAAATCTAGATCAGTTCATGCGAAAAATAGAACCTTTGGGCAAAGTCACATGAAATATAAAACAAACAATTCGAAAGATAATTCAAGCGATGATGGAAGTTATGCGCAGTATCGAGATCAAAATGGGGAGTTTGATGTAGAGAAATATCGCCAGAGCATTCTGAAAATGCTTGCTGATACAAATATGAGAAATGGAACCACGGGAAGAAAGTGAGTCTTACGATACCCCGACTTCTATTTTTTGATTGCGTTATTCCTGTACTAGTACAATATTTTAAATTATTGTTTAACAGAAAAAAGACAAAGCGAGCAACTCAGTCAAGTCGGGCCAACTTTATAGCGTTACCAAAGGTAAAAAACGTTTATAGAAACGTGCAGCCACGAATTGCAAGTAATTTCACTCAGCGAAAACGGAAGAAGGTTCGAAAGCCGAAACGCGAAAGTGAATTTGACTTGCAAATTCCCAGTGACGTCTCTTTGAATTCCAAATACTGGAATGAGGATAGTTTAGCATCAAAGGATTCATATTTTTCTATACCAAGTGTATGACACGTTTATAGACAGCTTTATTTCTTTGTGTACTAATACTACGAATGTCGTTCGAGAATAATATTGTAATGCAATATGGATCCACGATGAATTGAGTCAAAACGTTTATTAAAATCAAAAAAATAAAACGGTGACAATGTTATCGAAAAACTAGAACATTACTACATAAATTTATGACAAAACAATATGTACCTTTAAAAAGTAAAGTACAAAATTAGACCTAAATAGTACTATTTAAAGTCCAGGTGGTGGAGGGGGAGGTGGTGGTTGAGTTCTATTTGGTTGATAATGTGGCATGCCAAACATCTGACGATAAGGGCTTGGAGAGTTAGGTGTAAAGTTAAAATTAGGAGTATTCTGATTAGACCATTGAGGAGGTGGACGCCAGGGCCCTGGTGCCCATTGTTCGG
Organism: Entomobrya proxima; assembly: GCA_029691765.1. NCBI lineage: Eukaryota > Metazoa > Arthropoda > Collembola > Entomobryomorpha > Entomobryidae > Entomobrya > Entomobrya proxima. The sequence goes on from CM056168.1 coordinate 18,550,779, forward strand.
CATGCATCATCTGCCGATAAGGATTTTGATGAAATCCCATTCCATTAGGATAGGCAGGAGAGGAGCCTGTATTGGATGATGGTAGCCTATGATGAAAGCCTCTTCCTCTTGTACCTCTGTGCCTAGAAAATCCTCCTTCAGGTCTCATATTATTAACTCCAGTATACCAACCCTCAGAGTATCCTGGAAAACCCGAAGAGGAGGGTCTGTACATATTAAATCCAGGTACATTTGGAGGTAAAAATGCAGAAGGTTGATTAGAATGAAAGTTGGACATGGATCCCTGTGAAGGATTTGCGCCGGATGAATGTTCGGTGAAATTATGATTGCGTTTCTTTCCCCGAGCTTGTGGATCGTTTGTTTCGTCGTTTTCATGATGTCTTGCATCCTCTTCTGTTGCTCGTACTCTCAAAAGTCGGTTTCGATTTCGCTTCTTTTTCTTGGCAATTTTCTCCATTTCATCATCAGAATACTCCAACTCTTCAGCAGGTGGCTCAACGTCATTCAGCCAAGACGCATCTGAGCCTTTCATTCTTTTCAGTTGAGCCAGAAACACGTAAGCTGTAGCAAATTAAATTGTTACAAACATGTTTAAAACTTTGAGACAATTGGATACTATTATGTTCTTATCATTATGAACAGGATGAAAACCTACACGTGTACGGGGTTTTAGGTGCGCAATACACTGGCATTCCAACTTCCACTTTATTTTTCTGAATGTGCTCCTTTGAATTGAATCGAACACAATACATGGGTTGCTTCACTGGACCAATGACATCAAATACATGACCTAGAGCTCTGTCTCCTTGTTCCAAAAACAATACTGAATCCAAATCTAGAGCTGGCGTTTCTGGATACGCTTCCACAATAACTAAAACACAACAAATATTAAATTATTAACAAAATTACTATACCCAGTGTCATTAGTGTCATTCATAGCTTTTGCTGAAACAAGAAGGAGCACAATAACTCAAAGACTTACCTAACGGCTCCACTACGCTCTTGATTTCGCCGATAGGTTTGCATTCGTCATGGGGGACTGAGATATGAAGATCTTCGATTGGGGGTAGATCATATAATGTCAGTTCACCCTTTACTTTCGGGCCGTCTGGTTTCTTTTTGGTGCCTTTTCCTTCCTTATCCTGACCATTTTGACCACTCAATCTTTAAAGAATATTATACAGGTTAATTAGAACTATGCTATTAACAATATACGACATTTTTGTATCCTATGAATCCTATCATTTCACTGCTTACCCTTCTTCCTCTTCAACACTTTCGTTGCTCGATAATTCATCGCTGCTGTCCGACTCCGAGTCCGACGTGCCGCTTTCAACTTCCACCTTAACTGCCCTGGCCTCCCCGTAGGATTCCGTAGCTGGAAAGAAGTCCTCCACACTCAACTCTATGTCGGCAGTACTAGTACTCCCTTCCTTCTCTTTACGCAGAGTTCCAAAATCCGTGGCACGAGCAGCGTCTTTATCACAATCAGTTTCTCCTTCCGACACAGGCTCCGTCTTAACCTTAACATCCATGCTTTCATAATCACAGTCTTGCTTTGGTTTGTACGCTGGATTTTCCACCAGCGTCTCTGGTGGTTCCGTTTTCACAATTGGACTTGGACGATTGTCATTATTTTCAGTCTCACTCTCCGATAGTGCAGATGAGTTATCATCACTATCACCATACGCCGTTAAAAGGGTAGCTAATGACCCCCGAATCACGCCTTCCTTCTCCCCATCTTCTATCTTTACTTTAACTTCAGACATTGTGAAATAAACGACAGATTTTTCTTGACATTAATTACTGCAGAAAACAAAGAACATTATTGAAAACTGTCAGTTCTTGATCACGAAATTTATTGTTGAGTGGCCAACAATGCACAGATTACACAGTTTTATTGTATTGTGAATGCACGTGCTTTCATGTTTACCCTGATATTTTTGTGCTCTTCTGCTGCTGATATTTCTGTAAAGATTCTACAAAATGTAGGTAGCGCGACGTAAAAGTAACTTTTTTGGGGAAGAAAGAGACGCGACTTTGTGCATTAATCATGCTCCTGCTCAGCTGCGAACATCAGTAAACAATGTGATGATGATGAAACTTGTGACTGTGACATGTAAACTTTAGTCAAATTTGATCGCTAATGCGCATTCATCATTTAATTTTTACCCTGTGTCCATACACTCAGTAATTAATTGTCACTGGACGTTATCCGTTATTCTGTTGTCTTCTTTCTTTCACTTTCGCCGTTCTGTGCCTGAGTTAATATTTAAAAGTAGACTAAAAAGAAACTTCCAACAATGTTGTGTCGACAGGTTTTCAGGTAAGTTATATATTTTACAACTTATTACTAATGAGGCATTAGTAATGACTTAATTGTATAAGTCATAAGTTGATTTTGTATGTTAAAAGAATTTTGCAGTAATCCAGCTTGTCGTTTTCTGTATGTTTAGAGATGTTCGAAGTGCAAGTAATTTGGTAAGAAGCGTCTGCCAAATGCATGAAACTTCGATAGTTACAGTTACGGAATCAAGACGAAATTACTTGACGTGGCATGCACAAAATGCCAGCCAGAGAATGAGACATGGTGGCACTAATGACAATCGTGCTGGAGCCGTAAACTTTGTTCGAACTAGTGTTCCCCATCGTACCATGTTTATCAGAACACAGGAAACGCCGAATCCGAACAGTCTGAAGTTTTATCCAGGGACTCAAGTAAGGCGCAGTTATTGCCTAGCTCTCAAAGTGTCCATTGTGAAAATTTACTTTTCTCATTTTATGTTTTTGTTGTACTTGGAATAGGTCTTGGAAAGTGGAACGATGGATTTTCCAACTCCAGCATCAGCAGCAAATTCGACACTTGCAAAAATGCTGTTTAGAATTGAAGGAGTTAGGTCAGTCTTTTTTGGACCTGACTACATTACTGTTACGAAAATGGACGAGGAAGTCGAGTGGCGGTTGCTGAAACCGGAAATATATGCCACCATTATGGATTTCTTCGCGAGCGGCCTTCCCGTAGTAACAGCTCCGAAGGAGGACACTGGCACAGTAAAGTCAGGTAAGAATAAGAAGACTGGATATGACCATAAAATATTATGTACTATTCAAATTTCACTTGAGATTAAAGTATAGCAATGTTCAAATACTTTTTATTCGTGTAGATTCACAGGCAGCCGAGGAAGAAGATGAGACTGTTTTGCTAATTAAGGAACTACTTGACAGTAGAATACGTCCTACTGTCCAGGAAGATGGGGGAGATATTCAATTTGTTGTAAGCTTGTCCCGATATGCTGAGAATTCGTTTGCCCATACCTTGGATTCGCTATATTAAATGATATTTGATTTTTTTATGCAAGGAATTCAAAGATGGGATTGTCAAACTGCTAATGCAAGGATCGTGCACTTCATGCCCCAGCTCAGTTGTGACGCTGAAAAACGGTGTACAGAATATGCTCCAGTTTTATATCCCTGAGGTTCTTACAATCTGACATCTTAAATGGATTTAAATACTAATTATAAGTCTTACAATTAGTTTTATTTGTATTTTCGTTTAATTCTTAGGTACTTAGTGTGGAGCAAATCGTCCCCGAACATGAAAAAATTGCAGAAGCTGAATTTGCCAAGTTAGAAAACAAACTTGCCACAGAAAAGGGTGCTAAACCATCTGAAAACTCGGAATACGATCCAATCTTAGATAATATTAAACCGAAGCCAGATAAGTAATGTGCCTATATTCTAGTCAACACGCAGCAGGATAATCTTGCTATTTTGTCGTGTAATTTTTATAAAAAATAATGAAACTACAAAGTTTGACAAGAAAATCGGGGTCTGGTTCATCATCGCGGCTCATTGCTCATTATAATTACTTATTTTAGTATGTATCGAAAATACAAAATTTAATGCGATAATGAAGCAATGAAAAATTTCGGTGAAACAGACCCTCGGTGTCAGTAAGGTTCAATAAAAGTGGTTTGTAGTGATATCAGTTTGTTCTTGGAATGTTGAACATTTATTATTCTTGATTAACATCACATTATAATTATTAGATCGAAAGAATCAATGCGTAAAGAAGAGTGAAATAAAATTGATGAAAAAATGGTAAATGGTTACTTCAAAATCTAAACTCTTCTTCCATCCTTCATCACAAACAGAATGTATATTATCATGTAATATAATCTATCTAAATGCTATATACACTACTATAAACGATTTAAATTAAATATTTCAACTACATAAATGCCTAATGCTGCTTTTCAAATAACACTTTTAGGTCAAAATAACCACCTAGATTGTGCTGTAGCGATGGTTTATACTTTACAGATTACAGTTGTCTGAATCGGTAGTTATCTTGATCCGCGACAGTCATAGGAAGTACTATTTTGTAAGGTTGATGATTGGTGACAATTTTGAAGTGACTAGCTTTGCCTATTTACTTTCACAAGCTTATTTGTCACCCATTTTGACTTTTGATGTCTATAAAGAAAAATACACAATAATTAAATAGACATGTAAGCATATCGAGAGAAGCAGCTAAAAAAAGACAATACGAAGGCACATTATAGGAAAACTTACGATATATATTCCAACGATTAGCCCAAACAGTCCAATTGCACTTCCGAAAATTTCCACGATGAGAATTTTGACAAATAGAGCCGGGTTTGCTGCGTCAGCTAGAGCAGCACCAGATCCCACAATTCCAACACAGACTCCACAAACCAAATTCACTAATCCAACAGTTAGCCCTGCAGCGAACAGCAAATACCCACCTGTCCAGTTAGAGCCTTTTATTCCAGGGTCTGTCTCAACCAGTGATTGCGTGAATGGCTGTTTAAAATTATACACTAGTATTAAAATTCTCGTGTCTTCACACTTAAGATAAAAATAAAAATTATATATGTGTCCTTAGATGCAAACCTCAATGAGCCCAGCAAGAACAATGGCAGTGATCAATCCATAAATAGCCACGGCTTCACAGAAGATGACAGATATAAGATTTTTCGTTTTGATTCTTGGAGCTTTCACACCTGCTCCCAGAATAGACACTCCGGTAGTATGAATACCTCTGTGGATCAAAAGTATTTAAAAATCACATCTATTTCAATACATCTCACTGGCATTTTTGATCGTATCATCTTACAAAGCTGCTCCAACAACAGACAGTGCAACTGATAATCCAGCTCCAGTTGCACCCCACATGTGAGGCGATGTTTCCGTGAGGAACCTTTAGGTAAAAAGTATTAATGTTGAAAGAAAGAAGTAGCACAGCAATAAATTACCTATATGCAATAACATAAAGATATTTGACATACCATCCGAAATCAAGCCGTTCCCCCTGGTCCGTAAGAACATAGAACAGCCCTAGAAAATAAAACCAAGTTTCCGTAAGATTAATAGCTCAAGTTTTAGTTTTCACAGGGAATGAATGGGAAGAAATGAGATTGACTCACCTATCAAAACAATTGCAGTTACAACACCTACTGAAACTGTATAACTTAGAACTCGTGCCACCGTCATGATTTCTTCAGATTACACGGAGGAAGTGGGAGTATTGTTTGGTTAATAAGGTGTGGTGTGACCTTTTAATAGGCTTTACTGCTCCGTCTATCTATACTGCATGCATGTAAAACAATAATATTCCAAAGCACTTGCTTCCAAGAGTATATCCACTTCAAATCAGTTTCTTAAACTCTTTCCGCAGTCTCATCGAAAATTACTGAAAACTGGGAACGCACAGACTATGTTTCCACTTCACCCTTCCCAAATACCCATCTACATTGCCCTTTCCATCTAAAATATTATGCACACATTTCGTCAATGTACAATGATTATTTTCCCAGCTAATTAATTAGCTTTGTAGAAGAGAGCACCACACCTGAGTGACGAGATGAGCTTTTAACTTGACCACTGCCCGTTTGAGCCGTATGTATCCCCTGAATATAGTAGGTGTACTGTAGTGCACAGATGCTTTTAAATTTGAAATGAAATGTTTGCAGGATGCTACGGTGCACAGATGGACATCAATTTTAACTTTGATACTGGCAGGTAGCTAATACTTGCACTCGACTAGCTCGTACCATACAGTGGAGTACGGATATTTTGATCATCATCATCATCATCACGTCGCGGTATGATCTTCTGCGTTTAGAAGTGCTACGCCCAAAACTGGGTTCCACACCATGGCACGGCATACATCCTCGTACTTTTCGTTCCATTTCATGTTTTCTATAAGCACTACAGAACAAGCACACTATAAAGATAATGCCTTAAACTCTGGTTTTGCAAGTTTTGGAAACTTTTTACCGTCTACAACACCAGTAGCATAACAATAAGAGTATGTATAAGTTCATGTGTGTAGATTTGATAGAGGTAGAACTCGTGTGCAAAATGAAAATAAAAATACTGACCACATGTGTCTGACTTTTGACATTGTGATTCACAATTTGTGAATAAGAAGGGAATAGATTATGGTTTTCAAACTGTCCTGGAAGCTGCTTTTGTGAGTTTTCGTTGTGAGGAATTAAATCATACCCGCAGGAGACGTGACCAGCCGAAAAGCCTATCTGTAAGTGTCCCAACTAGCCGGTAAGCTCATCGAGTCATCATTGTTAGTGGATTTCTTCCGTTTAGGCGAGGCGAGCGGAGCGGAAGCAACATTTTATCTTCCCAAATACTAGCCTTTAAACAACTTGACAAAATGAACTCAGTGCGCTGCGTTGCTTCACTAGTTCAATCTTCAATCAACTTATTTGCAGGAAAAGGTATGTAGCTCTACTACTGATATTTTGCTAGTTAAGTTTTGATTGTTTTTCTATACTAAGACGGTGGTTTTTTGCTACTGCATAGTTTGATTATGTTTGTTTTCTATATTTGGGCCCTTAGGTCATGCAAGTGTTTCCAAAACATGCTGTCAAGTACGGTTTGCCAGTAAAAAGGCAACGGGAGGAAACCGGAATCGGAAGCAGGCACCTGGAAATCATCACGGAATCAAAAAAAATGACGGAACTCATGTTTATCCCAACAACGTTTTAGTGTTCAAGCAGTCCAGGCTGTGGTTTCATCCCGGTTTAAATGCAAGTTGATATTATATTTGCCACGAATAATATTAAAATTAGCTTTACGTTTTGTGTGTAATGATTTTGGAATCCTGTCTGTAGGTCACTATCGGTCGTCGGTATAATAATCTCGTTGCTATGAAGGAAGGGATTGTAAGAGTTACCTGTGAGAAGCCAGACCTTAATTTCAGTCATGAGCACGTGAAAACTTACTACGCAGGGAGGGAGGGACACGTCTTCTTTAAAAAATATTTTCATGTTATTCCGTTCCCTCAGCATACCAGATTTAAATGCATTGATCAAATTTAATAATAACTAAAAAGTCTGCGTATGACACACAATTTTACTAATATTTATATAACGCTGTGTACTTGTAGTCAAATATTATACATGGAAAATAAATGTGCGATTTTGCATATCATCATAACATCTTCCTATCCATTTCAGTTATTGTGATGCCAATATAAGACAATACTATTTCATGATCAGTCATCATTTAAATTCTCAGTATTTATTAAAAATTACATAACAAAGTAAAAATTTGATTATAAAATTACAATAATACACTTCATTTTCAAAACTTCAGTAAATAAATAAATAGATTCATAATAATCACGAATTTCTCCTGCTGACTGCCTTCTTATCTTAAAGATTTTCCCCTTCTTGAAGAGGTTTGAAATGAAGAAATTGTTACCTTTCATTTTCGGAACCATGCGAAGGTAAGGAAGAGCTGAAGCAGAAAAAGGTTAGGTACATTTTCGGAAAATTACTTCCATGTAGTTGAAAGAACTCGAGGAATTTATTCACAACATTTTTTATGTGATAAATGCATGGAAATGATTCCGGGGATGTACCTAGCAACCATTTTCTGCTTCTGTTTCACTTCTTCTACATTTTAAAGTTCAATTTGAATTTTTCTGAAAACGGAAGGAAGGTAAGGAAATTTCCGATTAAACAAAGAGCCTGAAAACAGGGGAAAATCCTTTAACCAGGCCCATAGTAGTAACAGCAGACCATATAATTAATAGTACGTGAGTCCATGCATGTCCTTCCAGACATGACTTTCAAGTATCAAGTAGAAAGCGTAGATTAATACATTTTGCTTCAAAAAGTGAGTACTTCGTTAATTGATTGAAAATGAAGAATTAGTCACAACCAAAAGTGGGAACTGAGACTTGAAATAAAATCATGGAATTCGCATTGAAATTTTAAAGGAACGCCGTTCTTTCTAGAACAAACAAAATAACCGTATTTATTATTATGATTATAAATATATGGTTTGAAAGGTTCGAAGCTTCGATTTCTGTACTGAAAGTTATTAGTATTAAGATTCTTCGAAACGTTCAAAAACTTAATTCCGTCGATAATTGCTTACAATTCCGACCATTCTTTCATTATTCTAAATGCGTTTACAAAGGTACAAAATAATAATAATAGTGCCATTAAAAATGAAAATAGAACATGATGAAATATGTATATAATACGTTAACTTTAGAAATGTGAAGTCATCATCTTGAAGTTGAAACTTGAAGTTATGAAATCAGCCGTGTGTGGTATCGTCTTTTTCTTTTGAATTTCTTCTTTATCAAAGTTCATTCAAGCAAATGTTTTTTGTGCATTATCACTTGTTTGTTGATTCTGTTCAATAATGACATTGACGACTATGCAACCTGATGCCATTTCTACACTTTCCTTGTACGAAGGAGGTGGTAGCTCGTCTTCATCAGATGTGGTCATTCCCTCCTCATTCATGATAGTTTTTGTTCCATCTTCATTGCATACGCCACCAATTTCCATTCTATGTTGTCTTCCGCCAGGACTAGTGGTCACAACGTAAATGTCCTCATATTTCGGAGGGGAGTCCCTAAATCCAAAGCAGCCAGCCATTGCGGAATTTCTTGTTGATGAATGATGTTCTCGAAGATGATTTGCTATCCCAATAATGATTGGGTTAGGTCTCCTGAGCCTTCCAACCTCATGCAAATTTTCCTCGCTGATCGATTTGGATCGACAGCAGGAAAAATACATCTTGTTCTGCAATAAAAAATATATAATATAGTGAAACTTCGTAGATATCAAACTTCAAGCTATTTACACATTTCCCCCTTTTTCTTTCGTTAAATTTTTACCATTTGAAGTAAATTTCGATACATATTTTATCGTATTGGATTTTTTTGTCTTATTCATGGACGAACAAAGACAGCCAAACGACGCTAACACCAAGAGTAAGTTTAGGAGTAAGATAGAATGTATGCAAATGAAAAAAAACAATGACAGACGTTGTCTCGACCAAATGATTATTGCCAAAAATTTGCAAATTACTGCAGCTTAATATAGTAACAGAGAAGTTAAAGTAAAGTAGCTGTATCACACAGTATGCTTGTGGGAACTGATACAATTATCAGAACCTGTATTTCAAAAACATGCGATTCGATTTGAAGGGGCGTCAACAAGCGTAAACAAATCTATATGCATAATCTGTAAGTAAACATTATCTTTAAAGAGTATGTTAGTGATGTCCTATACTATTATAACCATTCCATATTGAAACGGTTAGCGTTTAATTTCTATATAGTTTCTAGATTATATACCGCATTTACAGAGATTCCATTGTGAGTGCCAGTGCTACCTTACATAGTTATAGTTACCATTTGGCTTTATTAACAGAATAAATTGGAACATCGAATTGTTAAAAACAAATAATAATTGTGCAAGATTATAAGTTTGATAAAAAGGTTGTTGCAAACTACAAATTAAATAAATACAATAATATTTTTTGTGAACAAGCGTTTTAATGCACAATTTCATTTGAAAATAAAATCTTCAGCAGTAGAACTATGACTTTAGATTTAATACTACCCATTATTACAAGTAAAAACTAGTTGCTAGATTAGATGTTATGTCCCCCAGCCTTTGGATATGATTAATTGCTAGTTTATTTGACACTAAAATTGGAGGTTAGTTAGTATAATTTTCATATTATGTACTACTGTCGGATGGAATTGATATCTGAACGGAATCAGTAAAAATCCATGGAACTTTCTTGAATTGTTATTTACAATCCTTGATATCATAATTGTATAGTATATGGTTTTAAAATGGTCGAAGATTAATTTAATATTCCTTAAATTTTAGCGATTCCTCCAAATTGTAATCACTGCTACTCCAGCGCGGCGGCAAGCCTCGCATTTTTGTAAGGTGAAAGTACTCATTCATATTTTGTCCAGCTACTAAATTAACACTAGCGCATACACGAGTATTTTTAGCACAAAATCATTAGTCATCAAAAATTACAAAGCTATGCGTGCTTGGGTGAAAAGCTAAGAATAGATGTAGATGGTGGTTGTGATTTATAGCATGCAGGTTGCGTTGACCAGAATAAGAATCGAGCTTATGGAAAGAGCTATATTGAATGAATTTCATGTCCAAGTATGTGTAATTGCACATTTGATGTAACGTAACCATAACCATGATCTTGCATACAATGACCTGGCATTGTATGCTTGGAATATTATTCAGGATGAATACAGAAAAGTGCAGAACGGTAGTTTGTAATACGACAATGAACATGACGTATTAGCTCAGCTATTCCTATACACTCTTCCGTTCTGATTCATCTTTTCCATAATGCAAATGCAAAACTTTTGTCATTGTCCGGATGTTTGTCATTCAAAAGTATTTTTCGTTACTTATTCGTACATGTACTACCACTTGAAACAACGCTAATTTATTGAATAAATACATTAATGTAACGCTTATTGTCTTCTTAAAAACTGAGTTGTAATAATGGACTAAAATTAAATTTCAAATCAATGGTTAGAGCTCTCACTAAACTTTTATATAATGTTAGTAGCTTAACGAAGTTAGAAGTTTGCATGTTAGAGCATTATATTTCAAAAATATTATTTTGTATGGAGCAATTAATATAAGTATATAAAATATTATTTTGCTCACATTTTTCATGTCCAGTACTTTTTTTCACGTGGCAAGGCAACTGTCAAAACAACTCCTCGATAGATTGGACTTCCAGCCACAAAAGTTCCTGCGTTTCAAATTTTGATCTGCTGCACTGGATTATTAATTGCAATTTTACACTTGAATTACTACAGGAAACTTGCACAACTTTTTTCACGCACGTTGTGTTTCATGAAGAATGATAATTGATGATTTGACGTTATTTTTGCTATTTTACAATTTCTCGGATCACTATCTAAAAACAAGTAGAAAATCTGCTTTCATTTAACATTTAAGTACGTACTACGTCTGTGATTATTCAGGATTCACGTTTGTTTTGGTACTACTCAAAGATTGTTTAAACAAAATGCAAACCCATGCAACTAGTACTATAAAGAAAGACAAAGGGATTCGCATTTGTATATGACTATGCATATACCATACAACAACAAATGTTCAATTTTCCAATTTCCAAGTTGCACTGGTCTTGTCCTCTCTAGCTGTTGCTTCTTTTACCTTTTACAACGGAGATGTACATATATCTACCTACTATACTTAACTCTGCAATATTCCAATCTCACTATCATAGAGATAATAGCAAAGCTTGCAGGTGGTTTACCATGCTGATACCATGATATTTTTTACGAACTTGCAAAACAAGAGATCGACTTTAGGTTTTTGCCCCGCAATAATATATAGAAGACAACAACACGTACAAAATAAACAAAGTGCGTTCTCTCATGTACATCTTTCAGATTTTGTTGTTATTAAATTAGTCGCAGAAAGGCATGTAAACATTTTGCGCCTGTTCTCGTTAAATACGACGTAGAAAATTATCGTACTCGCCTATGAAAGTCGAGCTGAAGTGGGAGTGATTTCGGAAAATATATTTGTAAGGGCAAACGTTGCGTATCTCTCGAATCTCTTGTTGATTGAAGAGTAACTAATGCTTAAGCAATTTTGAGTATAGGTATCCAGAATCTAGATAGTTTATTACCGTGAAAGGACACTTTGTCAAATATCCTTTCTAGGAAAAGCGTAGCGGCCCGAATTTCAAAGGGAACTAATGCCAGTTGACATAAACAGGAAAACATACGTAGAGAAACAAGCCATATATATGCATTCTGATTAAAAGAGAACACGACCTTTTTATGTACCACATCAAGGAAAAAATTCAATGTGATAGTATGAAGTCTTAGCAAACGGCAATGGAAATCAATTTGTAATTTTTGGAAAAAATGAACTTATAAATGATCTAAATTTGAGGCAAAGTCATAATACTTCAAATATTTTGCCTGGCTTTCCTAAGACCGTTTACAAGATAGTAAATATGCTTTCTCATTCTCTAGTGGCCATAATATTCTTCAAAAAGCATTATAAAATTCAATACAGCAAGAAAAGCAGTAGAAGGAATGAAACGATACGTTATATGTGATTATGTTCACGTATGTTCTTTGTAAAGGTAGCTATAATATCGATGAACTACACAACGCAACATACATTATTAATGTTCATTGGAATAACGAAGTTAGTCAATGCTTTTAGCAAAACGTGAAATGAAATCTATGGCAGCCGTCTTTTTATTCCATCAATTCTAAGTATATGTATTAGTACAAGTAATAAACTAAAACAAAATATCCACGGAATTTATAATGCAGTATACATAATATATGATGATTGTGAATGTATGCCTAAAAATATTGAACTTTGTTTCGTGTTACATTTGACCACGAAAAACTAAAAACAGATACTGCAAATGATGCATGCATGCATGCTACCGGAAATAAATGCTCATATAAACTAAAATCAGGTTTAACAAATTAGTTGTTTGTTATATAAGAAACTAGTTAGTTTAAATTGGTTTTTTACTTCTCCTATTCCTTTGTACATCACGCATACAAAACTTTGTATAAAACCTTCATAGATTTTGATGCTAAAGTCTCCACCGCGTGAAGTACTGAAGCCTTCTTAATATTTTGCTTCATTTTCTATTAAAATTCAACTCAGATCTGTTAATAGTGGAAAATTTCATGAAGTTCTATTAGCAGTTTTATGCGTTTCTTTTGCTTTCTACTACGCTTATTGGTTTGATTAACACGTTTAATTATGGTGTTAGTTCAGATTTAACTGGTATTGTTTAGGTAAAGTTAGTTTCATGTAACTCGTTATTGAATGATTCGTGCGTTACGTGTGCGTAAAGCTGGTATGATTATGGATCAGACCGAAAAAAATATAGCTTGGTAGGATGTGGGTATTTGTAATTTCATACATTTGTTTCAAAAGATGCAATCAAAAATTTAATCATTTTTTAAACAAAAAATACTAATCTGAAGAAATAAGAAACATTCCATTTGCACACTTTCGATACATATTTAAATTTAAATTTTTTTTATTTGACATATTTTTTGAAGTTATATATTTTTTAGCCGCGTGATTTTCATTATTATGATTTGCTTGACAATATCAATTTATTAAGTCAGATAACCCTTATTACAGACTTACAGTTTCCAAAGGTAAATAAATCATTTTCTAGCTTGTTCCTCATTATAAAGAGAAGAGAAATGAAAATTGAACAGAAACGAAATGCTAACTTATATATAACACAGGCAACAGCTCGTATCAGGTGCATGTTTTCAGGTTTTGGTTATTTTTTGTTTCATTAGAAACTCCAAATTATAAAGGGCTTTCCGTAGGTTAGCGTTGTGAACAAAATAGCGTTTCAGTTAATGGTACTGTTTCATACTAATCGAGTAACCGTGTAACAAAAAATCTCCTACTTTAAATATTTTTACGTCTGTGGCTATCTAGTTATTAGACCCCAATTAATAAGAATTTACTTGTAAATGTTAAATTTTCAAGCAGTAAAGAAAACACCATTTACTCAGAATCAGAGAAATGCATGTTTACTTCTTCATCTTTCTCCTTTTCTAAGTGATCTGGTTTATGAGCACATTTCCCACACGACTGACAAGCAGTGGGAACAAATTCCAGATCATGCCAAATTCTTCTCATCACCCAGGTTTCCAAATCCGTTCCTTCAGTTCCGTAGCTTAAATCAACACTAGCGTACAACTTGTAGCCAAGTGACCGGAAGTTAGCCAAAACTTTGCATAAAACAAGTTTTGATTTCACCGCATCTTCAGCCATAGGATACCATGGATTTCCTTTCAGCTTTAATTCCATACATCCGTTGAATTCAGTTTCTTCTTCTATTCCTTTTGTCCAGAACTGATCGCATGCATCCACGATGTATGGCATTAAATCTGGAGCGTCGATGATCCGAATTCGATTACTTTGATTAAACGAAATGACAAAAAGCCGAGCATCTGGATCCGCGCCGCTCTTTTCAAAAAATAGGGAGTCTTTGTCTCCTTCTCGTTTGCTAACGTCTGTTGACTGAATCAGATTCCAACCGAGACTAGCCATTGTGGTTAGAATGCCACAGAGAAGCCTTCTGGAGGAAACTGCACTGTCTCCGTGTGCATGCCACGGACTCCCTGTGAAAGAAAAAATATGACTTTTCATAATGGAATGCTGCTAATATGCATGAAATTCATGTTCCATGTAATCCAATCTTTTAAATGTCTCGTAAATTTCGATTAATCAATTTGTAATAATAAATTGTGCTTAGTTACCTTTCAATTTGAATTCATGACTTCCATTGTAACCACGCTCAACTTGAATTCCTGCCTCCCAGTTCTTTTGAATTGTTTCTCGGACTAGTGGAACAACCTCAGGAGGACAAGCAAGAAGTCTTAGTCGGTCAGCCATGTTTAGGGTCATGCAGCATATTCGAATAGTGCCTTTATTGACTGGATCGTACTTTCCGTGGTTTGCCATTGGTAAGCAAGCAACTGGAATAAGCAAGTCGAGTAAATGGCAGACTGGCAGACACTGATGATAATAATTTTGAATCGAGATATCCAGATACGTATAGCTCCACTGGTAGAAAGGCTCTCTGTGTGCTGATTCATTGCAGAGAGTTGGTTACTAAGAATTGTTTTTCATGAGTTGATACAGATTTAACTACTTGAGTTTTGTTTCGTTTGGTTGATGATGATGTGAGTAACAAGGTAGTGTTTAGTCAGTTTAGTTAGCTGGAGGCATAATATTAACAATCAATATGTGATAGTTGTTGACCACTAAGTAGAACGACATTTGTCCTGGAATGTGCGACCTGAAATGGAATGTTTTTGCAAGTTTAATAACTATGCAACATAAATCAAGAAATTGCATTTGCGAATTTTCGAATGGTATTTTGTGCATATTGAATTTTACTGACACTACTTATTCTTATTATAGTTTGCTTCGACTTTCACCACCGAATTCCTTAAAGTAATGATGAAATTCTGACTGACCAACCACATAAGACATGCAGGTATGTGTGAGTATTCGAAGCAAATAAGCAATAAAAAACTGACCAGCCAAGTTGTCTGTGGAATGTTGAGTTGGTATATAGTTCTGCATACAAATAGGCATATTAATATTTCTACATGTAATATTTAACATATTATTATAAATGACAAACTTCTAGTTTATGTAAATATTCCTATTGAAGCATCCCAATCTCATATATTTAATGTTTCCGAGTCTATTACATTCCATTTTTGGTAAAACTTTAGAGCCTATTTCCAGAATCCAGTTCAGACAGCCAAGCTAAATGCGCAATATGCAGAGCTGGTGGTAAAAAAATAAATTAAGAGGCGTCTCAAGTCAGCAAATAACAACTTTTTATTGAAAATCAATTTTTATACTTGCATAAACTAAAGCTTTACGAATTATATATAATATAATACTTAAACAGAATGTAATCACAGTAGTGTCATGATTTTCAGCAGTAAATGGGCAAAAGTTAGCCAGCAGATGCAAATAAAACACGGGAATGACATTAAAATGACAGGTCAGCATTATTAACTCAGCATAAAAGTATGCACACTCAGTTTACTGCCAACGCTCTCCCACTTTCCTAAACACCCAACTTTCCAGATCCCTGCCATCCGTTCCATAGCTTATGTCAACGGATGCATACAGCTTGTATCCCACCGAACGAAAATTTGCAATGATTTGCGACAGAAGTAGTTTTGAGTACACCGCATCTTCGCCCATAGGAAACCAAGGATTGCCAGCTAGCTTCAGTTCAACACTTCCGTGATATTCCCTTTCGTTTTGTATTCCCCTTGGCCAAAATGCATTGACCGCTTCCTTGAGGTATGGCAGAAATCCGGGCGCATCTATGATTCGAATCCTATCACCCATATTAAAGGAAAGGGAAAACATACTTGCGTCAGGATCTTCTACACCCCTTTCGAAAAACAAGGAATCCTTGTCTCCTTCCTTTTTACTGACGTCTGTGGACTGAAGTAAGTTCCACCCTTGCTTTGCCATTGCCATTAGGATACCTGCGAGCAATCGACGAGATGATACGGCATCATCACCTTGTCCATGCCAAGGATATCCACGTAATTTGAATTCGTGTGATCCGTGATAAGGCTTTTCCGATTGAACCTGTCCCCAGGTCTGCTGAATACACTCGCGAATAATTGGAATAATTTCCGGAGGACATGCAAGCAGGCGAAGTCTGTCGCCCATATTCATGGTGATGCAACATACTTGGTACTCTGTTTTCTTAATTGGTTCGTATGTTCCGTAGTTTGCCATTTTTATGTTTTTGTTCAAGTATTATATGTCCAGGGAAAGAATTTTTTGTAAGAACTGGCAACTGCTACTTTTAAGTGACCTACAACGGCAAATCGATATAATCAAATGACACTTTCAACCTGTTTTCTGTATGCATTTTATCTTACAAGAGCATTACGAGCAACACGAAATTACATCATACTAATGTGAGCGATGTACGTCATTCTGCAATAACCATTTTAACTCTATACAACAGAAAATTCACAGAGAAAACCAATGACGTGCCAATAATGGTAATGGATTTTTGATATCCAAATTGTTGAGCGTGTGTAAAATATTAATACGTGTACACATGTATTTATAGCAACAAGCAAAACCAAACCGCAAACTATATAACAATTTTTAATATATAGTCTGCCTGCATTATATCAAAATCCGAAACATCTGGTTTCAAGTCAAGCTAACTGAAAGTGTGTGTTGTGTGACATGTTTTACCCCACTTCCCGGACAAGAAAAACACGGTATTCTGGACGCTGGGTTGGGATTCGATATGCAGTGTAGATATATGTAGTACATACCTACTAGAACATTGTTAGGCCATGCTTTAAATTATACTTTTGCTGATTGGTGCGTTTTCATACAACCTCGTTTCATTCTTATGCAAAAAATACGCTTTGTGAAGCATGATACATTCCAAATTCCAACTCCAAGTAAATGCAAAATGTGTTTTATTCTTGCAAAATTCTCCCATAACTATAGACGTGTAAAAATTAGTCAGGTTTCCAAGGTTATGCGGTATAACAAATACCTTATCATGAATCTGTGTTGAGTCATATTTAAAATTGAATTATTAAAATTGTCGGCGATTTCAGTACAATATGAATATAATTATCATGATATATAGAATAGTATTAGTAATGATGCATATTTTGCCTTTTTATGTAATAATGTAATGACTAACGATATGATGACGTGTATGCAATAATGTTAGCAAGATCAAGGTTTCCACATTTTGTTTTAATTTGGCTAATTTTGAAATAAAGTATTAACTATTTCGTACTTCATAATAAAAGTGTAATGTAATTAGCATGTAATTAGCATTTGAATAATATTTCTAAACATCTTGCTGAATTATTATGACCTATTCTGGAAACACCCTTGCACAGACACTATCTTCCGAGCCATTTTAATTTTTGACAGTTGCTGCTCTCCGTGATTAGGATAAACATATTCACAAGCTCCTTTGCAATCCTGTTCATCACAGACTCGGGCACAAGTGCCCTTGGTGTCGACAGAAAGCGCTCTCTTTTGCCAGCTTTTGGGTAAGTTTTTGCATGCTCCATCGGTTTCAATTGTGTGCGACTGGCCTACACAAACGGAAAAAAACATTTGGCACAAAATTTAGTAAAGGTGTGCAAAGTCAAATTGCAGAAAAACTGACAGAAAGTCCACAAAATTACCATTCAAGAAGTCCTCAGAGTAGAAATCCGTTTTAGTTCCAAAACTTCCATACTCTGCGAAAAGAACGTCTTGTTTCCGGTCACCAGCTACAAATACGGCAACAGTGGACAAAGCCACTACCAAAACAATGAGTTTGTTCATTTTAGAAATAGACGCAACTAAAATCAATTACACGTTAGAAGTCAGATATTGTATGATGTACACTGTTCAATTGCTCTTTAGGAACTAATTGTACCCCAAAGGAATGCAAATAGATTTTATATTATACAGCCCTACAAACTCTGTGTCAAAAGAAAGATTAGTTTCTTTACCCGTAGTAACATTTCTTACTTTGCAAGCATCTTTCATTGTTATATATCGTTGCAGCATAAGAATGTCGAATTTTGTAGGATGTTTGTGATGTAAACGTAGCCCAAGGATATAAGAACCAAGGAAGGACAAAAAGTGTTTCGATTGTTGTAGCAGATCATCGCTATCGTAGTCCCTGGAGGTCTGTGCTCTTTAAAGAGATGTTATCGCATATTACGCCGGTTATTGGCTTCATTTGTGACATGTCACTGTATTATTGCGTAGGTATATTGCTACGGTATGTTTTTTATTTGGTCAAAACTGGGAAGCATAATCGATTCCTGAGCCCATTTGAAGCATGTGGGCGTGGCCGTCAACTTTTCATAGTGCGCATCCTATTGCACAAGTTATGTACACGTTTTCCTCTTACAAAAGTGATTCCTCCCTTTTAAATGTCTTGTTTGAAATGTTAGTACAAATACAATCAGACGCACATAGTATAAAAACGAGTTATATATATGGGCTAGTACACATGAACCATTTAATTTAATAGATCTGAAAAGAGACCTTTCACTTCTTCCTGAAAATTCATATTCCTTTTTGAGTACTTTAGACTACATCGACATGACTCTTTAAGATTGTACCATGTATGCCATCGCGTACGTAACACAGGTTGTTTGTCAAAAATACGTAACGGTAAGTTTCTAGTTCGGTCACTATGTTCAGGTAGAGGCAGTCAACTATGCAAACTTTATGATTAAATCTTATTAGTAAATGTTAATGCGGTTTCATTGCCTCCCCAAAGTAACAATGTATCATTTTATAAAACCGTTCAATGAGTACAAATATTGAAACAACGATGGTTGTTGTGATTCAGGTGAATACACACAGTATGAAATAGAGTGAATAGTGTGTAGGTCAACGACACTCTCTTAAATTGTCTTTATGTAACTTTAGTGATCAAGGAAACGTTGGGTTGATAAAATAGTAAACCCGAACGAAAAAATATTATATCGTTGAATGCGGGTAAATTAAAGAAATGGTAACTGAAGTTTAAAATTTTTATTTCACAACAACTGAGTTTAGTAATATTTCAAAGATTATAATGGCAAAACAAATATTCCTGTCTGGTCATTCACGTTCTTCCAAAACAATGTGATAATCTTCAGGAGACAGTACAAAACCAACCGGAGCATCCAAGGAAGGTTCAGGATATTTTGGGTCGAGGTTAAATGAAAATTTCTGAAATAGATTGGTTAAAAATAAAAAGAACGTATCTCTCGCCAGGGTTTCTCCAACGCATTGTCTTCTACCAATCTGGAAGGCCATCACATTTTCACTTTTCTTGAAGGTTTTTCCGTCTGGCGAAAGAAATCGCTCTGGTCTGAAATTTTTCGGATCGCCCCAGGTCTTGGGATTGTGATGAAGGTGCCATAGATTGGCAAAAATCCAGGTATCTTTGGGAATGAAATATCCTTTGAATTCTTTCCCAACAATGGCACGATGCTGAACTCCACATGGTACAATGGAGGACATTCTAAAGGTTTCTTCCATTAGGGCCAATGTATAAGGCATGCTATAATATGCAATATTATGAATACAGTTTGAGAACTTTAAATTTATATCATATTGAGAGGATCAACAATCTCAAATGTCAAATAAATGCGACTGGCAATAAACAACAAATCAAACTTACTTAGGACGATCGGATATTGACACATTTCTAGTATTTCCCGTAATCATGGTTATTTCATCTTGTAACTTTTGCTGCACGTTTTTAAATTTAGCCAAGTACAATACCACCCATGCAAGAGTATTTGATGTAGTGTCACTTCCAGCGAAAAATAGATCAGCCAAAATTACATTAAGTTGTCGTTCTAAAGGTAATACGAATATTAGACGCTAATTGGTTGCCATGCACAACAATATGTATTAACCTTCTGTAAAATATTTTAACGTTTTACCAGCTTTGTCTCCGTAGAAGAGAGATTTTGGATTATTCTTTTGCTCTTCCATCTCCTTTAGATACACATCAATAAAATCCCTGTACATGCAGATGTTCATAATGAATTGTTAATCATTTTTTACGATTAAATAGTAAGAAAAAACTGTCTGAATGTAAGGAAGTGGGTTCATTCAAGAAGAATGCACCTATATTTTTGACGATTTGCCTACCTGAGGTTTTCTTTGCTGAAATTTGCCTTGTGTTCAGCCGTAGCATCTTCATAAAACTTTCTATTTCTGTCCCTAATTTCCTCAAAGTCCTTCAATTTCGGGAGAATATACCGAGTCCACGGTACAAGAAAATAAACAGATCTGCTGATTAGTTCTTCTGTAAGCCTAAACATAAGTGTTGAAAGTATACTATATTGTATAATCATTTACAAAATAAATGGTAGTATTCTGTTAATAGTGTTTTGTCAAATTGCCTCTGTGAGTCAGACATCATTTCTATTAATTTTGGATCATCATGCTTAAATCGTTGTCCACTGACTATTGTCCATAGAGAATTAATTACTGCAACTTGAAATATTTCTTTTGTGTTGCTAATCCGCTTTTCTTTCGAATCTTTAAAGCGTTCAACCGTTTCTTTTACTTCTTCTAAGACAAGATTTTCCATGGATGATTTGCCAAACCCAAAGTCCCTTAGCTGTCTCAAGAGGAAACGACGGTGAACTTCCCATAGTTCTCCTTCAGTACTCACAATTCCTGAAAAATCATATTTAAACAAGATGAAATTATCATAAAACATGAATGCATAGGCATGCAATCATGAGTATTGATAGCAAACAATGATTATTTACCTAACGGCTCATTGGGGTACATTTCTAAACCTTCAAAAAATTGCCGTCCTGCGAACGCTGGATCCACTGTGAAGATTTCTTTGATCAATTTAGGATTAGAAATCACAACAGCACTGGAAATATGAAAAAATATCTGTCACTGATTGTATTCGTATTCCAAAGTATAACTTATGTTTTGGTGCAAAGTATGATAAAAATTACCGTCTCGTGCCAAGCCGTATTTGAAAGATGTCTCCATATTTTTCAGCCCATTCAAAAAACTTCAAATGCATTTTACTACCAACCTGGAGAGCATTTCCAAGAAGGGGTATACCAATAGGGCCTGGTAAAATAAAAAAGTTACAAACTTAATATAACTACTACAAAAATGCAAAAGTATTCTAAGGTTTTTGGTGAATATTAGTAAGTTAAATCATAAACCTGGAATTGGCTTGTATTTTCCATCTTCCTTATCTCGGTTTAGCCACCATATTATTCCAAGTGTTGCAAAAAACACTGCTATCAAAGGAAGTGATAGCATTTTACTTTTTTAGACCCTTTCCTATGATAATGTGATAAGGATGGTTTCTGTTTTTAGTTTCTAAAAACAATTATCGATAAGCTTGAGGGAATCAGTCGGGCTGTAGAGATTTAAGCATTCCTGCTTTCAGTTGCGTTACCTTCGTACTACTAGCTGGACGCTGTTCTATGGGCTAACATAATTACCAGCGTATGATTGCTACCTTTACTGTGGCTACTCTGCTTACAACGTGTGACAAGGTCGCCGTAAGGTTTTGGCATTTGATAACGATTATGCTTGAAATTTAAAATCTGCACTGAGGAAAAATTCATTGCAGTGAAGTTAGTGTGCATATTTGTTTTACTGTCAACTCAAGATAACATTGCATGTTCCAGCAAGAATATAATATTTTTATTGTATAATATGCAATTTTCTGTGTTTCAAATGATTCGTTGAAGTGTCAAACAAAGTACTTTTGTCAAAAGCGTTCATTAGATAACACTTTTTCACTTTATCTTTTTTCGATGTTACTGCACTCAGAATGTGTATCATCAATCATCATGACGGTAGCGTGGTGTTGAAATCTTCTTCAATTTTCATTTTACTTTAAACTTCTCTGCTCGTAGTAACATTCCAACTTCAATAAATATGCAATGAAGTTTTATTACATCAAACCTATTCACAATAAGCATTCTCCAGTAACGTAGACTGAACAATTTTAGAGTGACCAAACAAAAAAAGATTTGTTCAAAAAGTGTAAAGTAAGGACGTCTCTATGCTGGTTGGTATCAAACAATTATTTTGACCTTGATTTTTTAGGCTCTCAGTGAAGGCAACGAGCAATGACTCTGCGTCGACAACCACTACTACTGTCTGTAAAATTCACATTGGTTCGCACGTGGAGCAGCGATGTTATATGTATTTTGCAAATGGATGTGCTACTAGTGCTACATTATGCTGATTTTTAAATGAATTATGGATTGCTCTCATCACAATGTACACGACTCAAACTTTATTGGATCATAAAAATGTGTGAAAGAAGAAACAAAACACATTTCAAGTGTTTATTAATAATTATGCGCAAATGCCTCTTAAATTATCAATTAATTTTTAATCATGTATTAATTTTCGTAAAAATGAAATTTTTAACACGTAAGTATCTAAATATAGAAAAGTACACAAGAACTCAGGGACACAAGGAAATAATATTTTATGTATTGATGCAGCCCACGGTTGCCGGAATTATGCAGAATTAAATTGTACCAGACCAGATATTTTGTGGACCAGAAGAACCATAATGAAATTTTATTATTTGTATTCAATGTGTGGTATAGCTGTGGGAAAATTAGCTAATTATTGTTTTTAAGGCATATATAAACACATTTGGCATATCCGGAATTTCAACAATGTTTTTGAACAGCACATGTCCGATTAATTTATAACACTCATTTTGTATTTCTTTCAATTAACTTTACTGAGTAATCCATTGGAGCTAAAATAAAACCCGGTTTTGGTATCACGCTCGGCTCTGGACAATTGGGAGCAAAACTAACTGAAAATTTTTGAAACACGTTAGTTAAGTAGAGAAAAATTGTATCCCTAGCTAGAACTTCGCCAACGCATTGCCTGCGACCAATCTGGAACGGTATGACATTTTCACTTTTTCTAAAAGTTTTCAAATCATGCGAAAGGAAGCGTTCAGGTCTGAAAACTTCAGGATCTCCCCATGTCTGAACGTTATGATGTACATAGTAGACATTCGGAAATATCCAAGCATCTTTCTCGATAAAGTAACCCTTGAACTCCTTTCCTACAAGTGCTTTATGTTGAGCTCCTGCCCCAATAATACTTGAAAAGCGAAGTGTTTCTTCGATCACTGCCATCGTGTAAGGCATACTGATAAAAGTTTGAAAATTGAAAAGTCCAATACTTTATCTACTGAAAAGCTGTATTCATAATATGGTAGAACTTGTTTTAGTTTTGAAACATGCAAATACCTTGCTCGATCGTCCAATGTAACGTTTCGTGCGTCATTAGTTACGTTTGAAATCTCGGATTGTAGTTTTTTCTGTATGTTTTTGAATTTTGTTAAGTATAACATAGCCCATGAAATCGTTGAAGACGTTGTATCCGTTCCAGCAAAAAACAAATCGGCCATGACGGCATGGAGTTGTCGCTCTTGAAAAGATTAAAACAATGTTTGCTTGAGAAAAATCAACAACTCATGATTATTAACCTAATCTGAATTATTCTCATTATTACTATCTTCATAAGGCTTGCGCAATCAACTGATACTTAACGCTTACCGGCACGATCTCCGTAGAACATAGAATCAGGATTGCCACTTTCTGCCTTCATCTCTTTCAGATAAACATCAATAAAGTCTCTAGAATTAGCACATTGATTTTTAAAATATATTATTAAGCTTAATGGGAAATAGACGGATTTAACTTTGTAATGTGAATTCATTTTTTTACTGTCTGGTGAATAGTATATCATTAAAAGACACTGCATACCTCGGGGAATCCTCCTGAAAGGTTTTCTTATGATACGCCACTGCATCAACATAAAACTTTATACCCTTTTCTTTTAATTCGTTGAAATTCTTGGGCATCGACACAAACTTCCTCGTCCAAGGAACGAATAAAATAATTGCTCGCTGCATAATCTCCTGCATCATTCTGCAAATCAGATGCGTAACCGTTGGAGTGAGAAACGACACGCGCTTCATGGCTATTAAAGTTTTCTATTGTATAAATATTAAAAACCCGCACTTATTTCCATCGTTTATCATCTCATGAATTTTGGGATCATCATGTTGGAATCGTTTGTTTCCAACAATCATCCATAGTGAATTGACAACTGCGATTTGGAAGACTCCTTTCGGATCTTGAACAACGCCACCATCAAAACCTTTTAAACGTTCCATGGTTTCGTTTACTTCTTCCATTATCAGTTCTTCCATATTACGTTTTCCAAAACCAAAGTCCCGAAGCTGCCGCAGCAGAAACCTTCTGTGAACTTCCCACATCTCTCCTTCAATGCTAGCGATTCCTTTAAAAGGTTAGTTAATAGTATTTACATGGCAATTTTTGTCGTGACTTCTATTACTGTAACAGTTTGAGTAAATGTTGTTCTATTTTAATTACCCAATGGTTCATTTTCGTACATCTCGAATCCTTCAAAAAATCTACGACCTGAAAATGCAATGTCACTAAACATTTCTTTTACCCATTTTGCATCCGACACAACGACCACTCTAAAACAAAAGAGGTATATATGATTAAAGTTGTTTCTTACATGATATTTCACTATAATATGCATAAGAGTTTGCAAGTCTAACTTTCGACTCCCGAGCCTAATTTGGTAGATCTTCCCATACTTTTTAGCCCATTCGGCAAACTTTAGATGCATTTGAGTTCCAAGGTGGAAAACATGTCCGAAAACTGGTACCCCGATCGGACCTTTGAAACGTTTTGTTATATATAGTTCAACTAAATGTAGCAATTACAAATAAGTGCCAGCAAAATATGTATGTATTTAATATACCTGGAATAGTCTTGTATCTTCCATCTTTAGTTTCACGTTGAAACCACCAAATTATTCCAGCGGTTACGCAAAATATTATGGCAAGTGAAAGTGAAAGCATTTTGAGACCTTTACTATACCAGTGAAAAACTACACTGCATGAATGTTACACTTCCAAACATCTTAATCATGCACTTCTGTTAGAGCAGCAGCAGTGTAACTGGAAAGTAACTTATCATGTCTTGTCACTAAGGTAAATCATGTTGGACATTGTGATTTTTGCATAAAATCAAATGGTTTATTTTGTATCGAAGCAACCATATACATCGTAGTTGTACATAAAATATCGTGCGAACCTGCAGCATAATCAATTATTATTTTTCCTACTACAGCGTCGGCGTATGTATAGGTTGCACTACTGGATCTTGCCATGCATGGATTACCATTACCTATTTCGGTATGGCAGCGCATAATAGCCATTCTCAGATTGACTCAACGTTAAATTTGTCAAAATTGATGAACTCTTCTACCTATTCGTTATGTTATGGTTATGTAATGTATTATAGATGAAATGGGTTTTGGATTGAAAATTAAAACTACATACTATCACGTTACTGCGTTTGACTAGACACTATATCAACTCTCGCTTAGGTTCTCACCTTGTTTATCCAAAATCTGCGTTGTGTTATGAGCAATTGATAATGAAGACAGAATGTTGGCAGATAGAATGTTTTTACGTACGGTCAAAAATGAATAATGATTACTTCAACCTTGAACATTTTCAAGTATATTTTAGAATGCAATGGAAGCAAATTACGTAAAACCAAAGCTTTTTCCAGGCATATTATTCTTCATATTTTCTTCAGTTTGTCATGGAATTTTGTTTTTAACTACACCCGCACTATAGTATAACTTGGTCGTCTAGTGTTTTAACTTTTAAATCTTCAGATTATGCAGAATAGTAAAATTGTTGCTTCTTTAAATCAAATTAATGCATAATGTGCCATATTATTCAATATTATGTAATGCATATATTGTACTGGCTATCAAACAAATTACGTATTACGTATTCATTATCAATACACAATCGAATTAGTGTGATATGTTGCGTTTGCGATTTCTTGCAAGGTGTTGAATGCTTTTCTTAACGAGTTCTATGTTACATTGTCTGCTTACAACTTGTAATTTGCTCATTGTCAAGAGTGAAGACTAACGAAACACACGAGCACGAATAGCCAACATAGCAATTAAAATGATTAAGGACAATAAGATTAATTGAATGGAATTAAAGGATGCAGCAATACCATTTTACAGAATAGTATTATTAAATACAATTTACTACTCTTTTTCTACTAACATAAAAATATAAAGATATACAATAAATATATACTCACGTATAAAATTTAATAAAAAGTACTTTTACACTACTTGTGATTTTGAAATACATACCCCATAATATCCGAAATTGGCCAAAACATTTTTAAATATCCTCTTGTAATTGAACCTTCTTACCACAATTATGAACAACCATACAATGGTGTGGGTTAGATGGTTCAATAGCTCGCCTGCCGTTGTTCGCTATAGTGTACTGATACCCATTATGTCGTAACTGCTCATGTCGACATCTTTGATGTTTTTTTAACACTGCTGGCAATGTCGTGTAAGGTCCAACATACTGGAACGCTGCCGATGGATGGGGCATAGAAGGTGGAAGAGCTATCCAGTATGGTGGTGGTGGCGTCCATTGCATTGGAACTTTCATTGGTGTTGAGAGAGCAGACTTTTTCGCTGGTAATGGCAGTGTGGCTGAAAAGTACGCTGGAGGTCCCGAACTTGGAGACATTGTGATAATTGGAGTAGAACTTTTCTCCAAGTGGAAATTGCTCATTCTCGCCTTTTCATATCTTCTCAGCTCTTCGTTTCCAAGTACCGAGACTCCGTTTTGACGTACGTTTCCACTTTTCAAGCCACATAGCGTACTATAACGTTGCGGCACAAGATCTGTCGTATCCGAATACGGTAACGTTTCTTCCAATTTATTTCTCAAAGTGGCCTTCCGCAAACGACAGATCTAGAATGAAAGAACAGTAGGGAACACCATTAACTCACAGAAACTGTACTTCGACACTTGAACACAAATCTGAATTCTTCAATTTTGATTTAGAGCTCACTGTGTAAAATAGAACGATCAAGAGGATTAAAAGGAGAAGAACGTTTCCTAAGACAGCCCATTCTAGTATACCGAAATCCATTTCGGACAGGATACAGGGGAGCATTGTCTGTAAAAATTACTACCCTAAGACCACTGCTGGAAAACACCAAAAGCGGCAGTGTACATGTATCAACATGGTTATCTTTTGTTTTACTCCACAAAAACAATAGTAATGTATACGATATTTGGCAAAATATTTTTTTTCCTTTTTTGAGTTTGATATCTGCAAAATTTCATTAAACTTTAAAAAGTCCAAAGACAGCCTTCAAAAGGCACTGCCAAGTGCAAGCACTCACAATTGAATAAACCCAGCGATAACTGGGTTACGTAAACACTAGAGAAAAAAAGTGACTTCGTTTCAATCGCATTTAGAGTTAAATAATATGCACTTTTGCCATTGCCATTTTTACAGTTTTGTGAAAAATAAATGCTACCAAAGGCTGATAGTGATAGTGTTTTTGTCGCTGGTGTTGGTAGGAAAATTGTAATACTCTCAATTCAGAGTTAATATCCGTTAGTATGAGAAGTTAGATAATTCCTTAATAACGAAATTTTTGCATTGTTATACAGTAACCGTGCATTGTTCACCCACCTGCATGTTTTAATAAGTATTATTTTCCTTGGATGCATAATGTGTGCGAATCTTCAAAATGCCTATTAGTCATCTTCATATTAAATATTTGTGCTACGCAATACGCATTTTGTTGCACGTATAGGTGCACTTTTTCTTTTGTCCCTTATTTTTTGCTCCTTCATTGTTCATGTAACATTTTACTCATTTTACGCATGCAAACCCTACTATCTATACTTCTACTATAATATTGTTTACAACATCATATCTTTATTCTAACATTCAATGAATTTTATCATTAGTTAAAATCACGACAGGTAAACAGTGCATACTTGACACATCCAAGTTCCAATTATGTAAAAGGTTACTAGTTACAAGCATTGTACTTACTGTTTACTTACCGTTTGCATTTTACTTAATCACAGCAAAAAGCAAAGGGAAGGTAAGAAGAATAGACAATCATTTCGCTGTTAGGATGATAACCATTGATGACGTACCAACGTTAGTTATAGTAGGTTAATCCCTCCCAAGCAAGCACTCACTTCTGCTTTCAGTAGTAACCATTTCTGGACTGCAAAGTAAACCCTTCCTTTTTGCATTCTAATATGTCTCCTCTTACTGTCCTGAATTAAAAATTTGCATTCTATCATGTTAAGTGACAAGTTTGACCATCTTCATTTTACTACTTCTGTCTGTAAAACACTTAAATATAAGCTTTACAGGAATATAAAAATATTGATAAAAGCCTTCTTATCAAAACACTTAATATTGGCAGCATTATGATGATATCAGTAGTCGGTAAGGAAGAAGGTACATCGATACAGGCATTTGACGTTCGTATTCTAGATGGACATTCTTATTAATCCTTGTACAATTTTGCCATAAAAATTGGCGCACCTGCAAAAACGCATAGCAAATACTACGTTTCAGCCTTAATTGCTCATGATACGCATCCACTACTATGTTTAATCACTTGTTTGAGACTTTAACGTACATTTTTTGCATTAAAACTTGGCTGCGCATGACAATTTCATGTATGGACACAACCAGCATTCTTTGTAACGAGTTCCCACGGGAAGAAATTTTCCCTTTCAGTATTCACATGTTTGAATCATCCTTAGAGAATAGAAACAACGCCAGAGTACTGCCCAACTTGAGTAGTCAGTAATAATACGCTTGTAATTGCAATTGCAAATACATTTTTAAGTACTGATGACAATGAGGGTGATAAGGATGACGGCATTGCAGCTTATACAGTAGTATAAAAGTATACACAATTTTTTTATTAATTTATGCCCATGCAATGTTAGAAATGAGAATAGAGAAGACAATGCACGAAACTGACAAAATTACGAAAAGTGAATGGGATTGAAAATCTTAAGCCCTTCTTAATATTTTTGGCTGCTATCGTGCTAACATTTAGCGAGAAAACGAAATTTCCATTGTTGTATCATTTATGTTGTTGGAACATAAATGAATTATCATAATTTGTAAATTATTATAAATCAACCTTTCTTACACGGCGAGATTTTGACTAGACGAAAATGTGAAAACTGATATAATAAAGGATTTAGTATATACATTTCTAAATTCCAATTCCCAACAAGAACGCGTTTGAATAAAATTATGCAATGATGTAAAATGTAAATGCCAGGTAAAGAAGTAAAGGTTTGTAAATGGGAGTATGAAAGTTGCAATGATAATAATAAAATTGTAAATGGCGTACATGGTTCTGTATTCTGCGTATATATACCTGCGTATATTTAGTCACCCCTATGAAAATTTTAGTCAGACAACTAGTAGAAATATTATTCAGTATCAAACAATAAAAAGACTCACAGACAAAACAGTATTCGCATGTTAGTACACAGCTATGAAGATTATCTCATAAAAATTCTAGTAGAGTACGAACTGCTAAAGTTGTCTGATGCATCAGAGTCATGATGATTTAAAATTCCTCAGACCAGGTGTACATCGGTTAACAATAGTCGGACCACCATTTGTCGATTTGATTACGTCTTCCGATAGGATTACCATTATATTTCTGCATTTTTCCTCATTGTGGAATATCTTGGTTGGCAGTCTAGCAAATGATATATGAATACGAAATGAAAGGTTGGGCTGCATTTGCGTCATAGAATTTTACCACATACTGTGGCTTAAAGGAGCTATGAAATCTTCTGAAAAAGCTATCTTTGTGATTAGGCACTTTACTTGTTTAACTTTCTAGCAAGTGAATTTTTATTTCTCAACACAAGTTTCACTAAACTGTCAACATTATAAAAAGCGCGTAAGCCGTTGCGATGCGGTCGCAAGGTAAACAGAATTTGAACATTAAGAAGGAGGAAATGGTTCTCTATACCATTTATCGCCTTCAATAACAACAACACGACTGCTCTTTGCCAAAGCACAATAAGCTGCTTAGCATGCTTATCATGTAATATACATGTTAAGAAGATTGAGCTAGGTTATTGTTGCTGAATAATTATTTAATTGAAATTTTAACTTTTTGCTTAAAAATGACTGCTAGAGCTCCTATAAAATGGGATTTCCTCTCCCAATGCCTTTATGAATACACTCTGTAGTGGATTATAGTCAGGTGGGCAATTATTCAACACTGCATTGATTGCAGATTAATTAGGGACAATCTCGCATTACACCAGAAATAGCAATCCTGCTTTCCTCTTATTGCGAAATCAGCTCATTATTTTGCTTAAGCCATAATTAGCATACCAACCAGCAGTCAAATAAGCACCCAGAGTTATAGACGATAATCATAAATGCGTAAGCAGAGAAGCACAATTATGTCTCATTTAGGAAGACATTTTTGCAATTAGGTAACTAGGTAATTCAAGAATCAAGAATGAACTGTGAGTGAAATCTCACCATTATTGTCATCTTGTGCATGTGAAAAAAATCTGCAGAACTGTGGAAAAATTCAGAGCACATTTTGATTCACAGGATCGTTAGAGAATAAAAATGTCAATGAGGAGTAACAGTTAAATCACAAAAAGCAGATATCGTGTTTCTGTATCTCAGCTGGAATATGAGATTTTTCCTTCTCCATGCTGGAACTTTCCTTGTTTAATTTTCTCGCAGCTTGACACCTTGTGAACGTTTACATTTCATCTTTAATTGGGTATGCAAGAAGTTGCTTTTCAAAGTTGCGCATGTACACCTTTCGTCTTCTAAAAATGTGTACGTGATTTTTCGATTTATCTGTTTCCAGTTTCAAATCATTCTTTCTCTCGCAATCCAGCATAAAATATCTTTCAAGAGTAATATGCGGACACTATTCAAATTTTAAACATGTTTACTTGCACATAAAGGTATCTGAATGTATTAACAAGGTTTAAATAAAAATAGGAAAATAAAGAAATTTGATTGGCGAAAGGTTGACATCTTGACAATAGTTTAAAAATGTGGTTATGCGAATTACATATTCAAGGACATTTGATTTGGAAGATTTGACTTGAAGAATATTTTATTAACCTTGCTATTATCTATCTATCTTGAAGTTGAAACCGGGATGCTAATATTGCAATATACTATATAAGCTAACGCAAAAACCCAAGCTAATCAACCAACCATTATCTGACCACTACATATTCTTGTAACAGATTGTACTCATCTTGAGGTATTTTAAAACTGATCCATTTGAATGTAGTTTACCAATGTATAATTTAAATTTTATGTATCCTAAACATTTTTCGCTACAGGAAAATCATTCATGCTCTACTATGCAGTCAAAAATACCGATCATTAGTCATTCGCAAGCACAATTCGACTTGTTATTTCCAAGAAATTATTTGCATGTAAAAAGTCAAACCAAACCAATTTTCGTAGTAACGTAAAGTGGAGTAAATTTTTGAATTTGAAATATCTGCTGTGGATTGGCATGTTCTCGGTCTGACACTAGACTGATATACCTAATGATTTTTAAATGGAAAGTATATCGCATCAAACCAAGCATTGATCAACGTGCTAAGGTTTCTAGAATATGAAAAGTGCAGTTTTCCAGCCTTACCGGTGCAGATAAAAGTTGTAGGAAACTAGCGTTTTTGGTAAAGCTGCGTTGTTAGTAAAAAAAGTTCTGTGTAAAGTGGGGTGACGTATTCCCCATTTTCTTAGTCAATTTTGAAATTTCAAGAGAACCTTAACCTACTTATTTTCATTTAAAGACAAATCTACGGGGTGATATGTTTACATTCATATCACAAAAATTCAGTTTAAACTATTACATTTTTACTTTTAGCCTTGACCCTTGTCAATACGAATGGGCAAATTGAATTTGCCTACTAAATAAATCTTGAATCTTATTGTTGATTTTAATTAACTTTGCACGCACTTCCGCTGCTTGAAATTAATAAACTTAAAGTCCCACACTGCATGAAAATCAAGTCAGTAAGTTTAGTGCTCATACTATCATGTGCACACCATTTTGGACAATTATGTATACTGTAAATTACACAAAGTTTGCGTGTGAGTGTGTATTTGTACGTGAACTTGAATCAATGTTTCAAATGCGGTTCGAAACTTTTAATATTGCCATTCGGTTTCACGCCAACTAAGCATTTCCTCTTCCAAAGCTTCAGGCTATACCTTCCGTTACAAAATAATGGTTATAAAATATAGAGTAATTATTTGTCAAAAATACAGAACTCCACTGCACAATTTTAAACCAATCTTACCTATGTAAACCTTATAGGTATATGTAAGATTGAGCGGAATGGACATGGACAGAATTGACTGATGAAACAAAAATTAATAGGTTTTTATGAAGTTGCTTTGCTCAATATGTACCAACTTGCGGTACGGAAATGCTTAGACCAACATGATATACGCGTATAATTAAGTCTTCTTTGCGTGTATTCATGACATAATTAACATTTAAGAAGCACAATATTTTGCAGTTGACGCTTGTATATTCGATATATAGTACGATTTACTTATAGTGTAATCAAATGGTAATTGCTAGGTCAAAGCGGTTGCTGTCAAGTGTATCCCACAAAAACAGGAAACAGTCAACTACTTGTAAATAAACAATTTTTACCCTCTCTGAACTATTTATCAGCAGGCAAGAAAATAACTGGAAACGGCGTTTTGAACTCGAGTTAATTTCTTGACTCTTTGATAAGCCGCAATATTCATCTGTCTGTAAAAAAGCAATGTTGCTTACCGAAACTATCATCAAAGGCCCATTTAAGTTTATAGAGTATGTAGGTACACCATTTTAAGTCAAACTACGTAAAAGTATGATCAAGAATCTGAAACGAACTAATCTAGACTTTAACATTTTGCACGGTTGATCACAATATGATCGTCTGTGAATACTAAAGCACTCACCATCACCATTATAATTATTTTTTCCCAAACGACGATGTTCTACGTGTCTTATTTAAAGGAAATGCATTATGACCTCTTGTATAACCCTTGTCTACAATTTAAAAATCCAAGCCGGATTTTTCTACACTCTGCATTGTGTAAGAAATCATATCTTTCAGTTTTGAGATATTCAACTGAAATCAAAAGAAAAAACATTCTGAAAAAGCAATCATTGTCAGTAGGTCGTATTTGTTTCAATTCTGCTTTATACTAATTTTAATGTAAACTCGCACTATTAAACCGCGAAGGTGAAATCAAACATTTTATGATGTAGTTTTACGAAAAACCATACGGACTGCTCATAGTTCTATGCCTAACGCAAAAGTATATCGTGCTATTGAATGCATCTTGGACTTGACGGCGTTTATTCATACTGATTAAAGAAACAATGGCGATACATTTACATAATTTTGAGGTCTGACTTCAAAGTAAAATTGCACAACAACCTATTACGCTAAAAATAAGGATAAAGAGCAAAAACTTGAACAGGAAAGATTCATGATGGAAATGTACCGCTTCAACTTCATTGTGTTTTATAGGATAAAACTGAAGAAGCATAGTCAAAATCGTACATTTTAGATAAATATGCAATACTATACGTCAGATAGATCTCATTAGAGAAAAAGTGTAATTATTCTCTCTCACATAATCCGAGATGGTTAAGTAATCAACGTTTAACTGTTTAGATTTTTAACACATTTACAATGTGCATAAGTGTACTTCAATAGACACCGTATTGACCGTGCTCAATGGTTAATACTGCATAATTGTTCACCAAATCTGGTAACAATGGTAACAAAGTTTTGAAACTGATGGAATTTCTAATGGGTTCACCATGTTAAAAGACGTATAAGTT
The DNA here is from genome assembly GCA_029691765.1 of Entomobrya proxima. NCBI lineage: Eukaryota > Metazoa > Arthropoda > Collembola > Entomobryomorpha > Entomobryidae > Entomobrya > Entomobrya proxima. The sequence goes on from CM056168.1 coordinate 18,585,029, forward strand.
TAAAAGACAAGTGTCTCTCTTAATATGTGAAAATTGTAGTATAAAAACTGAAGCATGTAAGATTAGAGTTATAATAGAGCAAAGTTATAAAGATCTACAAAATGAATGCATATATTCGCTAACTAGTTTATCCTGGTATTATACGGTGGGTTTTTGCCTGTAATTCTTAGGAAGCCGGCTAATGACTACAAGGCAAAAAAGTTCAATCAAACTAGCTTAACATTGAGTAAGGTAAAGGTGCTATGAAGGTCGGATCACACTATGCTTATTTGCAGTATACAGTAGTTGATGTTCTAGTAATTTTTGACTAATTTTCAACTTGGGCACCAACATTTTTCTTTGTACGCATTGTCGGTGTAGTTATTGTAAAGGTGCCTACATCATTCTAAACAAACGCATTTGATTTTATTTGAGTTTGAAGCATATGTCCACAATGCTTTATACTCTGTAACCACTTTTATGATATTCGTCAGTTTTTGAAATCCAATGCTAAAACCATTTCATTGATCAACAATTTGCTTGTGTGATTCTTGATCTATATACTTGCAAATATTTTGCACATAAAATGACCGAAATGCACTTAGAAATCAGTAAATGTCATTTTGCCAATAAATGACAAAGTGGCTGATAAATATGCCATTTAATAACATGTGCCAATTGCTAAACCTTCAAACTATTTTCATTGCAGTTTCACTATCAAAAGTAAAATGGGACATATAAAGAAGGAAGGGATTTGGGAAAGGTCAAAAGTTGCTGAATTGCCACGAACGGTTAATTTGTACACGTGATGTTTCATAAAAAATTACTATCAGCTTCAGAACTGCCGAATTTATCAGCTTTGATTGATAACAGTTGTTCGTCATTCAATGAACGATGAACACAGATTTGGATCATGGACATGTCAGATGTCATGCTTGCTGTACTATTCAGTTTATTTACCAGGATAACTTGCAATTTTATCCTGTATACGTACGCATTTTTGTTTCACAACCAAAAAACTTTAATCCTACCTCAAGAATACTTCCGCTGTTAAATGATAACGAACAAAAACTAAGGAAAATAACAGAATTCCCATTCCTTTCTGATTTGTCAACTACCTATCTAGGTAGCGAAATGCGCAGAACCTCTCCGCAACATTTGAATTATTCAAACATTTTACTAAAAATCACAGATTTTCATCTTTCTTGTCGTGTCGCAAAAAATGACGCACAACAAAATGATAATCAAGTGGTGAAACTGGAACCCCCATCGACCATTCCAGAGAACCAGTTGCAAAGAAAGGATTTAAAGTTAGAAAAAATGCATTTTGTAGAAATATGTCATGCATAACTTAAGAACTGGTTCCACACCACCACTTGCATAGTAATGTGCAGTTAATAATCGATATTGTTTTAGCTAAGGTATGAACTTAACCAAATATAAGTGTGCAACGAACAACGACAATAAACGCCAGTACAAGTACTACCACTCAAGTATTAATAAAAGTTTTATGTAAACCGTTGTGGTTATGTTTCTTACACATTAAGCCAAAAGTTTTCGATCACAATGCCATTCATTTTTACAAAATCTCAAATCATCATAAGATTATACGCTCTCTTTGCCTTTTGCTTTGTTTTCTGACTCTTGACTTGTAAATATGGGCGTAACAAATCAAGAATGAAAAAACCACTGCGACTGATAATGTAGCTATTTAACTACAAAAAAATCCTTACTGGAAAAAAGTTTTGCTGAATGTCAGCATTACGACAATTTTGATATGAGTACAGGTTATAAAAAATAAATACCAAATGCCATGTTACAGACAAGTTGTTACATACATGTATAATTATTAGAATACGATAGTATTTAGGAGAGTCGACAATATAACAAAACTAAAATCTCGTTTCACAAGCCAGCGTTTATGTCAAAAAATCCATGGCATACGTAAAAGCACCAGGGTGACCAACGCAAGTTACAGCAGCTCAAAGTACATAAAAAACAACATGAAGAGACAAGGTCATGTTATCACGATCACGAGAGTTGATTTTTGCACTGAAGCAGTTCAACCACCAAACCAATACGAAATATAAATTTAACTAACCTAGCTTCGTCCAGGGATAGATACACACATCATAATGTGAACTATGAGCGTTGCAAAACTGTCAGTGTCAATGTACACGCAGTTATTTCCATGTAGACAAGTGGAAATGGTACTATTATCTGTATACCCCTGCATATTAATTGTTTTATGTTCGATGATATATTGGCAATCAGCAGCCCAAAATTGCCGGATGCTATCAACGACGGAAATACAAGATTCAATTATTAAATGTGGTCATGTTTGCGATATTGTCACTCAGTTGTTTTTCGCTTATTCTGGAAGGAACATTGTCTTCTTTCAGCTTATCTGCCACATTCAACTTATGCGTAATCGCACTACAGCCGTTACGCATTGTTTCGCATCAATAAACAATCCAGGGAACAAACTGTTCTTCCTGGTATTGTGTAATTTTCCATTTCTCTTCAGTTTTTAAGTTAATCCAGGCAACAGTTTTTTGGGTGAGTGCCCGAACAAAGGTGAGAGTTGATAACGAAATTATATAATGATTAATGAGTTTGTTAACGCTGTTGAGCTCGTGACAGCTATTAGAGGTACTTCATTCATTCAATCATTCATTATTTATCATAGTATGTTACAAAACCGAAGATAAATCATGTAGTAAAAAATAATAACAGCAGTAAGGCTAATTGAGTATTTGTTGAGCATATTTATACCGAAAGAGAACATTCACTGTTTGAGAAGCGTTCCTACGTTTTGGCTTTATTGCCCATAATATTAATATTACCTTTAGCGCAAAGTGTGCCAGTGATTATTTAACATTTTCCCTTGTTGTACACACAATCAATCGATCAGGTTTTTATGGTGTCATTGTTAAATCGTGGTGTAATACATTCAACAGTTTTACTTATGATAAAAAAGTAAATCGCCAAAAAACCAAAGTGTGCAAAAAAGAAGACGCAAATTATATATCAGCAGAGAAAAAATCAAAGCGTATACCCAATCAAGGAAATCAGGTTATTATGTTCTAGAACATTCGATAGAAAAACAAGGAGCAAAGGGTAAGAGATTTTCTGACTTTTCGTCATCAGGCTAACAACAACCCGATAGTTTATATATAAAAATTATCCCACGTTGACTAAACCAGACTAATTTGCGAACATTTCGTACCTATACATTGCTACTTTGGGGAGTTTGCTAAAATATGTTTTTTTTCTGTAAAACTGGATGTGTTATGTTATGTTTACGTTGTTTGTTACTGTTTCTTGAGATTTTTTGTGGAAGTTATAAAAAACCACATGCACATGTCATGCAAAAATCTAAGAAAAGCGAGTGTACATTAAGGTACATTTATGCATACTTTGAAGTAGGAAACGTTACTTGTATTTTACTGGGCTAAAACTGGCTTCAGGTTTTCAGTAAGTTTTTGTGAAACTTGGCGATAAATTTATAACGAAGTTTTGTTTAACTCTTCCATTATTCCGCTGAAGTTAATTAGCCGCAGAATTATAGTAAAAAGGGAATCCCAACCTTGAAAATGGCAAATAACGCTAGACATAAAATTCATACACTTGAGCAAGGTATACTCAACATTTATATATAGCTGTAGTGTGAATCGCACTGTAAATGACATATAAAATTATAATGGCCAAGACCAAACACTACATCCATTGTATTGTATATAATAGATTAGGTTTTTTGCATTTGGTATATTTCATTTTAGTTCTCAACAAAACATGAGCGTGATATCATTATATTATACGTTTTACACTTGTTGACTTCTGGTTACTTCTATATTCTACGCTTGACTTGTTTTGACAGTGTGGCTTGGCAGGTAGTAGGCAGGCATCTTATCGTATGGGGAACTGAAAAATTGCAAAGATGCCGAGAAGTGGTTGTATAGGGGTTGTTCATTTTGAACACACCAAATGAGAACTTACATAAGTTGGCACTAGTAAAAGTACACACACGGAATGGAAAAATTGTTTCAGGTTTTGTTTTTATGATTTCATGATTATTATTGTGATGAGTAAGAACTTGTAGATTCTTCTTCATTTGAATTGATGCAAGTTTGGCGAACAACTTTTCTTACTTTTTTGCAAAAAAAGGAGAGAGAAAAACTGGTCAAACCAGGTTTTTCAAGATATCCTACTCTATGTAACAATCCCTTCTGAACAAAACAAAACTTTAATATGGGTGGTAGCAAGTCACAAGACAAGTCGCAAGTTGCATGCTGTGCACGAAGGGAAGAAAATAATGAATAAATTCTGCTAAATGTTGTGTGGATTAGCACTGACGGTGATGATGATGCATAATACATTTTTAGCAACAGTCAAGCCTTTCCTACCGTAAAAACTTCCCAATAATCATTTTATAATTTTTCGTATTTTTCTCCCCTCTCGTCTTCTAATGTAAAATGATGATCCATGCTTAGGGCACGCTTTAAGCCCATTGACGTCAATTTTCAATCCTCAGTATGTTGGGCTCGGGGGTCTATAAAGTTATGATATGCCACTGCATAGGTCAAGTTCATCATCAGTTTCTGTTTTGGAACAGAAAGGATAACATCAAGATATTAGAGAGGCTTGATTCAAGGAGCTCTCTAGATCCTTTTCGAAAAGATTAGCTTTAACAAGTTCTGCCAGTTTGTTTTCCATTTACGTGGATAGCTTAATTATCACCAGTGTTTATCTTTTTGAACTCCCAGCAAATACGCACCAGGTTCAGTTGTCTCTTTCACCGTGCGTTTCTGTTTGTTGTCTAGTTTGAAGGAAAGTTGACACCGATTTGTGATTATATCTGTCCGCAAAAAATTCAAAACATTTCAAAATGCTAATTTTGGGAGAGCAAAAACATGACGAGGCCGTCAGGGAGCTGAAGAGAATGGCCAGAGGTAAGCTCTAAAAAGTTTGACAAGTATAGTGGCACGTGACATGTCTTTGCAAAACTGGAAATGCTAAAAATTCTCCATTTCCATTTGCTCAAAGCATTCACAGGAAATGCGTATAAGTTTGTGATTGTCATTGTGATTTCAACGCTGTTGTTATTCGTGCTATGCAATTACAGAGGATGAGGAAATACAAGGATGCGGGCTAGATTTAACTGACGAGTTTCTGAGCTCTTTTATCCGTGGAAAAAGTGGTGACCAGAAAAAAGCTCTGAAGACGGTAAATGCAGCTCAAAAATGAAAACCAATACTTTCATTCAAGATTTTTCCAGCAGTTTGACAGTGCAAAGTGAAACTAATTTTATGTTTTCGGACTTTTCAACAGCTCAAACAATACGTATCTGTCAGAAAGGGGAAATACAATGATTTTTTCAAAACAGTGCTTCCAAGCCGTTGTAAGTACTTCCAGGACCTCCCCAAGTTCCAAGCTTTTTTCAAACAAAGGGATGAGGAAGGTCATGTTTGCGGATTTTTCAAGCTATGTAAGTCAGTAAGACAATCGAGTTGTCAAGATTGTAAACATCAAGTACTTTTTTACTATTACTAAATAGAAAGTGGATCAAACACATGTGCTACATGAAAAGACAGCATGAAAACGTGCTTTTATTGTCATAATTATATGCTTTCTTCAACAATACTTGTTTTTCTGTTTTTTAGCTATGATCGACTTTAATGTTGTGGATATCGAGGATGTTTTCCGTGGATTTATTATTGCTGCAGAAGAACTACTCTCAGTTGAAGACCTTACTAAAAATGGCTTGGTTGCTATCATTGATTGTCGAGGCATCGGCTTGCAACATGTTAAAGTCTTCACACCAAGTCGTATTCAGTTCCTTTTCAACATTTTTGTGGTAGGTAGAAAATGAGTAAACAACAAATTATAAATGCATGCACGTTAGTTATTCAATCCAATAATAAGGCATTCTGAATAAGAACGCCAAATGCAAAAACGCATGAACTTTGTTTCTTGTTTATTGTGGCTTTTATAACTATTGAGCCTGCGAAAAATACTTAAACCGGTTATTGTTGTTATTCAGGGCACCTATCCAATCAAATACAAAGGATTTCATGTATTGTACGACTCCTTCATCTTTGATCCTCTGCTCAAAGTTTTCAAAATGTTTGCACCTCGCAAGATTCGCGAAAGGGTGAGTTAACATGTACTAATACATACATAGAGAACTTATTATATTGTAGCATTTACAATAGCACAATCCATATTCCACCTTAAAGACATCATCGGTCTTTTGTTCTGTGGCCCAAGAATTTATCTTGAGCAACAAAGAACCGGTTGTCTACGGTCAACTGCGTTCCCTTTGCCTTGCATCGACCACATGGACATACATTTTGATGATGGATAGAGATGGTAAAGATAATTGGAAATGCTTTTTTTCTGTTAGATTTTCCTTCACGGAAGCAATGTGGCATCGCTTGTAAAGTCAATTCCTGCCTCCATCCTTCCTGACTGGCTTGGAGGAGAGCTTTCAGTGGAAGACTGCTACGACTTGGACATTGAGGAAAACGCATACGCCAGCGAGGATCATTACAGAAAACTAGCATTGTGAGTTAAATTTACCGTAAATTTAGCATTGATTTTTATTGACTTGATTATGTCAACCTTCCGAACTATTTTTTATCCACAAATCATTTTCCTTCCTAAACATTCAACGTCTAATTCATTTTTGCATCTCTTTTAATTCCAGGAAATGGTGATGAAGACTGAGCAGCTAGCTAGTGCCCAAACCAAATAATATTATTGTTAATTATTAAGTTAATTCTTTATTATTATTATTATTCTTGTACATGTTCCTGATATTTTCGTTTATTTTGTTTTATACTATTGTATTATTGTAAACTTGTGGTTGATTACCAACGTTGCATATTATATTTTACAAGTTTTATTGTGATATTTCTTATAGAATCTACGAATTACATGTAAAGAAACTAAATAAAGTAGACTGAACGTCAACATGCCATTAAATATTCTGTCAGCAACCAGTTTTTAATGCCATACTTGTTCGCTCTTCCTCCAGCTTGTCTTTCATTAAAGCCGTTAACATAACTGAGAGTTTTGGTTGTGGGGGAATTCCAGTTGGCTATGTCTACCGCACTAACCGCACGTACACCTTACATTCTTGAATGTTATTGGCCGATGTTTGCTGTAACTTAAAATTACCAAGTGATCAAGCAGTAGGCAGGAAATCAGGAGGTATATTATAATACATTGCTTTAGGGTGAGGCGTTATAACAATAATCTCTATGAGACAACAATATTAAATTTATTCCCATGCACTGAAAATTCGGAGTCACCTCATCTGAACAAAGTACGTGCTTGCATAAATTAGTACACGGTTCACGTGCATTAAACATGTAAGTTTATGCAGCTTTTATCGCGTTAGCGGCTCGTTGAATGCTTAATGTTTTAACAACTCCATGATTTTAACTTGTAGCTTTGCAAGTTTTATGAACAGATCTGCCAAACAGAGTCTTATTGTACCCCATTCTCGATCAAGGTTGGTCTCGATATCATTCTACGGGATTATATTGCGCAGCTGAAACTATTTTAACAAGTATTGTAATTTTATCGCGTTCCTTAGTTTTCACCTGTCCTTGGGGACAAACACGAGCAATAAATATTGATTCCATAAGACAACTTTGAGTGGTTCAACATACTATCATCTGTCAAACACATTCTCTAGTTTTTAAAAAGTTAGTAAAGACCCTTGAAAGAATATGAAACATTATGTACCAGTTGTTACATTAAATAGAACATTTTAAAAATAAGTTTTCCAACAAGCAAACCGGTCTGTTCCGAATCGAAACGCCGATTTTCTTTTTCAATCGAGTGGTGCATACAGTTGCCACTTGCAGTTCTTAAAAATGTGACATTTTCAATTGAAACATGTTCCTACCAACGTGTTCATTATTATGCGTTTGCTACTTTTATGTTTGAAAGTCTATACAATACTTTCATTATCTTTGCAGCAAAACGTTTTAGCCATCTTTCATTTAACGTGTAATTAATTAATTACGCTTACTCTTTACTGATATGATGTGATTATATGAAGCTTTTACTCTTTGAACTGGCATTTTGATATCGCAAAATTTTTTGATTTATTAGTGGTTAATTAATTAATTTAAAAAATATAATACACTACTCTAAAAGGCTTTATGAATTATAAGTCGAACGGTTCCAATTCTAACGTCCATCTGTTAATATTTTTTATCCCGAAATATGCGATCGTAAAACATGACACAGCTAAAATTTCAAACCGGCAAACTTGCCATCCTGTTGTAAGGTTTGTACAAATGGAAACTTTTATTATGCAGGTTGATTTTTAAAAGCAATTACTTTGTTTGCATAAGAAGAAAATATAAGATTTTGTTAATAAGAACTAAACCGTAGTGCCGAAATGCAATTAGTGTATGTGTATTGAGAAGCTATTACGAAACGTAATGTAATATCAGTTTCACACCAGGTATTTCGAAATACCTGTAAATTGTACAAATTTTCTTCATTTTGTTCAATTTAAACAATTGTGCAACTTTTTGGGAATTCCCGTGCATCTGATTGTAAACAATCTTCCATCACATTATTACCTGTACGTATAATATTTATTAGCAATATTATTTTGTGTGGAGATAAAACCACAAAACTCTCCTATAAACTTTCCTATAAATTTTCTAGTACAAAAATTAAGATTGATCAAAGGCACACTTTTATTGAAAATCTGCGACTAAATTAATTTTCTACTGTATGAAAATAATTTTTTTGTTTTATTTAAACATATATCATGAATTGCCTGATGCTATGCACAAGTAATTGGAAAACAGTTTTTAAAAAGTTAACTTCATGCTAGTAATATTTCTTTGAAAGTGATAAAGGAGTTAACATCAATAAAAACTCAATACAATTTTTGCATTTTGGAAATATTCAATATTATAAGATTTCCCCATTTTATATTATTTCTTGCTTGCTTAAATCACTCAAAAATCGCGATTTCAAAAGCAAATAAAATCTCCAATAAAAGGTTTTACCATGGCATATTACTAGACTAAATCATGCATTCAACAACCTGTGTTTAAATTAGAAAATGAGATACGACGATACGTAGTGTGATAATTGTAAAGGTGTAAATTAAAGGTGAATTTTTTTCTACACATCATTGAAATGATTTATAGAGATATAAAAACTGGAACCTTAGCTAACAAGAATTAGACGCCAACAAAAAATCACAATACTGCAGATTGAAAATGCATAATTTTACTAATTTACTTTTAAAAGTTTTATTGTCTTTGTTCATAAAAGTCTTTTTGAAAATTAGCAAAGTTAGTCACGTATTTTGCTAAACATGAGATGTTTACAAGTTGGGAATATTTCAAACAAAACAATTAAATTTAAAAATTAAATACTAACAACAAGAACAGCAAGGGTTAGAACGAGTAACACAGTCGGTAATTAATAAAATGACAACATGAAACATAAAATAGCTCTTGTAGCTGTGTAAAATTAAAAATGACTGGCTCTGCTTATTTGTCAGACATTGGCCTAAAGTTAAGAACAACGGCACACGCTCATTGAATTCTGATTGCAAGATTTTACAAACAAAATAAGAAACGTAGCCAAATCGAATTTCTGCACAGGCTGTTGTTTCACTATAATGACACCTCCGAATAAAAATTTCCCGTAGGTCAAACGAATGCGGGAGAAATTCCATTGATGGATTCTTTAGAAGGTGGAAGTGCATGAATTAGAGCTATTCCCTTGTTGGCAAGCTCAGTGGGACGAATGTTTGGCATAGAAAAGATGTTATTCCTTTCCTGGTGAACTGGAATGGACAAAGGGGCATAGACAGAACTTGATGGAGGTTTCCAGTTCCTAGGTACTATGTATGTTTGCTCCTTTGGGATATTTTGTCCTGAAAAATTATAGAAAGCCAAAATTGCAATGATAAGTTAATATTTTGATAGTAGCGTTGCAGTGTTTAATAGTTATATATAGCATATTTTTAGTTTGGCACGTCTTCTTACCGATAATTGGAGGGATGAATTCTGAATACATTTCATCGTGTGTAATTTTGGTGGTTCGACTTCGCCTAATCGCTAACACGATCTACAATAGACAATAAGATCAATGTAATTGAATTCATTTTAGTCAACCGAAAATATATAAGCTTTAAAAAATCTGTGAATTTCCAATTTTATTTGTACTTACCAATGCAGCAATGGCCACAGCGATCACAGGCACAGCCACCGGTAGTACGTATGAGTCCGTCGGAATATGCATTTTACCGGAAAGTAATGGTATTTGAAACCCGAATAGTTTAAATTAAAATTTTAAAAAGAAAGGAAGACAAAAATAACGTCACCACTTATTGGGGAACTCTTAGGAATAGAATGACGCACTACTATGATGTGATGATGCGCAATCTACACTGTATTTTCCGTCCGTAGGTTCAGTAGTACAGGCGTAAATTCCTCACGGCAATATACTATGATCAGTTTGCACTTACTATTTGTTTGTTTTGAGGTTGATATGCACGCACTACGCACACTCTTATTATTTGTCTCGCTTGAAATCTTTTTTACATTGCGTCTAGTATAAGATGTTAGATGTTCAAGTACCTACGAAATGCTACAAAAGGGGACCCTCAATAAAAGTAGCTAGCAGATGCAGCAACAGAAGATTGTTTTCTTGGTAGGATGGAAGATGCCTTATTTTCTTGAGCATCTGCTTACAGTCTGTTTCCTTATGTCTTTGTATTGTTGGGGTAGGAGACCCTTGAAGGACGCTCTATCGCTTTGGGTTGGCAACCCCACACAGCAACAACTGCAGCTTGCCTGTTGCCTTGCGTGCCTTGTACTATTTTGTGTTAAACAATAAGACAAAAAATGCTTGTTTGTGTATAAAACGTCCAAATGTCCAAGACGGGGCAGATGTGCTTCTTCTCTTTGTACATATACAGGGTCTTTTCTCCCTAAAACCAAAAACAGGAACAGAACTTTAAGGTTTAGTTTGCGTTGCAGATGTCCGGATGAAGTTTGCTTGAATAGGAGATCAGGATTTTATTACGCAGAAGCAGCCTGCGACCCGTACCATAAAATATTATGAGTCAAGGATTCCCAGAGAGGAATGACGACCATAGTATGAGCATGATTGAACGATGACGAAATAGAACTTGCAAAGAGGAAAAGAATTGAATAGGGGTAGCGTGTGATTTTGAACACTGATACGAGCAACACAAAGCTCTAACTACGTTTGTGTATAGAACATTCGATTGTGTATAGTGTATTATGGCTGTTTTTTGCTGCTTGAATTTTCATTTAACATCATAATAAAATGGAACCCTCTTTTTCATTTTTTACTCCCTGTCTGCTCCAATAACATTAGGGAGAATTCTAGATAGAGGGATGAAGCGTGAATACACAACTCGTGATAATATTGCTAACATGATTCATGGGCTTGGTAAGTATGTATATAACATCATTATATTGTTTGTGAACAGTGATGGCTGAACTTTGTAATATGGAATTCATCGGACCAGGTTGTGTGGCAGTAGGATATGATAATATTGGATGTATCTTGAATAACTTTTTGTCACTAAAGCTTGTTTGCCCTCATCACGCAATCAACCCACCTATTGTAGCTCATAAACAAAAATCCTGCATGGAGAATGACTAATGGTGATAATGGTAGAAACTAGCATGATTGAATGAATGTTACTCACAAATGCTCTTCTTTGTCATCATCAGTCCATTTTTGGAGAACCAGAGAAGCTACCCATTATTTTGGTAATGCTGCTTACAAAAGATTATCCCTGCCTTCCTATCACGTAATATTTTTGTGTTCAATGAAAAACAATGCAGAGCCTGACGATGGAGCAGGTTATAACACCTCGTGCTTCTTTTAAAAAGCACTCAAAAGAAGCTCCAATGCTCCAATCTTTGTTTGCTTTGTGAGGATAAAATAGATAAAGGTGTATGTGGAGTGGTGTGTAGACATGAGCCATGCGCTGAATTAATGTATGAGCATGGATAATTGGGAAGTCTCTATATGGTTATAATTAGCGTATTCGTAAAGCTCTTTTGCAAAGTTGAACACAGCAAACAAATTATGAACTCGGTTTCGAGAATTTGAGAGATAGGCATAGAAGAATACAATTATGGAATACGATACGAAAAAGTTACAAATATTTATACTTAAATAGGCTTAAAAGAATGTTTGACTGTATTTTCCTTGACTAGAAAACTTGGTTTCTTAGAGTGAGTCTGTACTGTGTTTTCAGTAAATGCTAGCAGCATACTTCTTAAATTAGCGAATGCTAATGCGTAATTACACATGCTTACGAATTTTGACTATTTAAGATTTTACGTATGTTCTTACATGAGAAAGCATAAATATGTATTAAGTTTTCAAAAAGACGTTGGTTCATGTACATTTTAACTGACTCCTATAATATTATGGACGACAAATAAGTTCATTGAACGGAATGACGTACGGCGGAACATTTACTGGAGTAAAAATTTACACAAAACTAATCAAAGTATAAACTTTACTTTAGACTTATGCTGCAGTAAAGCATGACATATTTCTGATTTTTCATATTTTTTGCATTTCCTGATAAAAATAAACCCTTTGATATAAAATCTTGCTGCCATATTTCCTATGTATTTTTTTCGATATTGTTCTGGTTCATTACGTAAACTCAACTGTATTATACATTGAAAATTGCAATAATATACAATGTTATAGTTATTATTTTGTTTGTACCCCAAATATTTTGTCAGATTTGTAGATTTATGATATACGTATACTTTGGTGGTAAATATATAATATTTGCAATCCCAACTTTGTCGTCCGGGTTCAAAATCTTTTATTGAGATTGATTTGTCATCAAGTCATAAAGCGTCAAGAAAAGAATATCCATTGAGGAATGAATTACTAGAACTGAAAATGAAGGCAAGAAGCAAGGAGTTTTATTACATGGTTACTCTATCTCCTTAGTGCTTGAAAAAGTACACTTTTACTGAAAAGCTGTTCCGACAGTTGACTTTACATACTTGTCCACGAAAAATCCATTGTAATTTTGAGTTTCTAATGAAACAGACTACCAAAATTCTAAGCGTGTATTGTTTGGAGACGTTGGGGGGATCTATTACATACAAAATTGAATCTTGAAGTAACGCTTTTGTACACAAAATAATATCTCGCATTTATTCCATGTCGATTGCCGCCTTGGTCATAATTATTCTTAAAATCCATGTATTTTACTCAAGAAATACAAACCATAACAAGCTTGACACTTGGAACACTTTTAAGGTTTAGATCTCGGCAATATAGGTGATGGGTTAAAGAGATGATGATCTGATCACAAAAGAAATTTTGTAAAAGTTAGTAAAAATGATCAACCTCGGTGTTTATATGTTTTGCTTTATTCACATATTATAAACCTTGCGACTACAAGAAATATTGCTATGTTCCTGAATTAAGCATAAACCAAGCGAAGAAGCAAAATTGCACCAACAAAAACAAAATTGACCTACAATCATTATGCATGCATCAATATATTATGGGGTTTACAGAAAACAAAATCAGCAACGACGCATTAATTTCCTAGGTTGTATGAAATATATATCATTCATTGTACATTACACTATTTGAAACAATGCACACTTCAATAATCTAGTTCATCCCTGCCCACAAAGATTAGTTTTACAAAATCAGCGTGGTGTTTTAATCGCCCCCTCAAAGAAACCATGATGACTTAAAACATACGACTAATTTAGGCTGAACAAATATAAAGCAACTAATGTATATATATCTAGGTATACGTATTCATATAAAATAGCTACCTGCTACAGTGTAATTTCTAGTACTTTATTCTAATAAAAATAAAATAGCAAGCGTTTTTTAGTACTTGAAACGTCGGTGGATACCGTAAGTATTTATAATGGAAAAATGAACAACTCACAAGCGAACAAATGGTAATCTCATTGCCGTCATACATATTAATACTATAGAACATTTTCTATTTCCACATTTTGAAAATTACAACCTTTGTGAATATGTAAACAAGGAATAAAAAATCTTTCAAAAAAGATCTGTGCGGCTACCACATAAATATTATTATTAGCTATAACGTTTTCATAAAATAGTGTATTTACTACATAGCGGTTGTAGTGTTTGATGGACATATTATGGGGTATTGTTGCACAACATAGGAATGCAATATGAGAACATATAAATAGGAGACATGAGAGAGCAGCTTTATAGGCAAATCAGTTCTAAAATCTCAAACTTCTGTCTCAAAAGAAGGGGGCACAACTTTTGGTTGATCAGAAATGTCACAGACATTTGGTGTACTGACAGCTTTCACTTTCTTTGCTTTAAGTCTAGTAAAGTCAAAAATGTCGGCCATATCCCGGATTCTGATTACTCCTCCAGGTATTTCAAGTTTAAGAGATTCAGCTGAACTTTGGGATCTGTTGACACTCTCCTCACTGGCTTTACTCGCGTAGCTGTTGTACGGATAGCTGTTAATACTAAAATCCTTTGACCGAGAAGCTATTGCGACATTTGATCGCGGTCTTGGAATAGGAATACTACTACTGGCAGTGCTGACTTCAGCAGCTTTGACTTTGGCATCGAGAGCATTTTCAGCACTACTTGCGGTTGAAGCAGACTGGTAATATGGAAGTTCTGGGAAACTTCCCAAAATTCTTGCTATTGACAAGTCATGAACAGGAAGATAGCCTGCAGAGTCGGGCTCGTCCTCTGCAAAACTTCTTCTACTGTAGAGAGGCTCAGAAGCAACGGAATCGTCCATTGAGTCCGCTGACATCAGAGATGGAATGCTTTGAGATGTGACGCTATTTTTGCTGGAATAATGAATAAGATTCACACTTGGCTTGAGATGTCGAGGCGCCAAATCCTTTAGTTCTTGACCGTTGGCCATATGAGACGCATTCATAGAGTATCCTAACAAAACAAATGAAAGTAATCAAATACGGATTTACACATCTCACGGTGGAACGTGCTTGTTTGGATTATGAGTTTTGCATCACTTGTAATCTTGCGTTTGGGTGGACAGAGGACAGAAGAGATAAACAATATTTTGTCACACTATATCACACCTACGCAGTTATATTTGTGATATTGACATATATTATGTATTTTACATAACGATATACAGTTTGTAAACATTTAACAATATTTTCCACATACTGTTTCCACCTTTGGGTCGATACTTCCTTCTACGTCTCCAGCGTTCGCATCGAACCACCAACCATACGAAACAACATGAAAGTATCTGAAAAATTGTTATTCCAAATTTCTGTTAGTACACATGTTCCGCAAAACATTCTAGTAGCACTAGTGGGTAATCTTGACAAACAAAGAACTTACCATAATGCATACAATCCCAGTGACAAGTAACGCCACGGGAAGGGTTTTGTTTTCCTTGTGATCAGACATTATATTATTGAAATTACTTTTTAGTTTAAACACTCGTTTGTCCAACAATTAAGATTTTAAAAATGGTGTCAGAATTTTGTGATGTTGCACACAATAAGTTTACCATTGTATGAGTATCTTTGTACGACATCCTGTGCTGTTCTAACCCATTTCCGTTGCAAAATGTCAGGAGTCAGGACATTTGTACAAAATTGTACCCATTCCCATTTGTTCAAAACGATGGATTAAAAACTGTTTTACTTGAACTGCATACTACAACAGGTAGTCCGAAAGGATCACGTTTTATCTCAATTTTCGTCAAACTTTTGGTATGAAATTAGCAAAAAACACTACATACATCATTATCGTATTTGTACTCTAAGTAAGCTACGTTTAGACTCACCTTGAAATTCTTGAACATCAATAAAAACATACAATGTGTACATTGTAGAGACGAAGCAATTTTGTAAAGCTAAAACTGCAAACGTAAATGAACATGACAATAAGAACTACACGTTCAAAGATAAGCAAGTAGAATGGTACTCCGACTATACTCGCACTGTTGGAGTAGGCATCGTTGCAATAATAATGAAACGTCTAGTTTTAAAAGTGTACATGTATTCACACGCAATGTAATGTTGTATCATAAGGCGCCATCAAAATAGAATTAAAAATTCAACATGTGGGTACGTGTATATTACCAGTATGACTAGCATATTCATACTACACACCTGTTCTGTTTTCAGCTTTATTCAATTCAACAACCAAAATGTAAAACTATGAGTTTGCCTATGCAACCCAACTTCAACCGTATTGTTGCATAAAACACTGTGGACCTGCTAAATTAGCAAGCATTATTGTATTTCCTCAGCAATCATAAAAAGGTATGTTTTACCCCTATGCACTACGGTCTACACTGATGTAAAAAATAATATGTATGTGTGCGTTGCAAATCAGCCTACAGAAGATTCAATCACAAAAAATGTGATGTTTCATGTAAGTAAAAGCCACGCGGAACGTTTGGTAGTCAAGTAGCAGTTTTCTTGCATCTTGTATGCACAAAAACCAGATTAGTCGGGTAGGTTGGTGGTTCTAAAAAGTTTTTAAACTAGAATAAATTTCAGAAATATCTTCGGTTTTTCGAAATATCCATAGCAATAACGTTTATCATTATCATTTGCATAGTAAATATGACAACATTCTGTTTTAAAATAGCATATAAAACTAGAAAGCATGTTGTTGTGTCTTCTATTATTTAATATCTGGTAGCTATCTCGGTATTTTCACTCTCCATTTTTATGGCGTCTTCATACGTTGGTGGATTTTCGTTATCACTTAGCTTGTAAAAAAAGCTATTACAGTTTTCCGATGTAAACAAATCGTTATGCGAACATGAATAACATACTGTATTCATAGAACCTGTGTTTCCTAAAGGCAGAATATTTGAAGGAGAAGGGGACTGTGATAAAATTGGACTTCCTTGATGCTGGCTAATGGTTCCAATGATACAGCAAATATTGTTTCCAGCACTGGGAGCCAAACTCTGATGATGGTGAATATCTGAGCTGCTAGCATAATTGGGATTTAGGTGGCACGATGATACCACCACAGCATACGGGGGTGGAGGTTGTGTTGCAGCTGAAGTGAATATTTAAAATTATTTCTAAGCATTCAGAACTAGTTATAATCACGCATTTACCTTCTTGTATTTCCTGTAACCGTGCTTTCTCCCTTTGGATTCTACGATATGCTTTCACACACGCACAAAACTGAATTGACATGGCTATGGCCAACTAAAACGCAATACACATCAAAGTAACCTTATGTACTTAAACCATATCGTTCTATATGATTTTTTAAAGATCTGTAGTTTTCTTAAAGACAGCTTATAAAGATTAATTTCAAAGAATACAAAGTAATTTACTTACAAAGAATCCTGTAATTAGCAAAAGTATTCCAAAAATAAAATACGGAGAATCCATGAAAATATGAAAGGGTTAATGACATACTCTATAAAGTATGTCTGAGTTTCAGAAATTTAGAAATTTTTAGACAATTAATGTTCAATTCTAACATAGGTTTTAAACAAGTGAGATTCTTTAGTAAAACTCAACAAAGGTAATAAAACTGCCGCCTGTTATGCTGGATTAGCTAATAAATACTTTTATTTGCCAAATTTCACATTATCATTTTCAAATGAATTGACAGATATTTCCTTGTTATCAGACAGAATATTGTTGTGATACGTGATTGCTATCATTCAATTTGATTGGTTTCCAGTATGACATGTTTTGCAAATTTCACAAAATGAAATAAATGTGTTGTTATTATTTGAGACAGTTTTACATGGAATCGTTCAGATTTACTTCGTAGTGGAAAAATAATGCTGGAAATAAACTACACAACGGAATAGAAACACACTATTTAATGCACATGCACGTATTCTCTTATGTTACCAAAATGTTCGCATGTTTGTTGCTCTATGATTATGGTACACATAAAATAATTGAATGCAATTTAGTGATAAACAGCAATCACGGACGTAACATACACGTAATCTAACCTCTAATGTATATTTGGAACAACGAACACTTACGGAAGTCGTTATAGATTAATTTCTTTGTTAAGAAGGAGCGTAGAGACCTTCTTCCCTTGTCGGAACTTTTCTCTTTTGAAAGTAACAATGATAATCATCTGTGACCAATTCCAGGAAGTTCACGGAATACATGTTTGCTCTAGCAGTAAAGTAGTTGTTTAAAACATTTGAATGTGATTTTATTTACAAATTATAAAAATCAGGCACAATGTACGAACAAAGTATTAAAACTTGAATAATGAAAATTGAAAGATCAATCAAGAAAGTCCTCGGCTGGAATGGATTCAAGGGAAAACTTTGTGTTATAGGTACAGTTTTATCAGTCAAGGTCAGCCGTTGGTCATTGATGTGAATTTCGGTAAAAATGGACGTACTAACAGTAGCACCTAGCATTGTCAGTTTTTGCTGTTTTTATCAATTTTATGCTTTTGCCGTAACTCTGCATGACAATTGCGAACCGTAAAAGTACTCTGTAAATTTAAATACGAAACTTAAAGAATTAAATATATAGGAGATCCATGTTTCTTGAAAATAACTATATAATATCCACGTTTTATTTAGCCATCGCAATTGTTACAAACTATTCCTATGACCTTTGGAGTTAATCCCTTTGCTTGTAGCTTCTCAACAAATTCCTGTTTTAATCCTGGCTTCACCATGATGTCAGTCGCCTTTCCAACTTCCGCAAAGATTGACTTTGTCAGAAAGATTACCTTTGCGCAAATAAAGTACGGAAGTTAGGTTATATTGGATTAGTTACTTACTAGGATTGTTTACTCTTAAATTATAAAAAAGAATATTCATGTAGCTTACCCCATCATTCCTTTCCTCTTCTAAATCCTGAAGCGTTTTTACCTGACCTTCTGAGGACGGATTGAATTGAAAAATGGTGTATCCCAGGTAAGGATTCTCAATAGCGCTACTCATTGTGTTTATTGTTTTAATCTTCCTGAGACAGAGTTGATAGAGGAATAACACTTAAGTATTTCAGGACGTGACAAGAAGCTAGAATGTCAGTAACTGCAAGCGAATCACTGAACTTTTATATTGTCTGGTGTATGTGCTCACTAGTTCCAAAACCTCAACAAACAGATGCAATGTAAATCAACAGGTTTGATCTATACTTGCATATAAATAAAAATTGCCTCAATTCCCACAAAAAACTTAGAAATCTCTCCCTTAACCAGCACAAGAAATCTTCAAAACTTTTTCAATGCTCAATCTACATATACATAAGCTTTGCGCAATGAAAAACTTGTTTTGGAAGAACTAGATACACTGTCTATCGTATGTAGGTATATATGATGGGCCAAATCTATTTTTATCTTTCCGAAAAACGAGATGCTTGTGGGGAATACCGCGCAGAGTAGATTGCATTGCACCGCAATAATTAAAACCCCGTGTGGTTTTGCTTCTTAATATTTTACTTTGGAAACCGAGATTAGCTTTATGGATTGATACAAATATCAAATTTAACACGCAATTTAGAAAAGAGTCCTATTAAATTTACTCACTGTTAGTTTTGTATGACTTGGTGCATAATAAGACTTTATTAGTATATTTCACAGAGGTTCCATTCCCATTGTACATTGTGTTATCTTATCTTCGTAAACCTACCAAAATCCGTTGATGACTGATTGTCTGTGACTCAACCAAATATGTCACCAGCATACCATTAGGTTGCTGTAATTTGTTACAACACAAAAATACAACGCATATTCATGCGGTTGTCTGTATATTAACAGCATATCGTAAAATTTCTTAATATGCTTGCTTTATTGTATCATGAATATGTGGAGCATTACGTATCAAATTGGTAGTGACCTTTGTTAACCCATAAAATGATGAATAACTTATCACGATGGTTTCTATGAAATTTAATACTTGTGCCTGCGAAATACTATTATCATGACGAGGTTAGGCCACGCTCTGAATTTTGTGAATTACGTATTTAGGTATTACAAATTGTGTGTTTGCTCGTTCTTTCTACTCCGTAAAATGTGACAAATAAAAAACATTTTGGCCAAAATACACTAAATGTACTTGTACTAAATGTGATTTTCATGAAATAATATAATATTTATCTGTATATACGTATATGCTTTCTAATCCTGCAATGTTAATACCACGTAATATCATGAGGCTAATAACTGCAAATCGATACATGATGATGTCATGTTCAAATTACTATTTTCAAATGAGCATTTGAATCCAAAATTAGTATTTATCCAGTTTAATGTTCCAATACCAAGAAATTGCTGGTTTAGTTCAATAGAAATCATTGATGAATTTCTAATTTGAATACAAAGCAATATAAATTAACGGAAACTTGAAAAAACTTAAATTAAACAACCTAGATTCAGTCATTTAAGTTATTTATTGTATATAATTCAAAATTATGTGTTTTAAGGATCCTAAACGCTTGTAACGTATTTATTGAGATTTTATGGTCAGTGTAGCGTTGTACTTAAGCCAATCCATTCTGCACGCATTCCTCATACGTTGGTGGCTCCTCATAAGCTGGCGCTAGGCCCAAAACTGGAGACGCTTGACTAAAAGGTGTATTCTGTCGAGCTACCAACGTTGGTCTCGGGATGTTGATTAAATATTCTTGAGATGATCTTGACACAATAAATATGTCCAATCCTGAAGATCCTATTCGAACACAAACATATACAATATTGAAATATCAGAAATGCCAAAATACAAACAAAAAGCCTCATGACTGCAAACCTGAATGTAAAATATCGGAAGTGTGCGTAGATGAATACATATTTTCAGTTTCCGGTCTGCAACACTTAAGGGACAGAAATATTCCCTGAATGTTTTAAAAAGAAAAATGTCAATATTGGCGTAAACAAATTGTTAAAAATGCACAAAATACCTATTTTGAAATTATACATTTCTCCGTATGATAAGTACTCACAAGAAAATAGGCAAGCACTACCACAACCAATCCAAGCAGCGGACCAGTAACCGCTGCAAGCGTGGCACTTGTAGACATGATTATATTATGCAGTTTTTGCAGACTTATTATTAGTGAATTATACCCTAAGGCAAAGGTTCTCGTTAAGTGATTTTACCAGCAATTGACTCACATAACGAAAAAAGCCCTAGCGCTTTACTTAGTTTATTAAAGAGTAGTTTCATTGACTTGAAATCAAATAGTCGTCACAAATATAATACTATAGATAACATTTCCAGTGAATTCAATATTTAATGTTTGCTCGCTTGGGTGTATATTTCATTGTGTTTATGCATGACATTTTCCAACTGACTGATTAAATTACTTAAATATATATTCAAAATACATTCGTTTGCTACCTTTTGATTACCAATTAACGCATTTCCAACTAGGTAAATACAATCAGCGTATTGCACGCTTATCTTTCATAATATAATCGTGCTAAGACAAAACACAACTTATGATAGTAAAATACAATGCATTAGCGATTATCATTACAACTCCGAGAGCAATAACACTGACAGGAGCAAATGACATGAACAGCAAGCATGTATTTACGTCTTATATGTTTACACACAATAATAAAAGTTTCATATTATGATAAAATAACTGCAAACCTTTTAGGATTTAAGGACTACATTTGAGATCAATTATAAGTTTAGTTAATATGTTATGGAAAGGGCTTATTATATAATATTGATGGGAATAATAAATTCTAATAAAGTTCTAGTCCCTTTTTGGCCTTTTTGCGAAATGACCATGATAAGCATTTGGAATTACGTATTTGGCATAGGTACTAGAGAAACTTCTCTGCCAAAAGCAATTCCACCATTTTCTGCTCCATTGATTGATGAGATTTCTTCATATCTTGGAGGGCGATCCTCCACAATGGCTAATACTTTATTTAAAGCATTAGGTGTGTCAGAATTTAATATAGAATTGGAGTCCCAGTTACCTAAAACATGGATTTATGAATTAATTAATTCTCTTCTGCGTAGTTTGATTTTCAATTTTTAGAAGCTGTAAACAGCCAATAAAATAATATACCAATGTAGTAAATTTGAATGCGTCTTTGTGGAGTTCCGACGGAAAATGTGGATTCCGTTGAATTACTTTGGGTAGATGTACTTTTAGTGCGTCTCATCCTCAACCGACAAATAAACATGACCTGAACGCCAGTTTAAGTAATTAATATAAAGTTCAAATTATTTCATCGATTTTTACAAGTTTTTAAAACAAAGGTTACTTACAAAACCGATGACAAGAACAATCCAGAAAGCCAAAATTGCTACAATACTTTCATATAACAAGTCTTCCATGATGTGATGATGGTGTGTAGTTTGTAGTAAATGAGAAAACTGTTATTGTTGGTGAAATGCAAATGTTTAAATATGAAGTATTTCAAGAAAATTTTGTTTTTTCGATGAGCCTCCTAGGTACATATTTTACTTGGCAGCTACATTCCCCAATATTCTAGAGAAATTTAACTAAAAGAACTGAGTTTTCCTTGAACACTGATGAATGTCAGCAAAAGTCACCAACCACCGAAGGGGAATGCAGATTTTCTCCTTTAAATGCTCTATGATTGATGTTTAGGAATTCAAACCTACAAATAGTTGTAAGAGTTAAAATGATTTTGTGTTGTTTATGGTTAGTTTATATTTGTATTTATTTACAAGCCTTACGGCGCAATATAACTTTACATACTCAAAGAGCACAAAAGAATTAATTACCTATTTGTTATAAATTAGTACATAATATTTTTTGGAGTTTGGCGAAATAGTTTTAAGTGATAAAAATAGCTTAACCCGTATGTCATCATGTCATCCTGGAAATTGCCGATTAGATAGTTCATAGCATTTTTGCTAAATATATCTTTGTAAATTTCATATTAAAAGGAAGTCCCTGATTTATTACTACCTAGTTCATTCTGCACTGTACTAATATAAAACAACAAAGGGATTTGAAAGGTCACGATGAAAGAACTCCAAGATGGGACAGAATGGTGACAGACCTGTGAATATAATTTGGATATGGTAATTAACCAGTTGTAAACGGATAGAAGTATCAATAGAGGACATGACGTCTGTATGTTTTCATGGTTCTGTCATTTACACTTACCTTGTGATGAGGTTAATGTAAAAATGTCTATTATATTGACTAGGTTAAATGCTCGCGTCATCACGGATTGGAAAACGAGTCTGGTGTATTTATTAAATAGATATTCTTATAAGCAGGTGGAAATTCATATACCGGAGGCTGATCTTCGTCAATTTCGAAAATACTTCTCCATTCTGATTCATCCGTTGAGTCTGTTTAATAGAGCATCGGAGAAATACAAATGGCCAAAGTGTCAAATACAAAGTACATTTTTTTGTATTTTAATGTAAATGTTAATACCTGTTTTTAATTGCAGCTTCAGACACGGTAGTTTAGTTCGGTCTAACGACTTGTCGTCATCATCATCTTTATCTGAATTTGAACACCAGAAGAGAGTTACTGAAATACTCTGTCGGATGTAACAAAAGATGAGCAGGACAAGGTTATTACTACAAATTTTATGATGAATGTAGATTTGTACTCTTTGAAATATTTTAATATTGTTAATTCTATCCGAAATTCAGTTTGAAAAGGCGAAAAAAGTCTAGATGCTTAGTTCGAATGACTTACTAAAATTATAAATAACAAACCAGTTATCACTATAGCAACTGCAGGTAGATTTTCCATAACGGTAATAAATTGTTTGAATTCACAATTAACGATTGATTACAATAATGCTAGTTAACGTTTCGACTTAAGTTTGCATCACAATTTGGAAAATGCAAAGCAGCAAGTTATTCAAGTAAAAGTGCATTGAGACAAGTTCATGGATTTGGGTTACCTCTTGTGTTACTGCTTGATGGACAACGTTCTGATTGAGTGATTGACGGTGACACAAAAATATCATTAACTCTTAATGCAGTCATGTGTTCCCACAATTCAGTTTTAAGTCATTATTTCAAATTTCATTTTTCCTGAAAACTTCATTTTCTTCTGTTTAACGAACTGGATATAATGAACATGAAGGAAATCACAGTGAACTGGAAATAAGCGTACAGCCATACAAAGTTTCCACGCAGTAAGCAATGACAATAGACAAAGAATCATTGTTCTATGGAAAACCTGTACCAGTAGCATGTTTGTTTATTGGCTTAGCATGCAGAATTTACATGAGACACAGTGTTTAAGAGTGACAGATTTCCATTAATTTTCGAAATTTTTAGTATTTATTTCAAATTTTGAAGTATGCATACATTCTGTAAAAACAAATCACAGAATTTGTCACACATACTTGAATTAAGTTTTATTATACATTAGGCGTCATAAATATTTAAAATTGTAAGAGTATTGAATAATACCAGTCTTAGATTCAATTAAAATACTGTTTCGTTACGTTGATAAATACAACTTCTTATGTAATGTTGATAAATGTACTAGTAGTAGCCATGGTAAATTGAAATTTACCCAAAACTGCTACTAAATAAAGAAAATGCTTTTTTACATAAAGTAGAGCTGTAAGCAAAGTTAGCAAAAAATAAATTAGATCTTTACATGTAGTAAACAATATCACAGATTTATAATTTTATGCACTTAAATCATTTCATTTAAGAATTGATGTGCATCGTCATAATTAAAGGTGTTTAATTCCAAACGTTCTTCTTCCTCTTCTTTTCGAGTAGACATTGACCGAGCTACCGGAAAGAGAACTCCTTCTTTGAGAACCTAGAAAAGTAGAAACCAAAAATGTCGCTTAAGCATTTTTAATAGCAACATTATACAACTAATTGTAAATTCTACTACTTCTGAAAGGACCAACCTGCGTTTACGGGACTGTGATGTGGAAATTTCCTGCGTGGAAACGAGTCATCTTCTGGTTTTCTTTCAGAATCACTGAAGCTGTATCTCGTAATCACCATGATCTGCAAGTATTGCAATATCTGTTAAAATGAAAGAGTGGTTAAAAGTCACATGGCTATACTATTTGGAGAATCCATTGGTACGCCGCATGAGCATGCTGAATATATAGATTGCAACCTAACTGCCATGCATCATTGAATTAGCACTTGTGCGCAGTATTCATAACTTTACACACTAAACATAACTAAAGTCAACTGCAAGTTTTTTATTGTAAATAATTTTTTAAAAACTTGCGAAACCGATCAAATTAATTACTTACCAAAAATGCACACGCAACAACTACAAGCTCCAAGTATGAAATATGATTGAAATTATCCATGATTCCCATGAAGATTTCGCAAGTAAGACTTTGGATAAGAACAGAAACTTGCCGAAAATGAAGTGTAGACTTTTTTGCTACTATTACATAAAAGTATTCTAAATTGCAGTTGTTTCTAAAACTTTTTTACTTTAGAGGATCACCAAAATATTTCTATCACACGTCATATCGTACTAGTACACTGTTGTGCATATTGCAGAGAAATGAATGTCAGATTCTTTACACCACAGAACAGAGCGAGAGATGAGTCAAGAAGGTTGTTCATTAATGCCTACGTTTTTACAAATCTGTTTATAATACGTTCTGATATGATGACGTTCAGGTGCTTACACATAACACAAGCAGTCAGATAACTGACTAAGTTGTTTGCGCATGGCATTCAATGAGGTTTACTTATGGTGCACAAAAAGGAAAAGTAAAAATCATTCTGAAAATCTACCTAGTTACATATACGCATGTTCAAATTCGTCATAAACGAATGCTATGCATTCATATGGCATCATTCATCCCACTTGCATTTTATTATTACTCTAACCAAATTGTTAATATCACATTTGCATGTTTACATTCAAATGACTTTGTTATGATCCTGACCATATGCACGCATGATCACAACACAAATAGAATGCATAAAACTGTTGGCAGTTTCTTTAGAGTATTCACTATAAAAAATAGAAACATGACTTTAGTCTGAACAATAAGTCACAGAAATGTAAATTTTGAAACCAAAATTTATCAGGAGAAAAATGTGCACGAAGACTGATTTTAGCAACAAAACAAAAAGTTCATTTGTTTTTAATTCGAGCTTTTTTAATGTATTTGCCACACATATCAATAGTAGGATTCACCATTTAAACATTTAAAAACGACATTAAAGTAGAAATTGACATGTCTGTCTGTCTTGTCTGTATTGCTAGGAGCCTGACTGCCTGATAAGTACAACTATCATAATAAATGGTTATAATATTAACAGCAATGAGAAGGACATGATGCATGATTGACTTTTTCGGTAATGATGCAGAAATGATTCATTTCGACTTCGCGGCAAAGGTCACGTTCCAATTACAATGTTCCGGATTACTTTTAAAATACAATAACCTGGAAGGGGATACAAGATAAATTCTGTTGTGTACAATATATAATATTTAAGAACATTTTTGAATTTTTAGCTAGTTACCAACTTACCAATTAAGGTCAATATATTATTTTATACCTTTCCGTTATTGTGCGTTGTATCAGCACACTAAAAATTATATTGACTGGTTGCCAGCAGGTAGGAGATAAACCCACACACTTGAAAGAACCAAAAGTACCTGTTCTACTTTTTTATTCTTCAATACATCATACTATTCAATCGGGACTATGATAGTCCGACTATTCCTTAGCAGCAGCATCAAATTAACAATACATATAATGAACAAACTCAACACATGAAAAGATAAAGAATCGCACATACTACTTGCAATTATGCTTTTAAAATATTATTGCAAATGTGGGCCCCCATTTGTAACAAACGGACATCCTTGCCAGTTCTTTCATTAGCTTCTCCGCGACCTCCTTCCTTATAATTCCCTGTTACACTTCACACCATACCAAAACTATGGTGATTTAAAATGTATAGTTTTGTAATAAATAATAAATTATGAAAAATAATAAAAAATGAAGCAAATAGAAATTAAAAGATGCTATTTTATTTTATTTCACTACTTGGTCTTTCGTTTAGACCATTTTTTATTTATCAAATACATAGCCTATCTAAAGTAACATTCTGCTTGTTAACATTTGCATATATAACTAATGGCACACAATAAAAAAGTCTTAAGGTTAAGGTCAGTAAACCATACTATGACTTGCTGGAGATTTTCATTATAATTACAGCTAACACGGTCAACGTGTAACAATTTGTTTCATAAAAAATCTGGAAATGCTAGATGGTTGTTGCAGACGGAGATACTGTCGGTTGACTCCCTTCTGGTACCTTGTAACCAGAAATAGTTGAGATGGAAACAACCTCGTCGTATCTTGGGGGTGGAATACGAGATTGGTCACAATTGTTTGTATATAGTGTGGGTACGTCATCATTAATTGAAGATGGCGTTGGCATATTTATGGCCGTGCTAAACGGTGGAGGTGGTTGTCCTCCTGCAATGATGCGGTTATGCCGCGCTGCCAACGAACTCGACGAAGGAGGAAGTAAAGTGATAGTAGCTGCACTAGTAGGATCACTTGGTCTCGGTAATCTAATTTCATATACGTCCAGAGATAATAAGCCTTCGTGACGTGAAACGGTAGCTATTCGGAATGTTCTTTGTCCTAAAATACATTTTGTATGAGTAACAACATATGTTGCCTAACATTTTACACAACGTTAAAATGTCCAATGAATGGATTGAATTCACAAAATGAAAATGTGCATGTACCATTTATAACTGTTTCATGAAGTCTGCTGACTCCTGTACATTCTCTGTCGACCTGTCGTTTTGTACGGCACCAAGAGCCGACCATAATGAGCTATATATATTTTCAATAATGTGTGTTTCAAATACATGAATACAAACATTAGTTGAAATATTCGTAACAAAAATATATTTTACCAAAAAGACGACTCCACATGTCCCAAAGACTATTAAAGTTTCGGTTCCCATACTGCGATAAGGAATAATGTAGACCCAGTTTGCAGCTCACGACTACAATGAAAATAAGATGACCTTTCCAGGTCAATTTTTTCTTTTGAATGATAAAGGTATCAACTTGTCAACTTTCAACTATCACTATCAACATTTACATAATATCTTTTTGCATGTTTCAGTTCTTGGTGTTGTAGGATGTAGGAACAAGATTTTCCATTTAGGTCAAATAAAACACCAAAACCAAATGTTAGTACATTATGAAGGCGCGTTTGCACTCTTCCACTGTATTAGTTTTGATCTGTGGGTACGTACATGGCAGTTACATGCCTAGAACTCAGTGACGATAGCATGAAATATATAATTCTAATGAAAATAATAGAACTTTCCTTCATTTATATTACTTTCCTTTTTTATTTGTACAGGGATTTCAGAAAAATGATGCATACTTCTCTTGTAAATATACATGATGTTGAGGTCTTATCTTCATTCATAATCTGTTAATCATTAAATGTTAATGCCTTTATGACGGTGGTAGCGATTATTTGTGCACTTAGCAGTATGATTTTCATGTTATATACACGAGCTATTGTTTATTTAATTCCAGATCAAATAATCATAACACCTACTACAAACAATAAAATAATGTGACTTGCTGCTTTCTGCATCTCCATTTAACAACAACACTGGAAGTGAAAGAACATATCCTACTTGGCGGTCAATGTCGTTGTATGCACAATTGTTTTAATATAGTAAATATAGAGATACATCCTCTGAAATTCATGCATACATTTTTTAATATAGATAATAACAGTATAAATTGCGTTGCCAGTATAAAAAATACAATGTCTTTGCTTATTACTCTGATTATTGTTCTTGCATCACATATCGGGGATAATACACATTTATTGTATGAAAGAATGCTAAAGTTGTCGAATGAACATAATAAAAACCAATAAAGTTTTAAATAAACATACATACAAACGTTTGTTCCTGCCAAAATGTACTACGAGTTAAACATCACGCGTAAATATGCATAACTTTTCATCGATGAAAGTGAAATTTCACATTATGAAAGTAAAACTCTCAAACGTTATTTAGGCATATACTTCCGATTTACACCATTAACAAATATTTATTGGCAAGCAAGTAGTCGACAGTCGACCGTCATAAATGAGATAATATAATAATTGTAATTTGGATACTGAAGTCATTTGAGTTAGAGTAAGTTTTTTACCGTTCAATATAGAAAAAATACAGACAAATAGTTAGTAATATAGTGCATTAAATAATATCGTAAAAGTTTGACCTTCTGAATCCTAACTTTTAAACCATCAAATAGCCAGTGAAAATCCTATCTGTACATGTCACATATTTGCTTGTAGATGTAGCAAAAGTAAATAATTGTTCATTTGTTTATGATATGGCCTATGCCAGAAATGTTGCATTAGAAAATTTATTGTCCATCATCTTCTTATTCATGTGAGTTTCGTTTAGCTTTTGCAAACTGCAACGGGCCTAATATACATCGATACACCGTATAAGCCGGCTCTGGAAAATGTTTCAGGAAGTATATATAAGTTATGTAATATAACTGTAAAAAATCTTGAAATATTGTTTCATTTAAAAAGTCGTGACATGTATTGATTAGCAAGAAAATATTTCTAATATATTATATGTTTGAAGTTGTTAGAAGATCAGTTTTACTTTAAAAAAAATAGAATCCATTCCAGACGATTCATGCTTCACACGCGGCATGAAAGTCTAGAATTTGCAAAACGTGAATTAGATGAAGAATTGAAAGGGAAGTTATTAAAATGCTCATGACTGCTTGCGACTCTGTTTCCTGAAATGCGTTCAGAAGCTCGCAACTTCCGAATTAACAAAGATTCTTGGTACGAAGGTGGTGGTTCGTCGAAATAACTCGGTTGTGGTAGATGTATACAAGAACTACTTACGGTCGGTGAAATCGAAAATTGGGAGCTATCCCTACTAACTGCAATTCCAGCAATTTGGTTTTGTTGCTGACGTAAAGCAATCGGTTGAAAAGGTAGCTGTGTTTGGTTTTGCGACGATAACGATAGACGCTCACTTGAAGAATTGAAAATTGCCACTTGAGAGCTCATTAATAGACTTTGGAGACTACTCAGACTAACTAGAGGACTAGGTATATCACTCCCACTGAAAAATGTAGGTTGTCGACTCTGTTGAAAACTATGATGTCTTGTCAGAAGATGATGCGGAGGACGCAGACGTTGGAAGTTACTATTGTCACTACTGCTAAATTCAGTCACGTTAATGCTTCCAACAGTAGTGTTTGCTTTCGGAGCAAATGAACCGTTGCGTGACACATTTTCTCGTCTTTGCGTCACTGCCAGCACTATCTCGTTTTCTCCAGATGGTCGTGCTGGAACTATGGCGAGATAAAAGAAAAAAACTGTTTTACTGCTTGCCCGTGATGGATGAAGTTTTAGCTTAGACGAGAATAATGCATGAATAAAGACAATGGTAATGAGATGCTAATGTGCAAAAATACTAAGCGAGTTTACTGGTAATAACAACATGTCGTAAAAATATCATCATCATCAAACTAGCATGACATGAGCCTTTTATGCATACAAAGATACTAAGTCTGGAGTCTGAAGTAAAACTGAATTTTACGAGACGATGATGTCTTGATACGCTAATAAATTATTCGAAATAGATCTTCCGAAAAATAATAATATCATTAAAGAAATAGAATCAACCTGTTATTTGATGCACCTTCCTTTTCCGACGAAACATTCTGCCGCATTTATTTCCTAGTTGAACTCTGTAACACTATAAAATATTCAGAAAAACATACGAACAACTTTGAATGTGTTGAGGAATAATTCAAGAAGAAATGTCAATCCATCAAACTTTGTTATATTTTGACTTACGTAAAAAATTATTCCTAGAAGCACAATCAGAAGTGCTGAAGAAAGTAGTATTATTGCTATAACCGCTAAATTCATTTTTACTTCCAAAAAGCTAAACTGCTTATTTGAGTTGAGATTCCTTTAATTTGAGTAGGAGTGATTTAATTTTATCCCATCATTTTGAAATTTATTAAATTAAAGTAATAATATACAACGAGAAAGGTTATTTTCGGCAGGTGTTTTGAGTCTACAATTTGCCTTACTATTCATATTAATGCTGGGAGGTCAGCATGTGCCATAAAAGAGTGCTCAAAATGACCCATACGTTATCAAGATACCTTTATGATGTTGTATGAAGTAGTGATAATAGTTTTGATAAGCATTATAAAATATGCCGTTCTCCAAATGCTATGTTGTATGTGTTTAATTTATAAAAAATGAAGAGAAATGATTCATGATTAACGCATACAAGGCCACCTCTTCTGATAACATTATCATTTTCGTATTAAATGAAACCGCACTTTGTATTTAAAAACAATGCCAGTAAAATACCTAAATATTTTGCACACGTGCATTGTGAAAGCGGATAAATTAAATTCGCCACAATAAATTACGTGCCGTCTGCATATTTTTATCATTGAATTTAACTTTAGTCTTTATTGCTTCGTATTCAAACCCTGGAGTATAAAAGTATAAATTTAGCTGATAGAATATTTCAATAATTTTTAAATTCATAAACATTGTACATCCTATACTCGTAACCTCTATTGAAACGCACGTACACATTTTAAGTCACTTAGTCTAAAATTATATTCAAACAGAACTTGTTTGATTGGGTTGAAGTCACTAAAATTGATACGTATCACCCAAAACTTTAGTCACAGGTTGTAGCACACATAAACGACGATGCAATTTTTGATTCTGCACTAGAGCAACCATGAAAGTTTAGTACTGTTGCTGAGTTTTCAAATATTGTTCATACGTTGGAGGTGGACTGTCTTCAATTGCAATAATACTTATGGATGGTCTCCTGGGAATAGGACATTTGACAGCCTTACTGAAAGTTGGAGGTGGCGTTTGATAGATATAGTTGTGGCTTAAAGGAACACGATAAATATTGTTTGCCAATCGTCCTAAAATAAAAACACATGATTAAATAAACGATTATTATATTTTTAAGTTTCCAAAAAATTGTTTCGAAAGAAAAGTCGAAGAAAAGTAAAATGGAATAATCTACTTTTGAAGGAAATATAAAATGGCTTCATCTTTTGTGCCATATTAAATCGTATTAGTATTCTACCTAAATAAGGTTGGGGACGTCGTGAGACACGCCGAATTAGAGATTTCTTTTCATTGTAGCGAAACCACCACATCAGCAGCACCTGTTGAAATATGAATAAACATCATACATTAAAGGTCAACATGAGAGTTAGTCATTTATTTCGTTACTTATGTCAAAAACTTTAATCACATGTAACAAGAAGAAGCTCATATTTATTGTGTTAATAATAATATATCAAAACATCGCAACAGGGTAAAAGTAAATGGCATGAGTACGCTGAGATTTATTTAAATGAGAAAAAATACTATCATCCTTACAGAAACAAATAGGATAACTACTGCCCCAATTGCAACCCAAGGTGAGACACCCATAATTTGTCATTACATCAAAATGTAAAATCGAACGTTACTTAATTATTATTTTATGTTTCTATTGCGTGAATGCTGTAATTAGAGGTACTGGAACTGTACGCAATTTTTTGTTACTTGGACAGAGAATTGACTTTTGGTTTGAACTAAACTGTTCGGAAGGCAAAATGAAAGTGGGAAGCCTTATCTCGTACAACTCGCCTTATATTTGATTCTACTTACTTTGGATGGCAACAAAATTTCCAGAAAAGCACACGAATGTACTGACAACTGAAGTTGTTGAGTTAATAATAAAGTGGACAGGACACGAGTACAAGTTGGATGTGAATCGTAAGCTCAAGTGTCGACTGTCGACCATCAAACCATAACATAACGCATGTTGATTGAGTGCTTTTACGATACTGTGGTACGGGGCGCATTAATCATTGTAGTTAAGATTTATGCGCAGTGGAACAAAATTTGTAGTGGTGATTGTATTTCCCGTTTTCAATAATATTTGCTCTACGTCGCCATCTTGTCGAGAAATTACCTGAGTTCACACGGACTGTGAACTGATGGGCGATGACAAACTTATGGCAAAATATGGTATGAGATGCTGACAATGAAAATGATATCTGCCACTTGATAATGAGCAAGTTGCACTTAACGTGTTTAAAATTGATGAAACAATTTCTTTTTTGCGAATAAAATTTGGACAAAGACCAATGCATAATACTCAAGTGCTACACTTGTACCATGACGCACATACGATGCTTCTATTTTAGTTTCACATAATCCTGGTCAAGTATTTTCCATTATTCCAGTTATATCACCAAATCGGAACAAGGTGCAAGATTTGCGTGTCCTCAGTGCAATCGGTTATTCCAAATCAAACCCTTCATCATGACGGTACACTAAGGTGAACCAGTATCCTTTTAGTACGTGAGGCAGGTCACTTCCTTGTCGGCATGCTGCGTGTCTGCCTTTCATTCCATTTTCACTTGTAACAAGGACTCGAAAGAGTTCATACAGATCAACAACAAATATCGGAAATGGAAATGACCATATATACAAATCATGAGTTTTAAATCGGCGTCAGCACTTTTGAAAATAAATTATCATCTAATGAGTGCGTGTCCTCGTAAAAACCAGACGTGGGAAAGACACATGGCCCTTTTATTGACATTTGAGCGAACAGAACAAATCTGTAATTAATCAATCTTTGGATCTCGGTGTTATGTATTTTATAGCCATTCAATTGATTTCTTCATCATGCTTTTGAAAGTTTATGTTTTCAGCAACCGTATTATTTGATCAGGAAGGAACTATAATATATGTATGTAAGTTAATATTTTATGGTTTATTTTATCAAATAATCGTTTTGGCGTAACGATGTATAATTCATAATGTCAGGTTTGGCACTTTATTTGAAGTGATAAAATTAGTTATTTGCTTTCACAAAATAATACAAAAATTAGTTGTCGTTCAGCTTTTTCGTCAGTAAATATTCAATAATAAAGTAACTCTGTAATATCTCAAAACTTGTACTTTCACAACAAGCTACAAGATGAGCAAGCATTCTTTTGGAATACGTCCCATGAACTTGAACATATATTTAATAATGGCTAACGAATTCAATACTCATTAATCAAAACAATTACGAGATCATTCTCATTATTGCATAAATGAGTATCAATTGATTGATTAGTATATTCCAGTACACTTAGGTAAACATTTTTACCACAATCTCCGTAACATATTATGTAACTTGAAGTGTCGCTTTTAGCTTTCACCAAGTAAATGACCGATGCTTGTAAATGGCGGTAAATGCCCATCCTTTAATGCGAGCTTCATAAAATATCAATAATCCTGAATACCCCAACTCTACACAAGATGTTCTCTTCTCCTTGACATTCGCTTAATTGTTTTAGTTGTCCATTCCATAAATTTTTATTCAATAGTTCTTAACAAATTAATAACGTGGCTTGTCCTCTGTTGAAGAATTTGTTCTTTCATTCTGAATTTCTGTTTGAGCTGCTGATAGCTTTAAATAATCATCATAAGAAGGTGGTGGCTCCTCCGGATCAATGTAAGAAATTGGTATCGAGTTTTGCATCGCCGAATTGAATGACGGTGGGGGTATACTTGGCCTGGAGGAGCGGCTTGACCTCACAGAGTCTGGATAACTGCCTCGGGGCAAATGAATGTTATGAATTTCATAAATGCCCAAAGCTAGACCTCCAGAATCTTGGTAAATAGTCGTTACTCTTGTTGGCCTATCTTCTAGTTCCTGAAGCGATCTCCGCGAAGCTTCAGCTACAACGATATGAAAATAAAATGAAGTCATCGGGAACATAATATTAAAAAATATGCTAAAATGTTTTCACTTTTGACTATGTTTGTGAGTTGCAGTTTTTACATTTACACCCCATCAATCACTTGACACTTACAGATATAGAAGGCCTGCCTTCGCCTTGCTAATTCTTCCAATGTCATTTGTTCCTCACAACCTTGTCTAATTTGACGGCAGCAAGCACTCATTAACTGTAATAAAATAGAATATTAACACGCCAATTAATTAATACTTGTTCAGTCATGTTTGGATAAGACACTATACTTTTTAGTGCCAAAGATCACGCATGCTACCATGATTTTTTTCATTACTTTTAAGATAACAAGAAAGGGACTTTATACTTACAATGAAAAATATTATTATCACCACCATCACAATTACAACATTTGACATATCCATTTTTGCCGCTGGATCCATAGGTTTCTTGAGTATGCTGGGAAGAAAACCAAACTTTAGTTCATGTATCCACTAAAAGCAGTTGGAAGTTTGTTCGCCTGCCCACGTTGCTCTGGACATGAAAGCACCTCACTTTTAATTCACCATGACACACGAGCGATTTAACAATGCGCAATCCACTGGTGAGCATTTAACCGTTGGTCGCTTAGTAATACTAAAATGAATATTCACACTTTTGAAGTTTCATAAAACTTAATGAGCACAGGACTTGTTTTTCAAAATAACGTACAACCATATCAGCATCAGGAAATCTTGTATGTTAAAAGAGAAAAAAACATTATTATTTCCTTAATTATTGAGTAGCTAGCTGATGCATAACAAAAATCTCCTCTTTTCTCTGAGAAAATTTTTTGAAAAACAAAAACAAAATACGTAAATTATTATTCATACCTTTCCGAATTACACCACTTTAAAGCACATTTAATCTTTAATAACTTCCGTAAAGACAAAGACCTATTTTTCAGCGCTAGTCTTCATACACGTAAAGGCAAAAGAACCACGTACAGTGTATGCGAACAAATCGCTGAGAAAAAGTTGACTAACTCATACTGCGTGAATACGCATGCAGACACGACCTAATGATCTGGACACTGGACAAGAGTAGTAGAATCTATGGACGAAAACAAAAAAAGAAACAAAGACAGTATATATTTTATTTTCTGCTGCAGTTCAACTAATATACAAATATACTTCTAACGCAATGTCTAGAAAACCTAAGTTGTTAATAAATAACATCTGTGAACACACATGTATAGTAACAATGAAAACTTAATAGTCAAAATTACTATGCGCATTTATAACATATTTCGTCCCACAGCTTAAAACTTTGTGCGAACATGTTTCCAGTTTTGCTAATAAATGGATCAGTCAGGCAAGTAAGATCGCACTATCGCATACTAAATCATACTGTGGTTGCGTATTGTGCTTGCCACCTATTTCTGAGATTTTTTTCTCACGAGTAACTTGGGCTGGATTAAGTAGAAGGTGAAGGCAGGCAGCAAAAACTTGGCCAATTCGTTTTTTTCTTCTGCTTTATTACAGACCTACATCAACGCCGTACAACTTCTCGATATTCATATAATGTATCAGGTGCTAGGTGTACGTAATACTACTACTACGCAAAATAGTAGTAAAAATACAGCAAAAAGACATTTCTGCATTTAATAATAATAAGTTTATGATTCTATCGCCAAATATAGCATATCATACAATTATAAAATGTTTTGCAAAAACTCAAAATGAGAAATAATATGATTTATATTCATACTTCTCAGAACATGCCATTCTAACCTAAAATATTATTTGTAATATCATTTAAAAGAAATGCATTTTAAGCATCATTTGCAGATCATTTAAAAGTTACGCTATTGGGTGCATCTACTAAAAGTGTTTGCTTTGCTAAAACAGAAACAGACAAAATATATCATTCCAATTGTATCATATTAATGGCAAATCTCCAATGATTGAAACCAGGAGTGGTCCTCGTTATAAATATTCTGAAGTTGTGTATACTAGTGCTGCTGGAATGATTAATCCAATTCTGTGTATGTAGGACTGCTGTCAAAGGAATTGTCGTCGTCGTCGCTGCGTTACTCTTTGTCTGGAGTTAATTTTATATCACAAAAACGTATAATCAGGACGTATTCGGCTTCATGCATTAAAATATCTAAGGTAACTTGAATGATAAACTTTGTAAACAATTAAACTAGCGTTTTACGTCGGTTCATTTCATATTCGCAATAATCACGACAGCAAGGTGTGTTACAGTATGACTAAGCCATGCACAAGATGAAAATAACAGTTTACAAAAACATGCACAGGCTCCTGAATACGACCAGTTTTTCATAACTCTATCGTTGGGATTCAATCTAACAGTATGAATATTAACAAAAAACGCGTTTTGTATAAAAATGTTATAACTGACACTTACACTCATATTACAAGTTTTTCAATCAAGAGATTTTGGAGTGCTACGTGTAACTTGCTTTTTATGATCAATTTCGTTTTTGTTGCTGCTGTCACACTGTTTTGTTCAGTTACCAATGGTACCGTGGATGACCTTGCAACTTTGTCACTGTATGCTTTCCGTAACTCCTTACAACATAACTTTAGAACTTTTATTTTAGTAAGATCTTCAATTCAAACTATGAATGCTACCAACATTCCTGACTCTATGAACTCTGAATCTTTAACTTTAACTATAGTAATTACTATGAATAAATTGGTAGTGAATGCAATAGCGTGGTAGTTGTAACTACATAAAAACCTACGAATTACAAAACGTCTCACAGCAACGTATCTACCTAAGTACTTTTGCCTCTCTGGATTTACGTTAAAATCAAATATCTGTCCAAACAGCTTTTGAAGTATTGAAAAAGACTATTTCATTTCATATTTTGTACTTGAAATTTGAAACAGTTTGAGCTATAAATATGTCTAATGTACAAAGCAAGGCAGAGGCAGTACGTAATATAACAGCGCATTATTTTTGTTACATACATTTGACATTGCATATTTCAATGTATTAAGTTGCTATCCAGCGAAGAACAACATGTACATAAGCTGCAATACGAGAAAAATTAAGGGAGATTATGGTTTCTTCGTGATTTGTATCTGCTCTGCACTCAGTATCAGTCCAGCGAATCTTAAGAATTATTAAACTACCCATTATGTTCACTATAGCACATGCTAGTATGAAGTACTTTAAATTCACGTAGGTGTTGTTCACGAAAATAACATAGCCGTAGACGAATATAATCATGTAACGTAGTCCGTATACTACACTCAAACGTAATGAAATTTATGATAACGATTACAGCATCATTAGGTGGCAGTGCTCTATACATAAATGGAGAAGTGTAAATCTGGTTAAAATAGAGCGTTGATAAAAGCGCGTTTGAGAACGATACATTATAACGTACTTTTATATCCGAGATCAACTTAAATGAATCCTTGGAAAATGTTGTTTTTCAAGCTTAGGTATATATTATATATTGTAGTATGCAGTTTTTTGCACGTCAGATCTGGTTGTCGTATTATATGCTTACCAAAAATGATTGTTTCAATGAAATGAGGAAATACTTGTGCTTTTCAACATTACAGATTCATTTCTAATATAAAAAACGCCCGACATCTTTGTTCGTATTAAATTGAGCCGAGTGAAATTGATTAAAAAAGGGTTTACAACAATGCATTCGAAAAATAATGAAATTAAAATGTCAGTACGTTAATAATAAAGGTTATTTTACGGATTTTTTTTTACATTTTGACATGACACCCATTAAATGTATTATTGATTTTTTACATTCCAATAAGATAAATGTTAGAAGTAATCTTTTACATGGAGTTGCAAATGCTACAAAAGCTTCATTTTATCCTCAACCCAAAACGAAATTTACCCAATGTCTTACCATATGAAGAAGTATACCATTTGTAATTCAAAATACGAAAAATTAAGTGAAAAGATTCAAACATAATAAATCGCATATGAATGCTCCAATTCAAATACTATAGTTAGTTTCTACATGAGGCATTCAGGCTTTTGTAGAAGTGATATAAAATTTTCTCAATAAAATCTTTATTATCCATGCAAAATTATCTAAAATCTAAAATACACAGGAACAGGATAACATTGCTTCATTTAACTTGTTTTTAAAACCTTTAAAAATTTATTTTTTCTTCAGAATGCAACGCTTATACATACATGAAAGATTGATCTTTCTAATGATACTGAGGTTATTAAGTAAGAAATGCAAGTATTTTCACGCATTTTTTAAATTTGAAAACAAAAAGTGGAGTGAAAAGTCAAAATCAGTACCATTACAAAGAAAAACGTTTTCTATAGGATGTAATATTTTAAAATATTACAGTAAAACCTTAATCTATGTATAAAAGAACCAGAGTATGTAGAAAGTTGTGCTTGTCCGGTTGCTAATTTTAAGGTGAATGATGTTGACTCTGGTAACAGTACATTTCCATAGCGCCATCTCTGGACCTCATTAATTCCACTGTTTCGTTTCATACATTTTTGGTAATTGACACGGTAGTAATATTATTATAATTATATATAAACTTACTATTATCATTACAGAATAATTCATACTCTTGCTATAATTTCTGTAACTTGCAAAGATGAAATCATTTATGTATACGTCATTTTTCAGCGTATTAAATTGACTTCCATCACTACCAAATGCAAGGACTAGAAAATATAAAAGTTTGAACAGCTTAACACTAGTTCACCGTGCTTGAAATATTCAACTGCTTTCTTGCATTATCACTCATTTAGTTTAGTTGCTTAGAAATAAAGGAAGCTTATGAATTTCAAACAAATAACTTAAAAACTAGTCATAAATCAGTCTCTTTTGCATCGCATGCTTAATTTCTGTGACTTAATCTCTCGTAACGCTATTATAATTCCTCATTCTATCTAGCTACACTGCGCAACTAAGAATTAAATATAAATGTTATTAACGTTTGATCCATCTAAAATGCGTATCTAGTGTTTTCTGATATAGTAAAAATGGCAGTTGGTTACAGAGACGAACTGGACTACCATAGGTGTTACGCGTGCGACTCGTCAGCAATTGCAAACCCATTGTCATAATTGAAATTGACATCCAATGGAATCACAACTAAGTCTGACGGATTAATAGACGTGGAAAATTCAAAATCTTTGGGTGCCGAACTCGAATTCGAATGCAAGTATTCCTCATAGCTAGGTGGAGGAGGTTCTACATCTATGTAAGATACTGGGCGAGAATTTCTTAACGCATCTTCAAAAGTTGGAGGAGGTTCTCTAGCGCGTCTTGAGCGAATCCTTTGTTGATGAATTTCTAAATTTTAGAAGTAATTCAGTGATTTTAAAAAATGTTACGAAAACAATACTAGTCGATTGCCATTTATAATGCACCTTGCAATCTATCTGCTGCCCCTTCCAAAATTGGTATTGTGTCGTCTCTTTGGTTTCGGTGTCGGCGAAGAAAGCAACTGCAAATCTTTTGTATATTACATGAGTATAATGGTTAAGATTAAAATAACTGTATCAAAGGTACGAGAGCTTAAATATTTTATAGCCCTGTGAAAAACACTCACCATTACTTTCAGGACGATAATGAAGGATAAAATGCCAAACAGAGCAAATACGTCGCCTGAGCCCATACCGGAGTTTATCAAATGTAATGGATTCAGCTAGTACCTGTAGATGCACTATGCACTACTTCTGTTTAAATAAAAATTGTATTATATATTTTGTTATAGAAGCTGCACCTCACTAGTACTAGAAGTCAACACATTAATGCATACTATGTATTCACAAGTCGTTAATAATTTACCAACACATAATAAAGTTCTCCAAGCTTCACACATCCACAAAACCTTCCTTGTTGCCAGTATCATGGAGAAAACTATACTTTCTGTGGATAAACTTACACCCAGATATCCATTTTAGAATAACCAAAAAATGTTTACTTCCGGAATCCAAAATGCTCTGAGAGCTTTGAAATATGTACCTTCAAAAAAAATCTATTTGTTTTTGTAAAATTACTTCTAACATCCTGAAATATCCTATTGACTGTATTGAGGTTACGTGAAACATGAATTGTCAGAACAATTACTCTGATAACTTAGCAATACAGCAAATGCCAATGTCATTGAAACAGATCGTGATCATCATCACCGCTTGCGCATTGTATTAACAGTATGCATTTTGTCCCTATCATTAATCACCATTGCCAAACTGCACAATCATTCCACACACTGTATGTAGTAATCATAGTAAAACCTTAACTGGTATGGTTTAGGTAATCAGGCAGGATTTCAACCATGTTTGATACTAAAACCTAAGGGGATTGGATATTTTGACAAAATCACAATAAAGTACATATTATACTGGATTTCTGTTATGAGCGTAAAGCTGGGATAGATAAAGGTCTTATCTTATCCGGAATGATAAGCTCAGTAGTACTATAATAATTGTAAGCAACCACCTACACAAACTGTTGACTGTTACATAGTTACATTACATAAGAATACGAAAATTGCACTGTGCTTTTTTGATTATGTCAGAATGAACGAACAAAGGTTTTCCATTTGCTCCTTAAACCATATTAAACCGCCAACGTTGCCATGCTTCATCCTCGGTGGCTACCTTTAACTATCGTTGGATTCATTTGATGAATGATGACGTACGTATTTATGCATTAATAAACATTGCACATGATTGAATTGTTCTTGTTTTAAACATCATTTTGTACTGTACAATAATCAGTGTCTTGTTGCCTTTATCAGTGTACACTACAAACCAACAATGAGATGATCGACAAATGGGATGTAATCAGAAATCTAAAAAAACAGCAACAAATTTTCTAGTCTTTACTCTAATAGTAGCGAGCGGCAGTTATTAGTTATTTTGTTGTCCATAGAAAGAAGAGAAAACCAAGTGTCTCTAGCAGTAATAGTTGGCGAAAGTATGGCATCATTCTTACGTAACCGCCGCTCCTCCACAGAGCCCAACGTTAAGTTGCATATTATTGAAGAATTGGATCCTACGCTGGTTCTGAAAAAGTGTTTTTCACCCTTGTTCACAATCATGATACCCCTGGGAATTTTACCGTTGAAAATGAATGAAACTGGGTGGGCAACTTTCAAGGTGCTCCAAGTCCAATTTGTCTTTTACGCTTTTATGCTGGGGTTATTTTCCTTCGTGACCTACATTTACGCTCGTAAGTATACACCATTTTGTTAGTTTCCTACCATTTTTAAAGTACCTCTTTCATAGTCAACCGCTTTCCAACTTGTTCAAACCACTTTAAGTTTGGCTTTATCATTTAACGTATTGTGAATTGGAACCGGCCACACTAACATATTATATCAAAAACATTTTCAATATTAATATGAGCAAATCATTTGCTACTTTGCCGTCAAGATTTGCCCTCAATTAAAAAGTTCATTATTATTTGATCAACGCATTTATTCTTTGTTTAATCAGCGTTTTATATACGTTCAATGGATGAGATGGGAGAAACCTTTGTTTTTGAAGTCGCCAAATACCTGTTTGTCTGCGGTCAACACCTAGCGGCAGCAATTACGATTGTTATGGTACCATTTTTAAGTGGAAGGGTAGCCAAAATGTGGAATAAACTTCATCAACTCGTTGTTCAAATCACAATGTGTTCCTCAGCACATTGTTTCATCCGTGTTTACCGACTCACAAGAGTCATTATTCTGCTCTGGGTACTTGTAGTTGTTAGCTCGTGGTACTTGTGGTGGAAAAGTTTTTTCATCGAGGGTGTTTTCCAGGACTATTTCAAAACTTCTGGTGGAGCCTCAGTCACTTTCTATATGCATATCATAGGCTGTATAGTAATGTCTACATTAATTTCTTCCCATGTTCTCCATTCTATCTTTTTTGTTGCGTTAGCGTGTACGCTGAGAATGTGCTTTTGCTCCATCGCGGAAGCAGCACGAGCAGACAT
Organism: Entomobrya proxima; assembly: GCA_029691765.1. Taxonomy (NCBI): domain Eukaryota; kingdom Metazoa; phylum Arthropoda; class Collembola; order Entomobryomorpha; family Entomobryidae; genus Entomobrya; species Entomobrya proxima. The sequence continues at coordinate 18,627,744 of CM056168.1, forward strand.
GAGCAATGCACGTCAACTACAAAGCGACAACGCTCCCAATCAATTGATTGAAAAATTTTGTATGCGGGAAAAAGTTTGTTGTCAACTTGTTGAAGCATATAGGAGAACATCAGGATTGGTCGCTTTTCTAGGACATATTTACGGCAGATATATGATAGTGGAAATGTTTGCATTTTTCTCGGCAACGCTAACTAGCATTTTTGCCCTGTTCAACAACTTTCAAGCGATTCGACTAGAAACTGTCGTAATTACGTTGTTGATTAATACTGCCTGGTTTTGCGGTATGTGCGAATGTGGACAGATGCTCCTCAACGAGGTTTGCAGTCGTTTTGTACTCATACAGACAATGCCACTAAATCACCAATAATGCAATAGGTATGTTTTGAAATTTGTCTTCATCCTCTTTCACAGGAAAGGAGATGCTTTCAAAGTATGAAGGGGATTGCCTTAAGGTGCGATATGTCGTCAAATTGGATGATAGAGAAGTTTATCGGAGTAAAAGTTACAGGACTTTCAGCTGCCAATTACTTTACCTTCCAAAGGAAACTTGTAACAGCGGTACACTAATATTAGTTTAAACGAAAATAAAATTTATTTTATTTGATTGGATTTTTTACATGCTACGTAGATATATGAGTCGAGTTAGTTTGTATATCTGTGCCCCTTTAATTTTACCGAATGAATATGTTGTTTTATTGCAGGCTGTCGTTTCACTTGTAACTTACCTAATCGTGATGCTACAGTTCAATGCTGCCGACAAAACACACAAACTTATTAATGATATACGCAATCTTACATCTTATCAGATAGGACATGTCTAAACTATACGGAGCTAACGCAGGTAACTGATATACGACAGTAAAAGCCATGTCATGTCTTGTTCTTTTCACTGTAAATTTGATGGTTTTACGATATAAACATACAACATCCTGGATACTGCTTGCTATAAACGTATCCTACTATAATATTACGTCGTTGTCTCCGACAGTGTCAATATTTGTCATTATCAAATTAGTTCATCCTCCGAGTATTCCGAATTAAATTGTTTGTCTTAAGGTTCGTGCAGTCTATTACTGAATCTATAAATAAATTGAATTGAAGCAAAAATTAAGTTGATTGCTTTGGGATCCGGATAATTTGTACGATACTTTCAATTTCATCTTACTAAATTCATAGTTATCGGTTCTTATATATTAGTTTTTGCACTCACTCAATGAGTCTTTCAAAATAGTTTTAAAAACGCCTAAAAATTGTTCAAATTTCTCTTAATTCATATGTACCATACTATAATGCTACGAAGAAGAATTTTCTGAGTTTTGGCACAGTTTTATGTGACAGTCTCGTGATTAAATTCCACGTAATTAGTTTGTAAATCATCGGCTTAATAGTTTCAAGATACATAAGGAACAAAGTACAAATTCTACTATCCCAAAATGCAAGCCATGCATCTACTAATTAGTTGCGACAGATCACGCTAAGCATACGAAAGTCAACATAAGATCTAAAACGTTCCATCCAATGAAGTAAGACAGCAAACACGACTACAAAATTTCTTTCTCCAAGTAATTTGTATCATGTTCTTTGTATATTTTATGCTACAGGAAGTAAACAAGTTTTGTTGTTCCGTCATGATACTTTCCCGTGTCCATTATAAAGGTGAAAAACAACGCTTTCACATTACAGTTCCATGTCGGCAACTGTAGCGACTATACAACATATTTCATCCGATTTATTAACGTACATAGTACAAAATCAGAGTTCCCATTCAATTTTCTTTAGAAACTTTTTATAGTGAAAGCTAGAAATATAGGCTACAATATAGACAGGCAAACTCTCAACTGTATAATCGAAGTATCTGTGCTAATATTGACCTATTTCACGCCACAAATTTAGATAAATCTTTAAAAGTATTTATTTTCAAGTTCGAAGGATTATAAACTTTGAAAACATGAGAACCGAGGCATATCTGATAGCAACAAAAGAATATGGCATACGTGATAAGCTACGACATGCATTTTACTGGCCGGTAAAGGTTTCACAGTGTCTAGGATGCTTTCCTTTTGTTTTAACCTTAAATAACGAATATGCATTCCATTGGAGAGGAATACCAGTGGTTATCACGTTTATTTATTTTTGCACGAATCTAATATTCATATTTTACTTCTTTCTTCATAAAGAAGAAATCGTTAACGACATAATGGGTGGCTTGACAAACACTGAAAACTACGCGTCTTCCTTCGTCACAGGATTTATTCTTTTTATCGACAAATTCCTGACAATCTATTCAATTGCCATCCGAAAATCAACCATAAAATTTCAAAATCAAGTCAACAAAGTTTTTGAATACATTATAAATGAAGTGAGCAATAATCAGAGTCTTTATCTTCATCCAAATATCTCACGTCACCCATGGGACTTTATTGAACAAGAGATACGTTTTGCTCACAAAATTGGTCTCGTTCTACTTGGTCTGGGAATTCTCTTTGAAGTCTCGTCAGCCCTCTTTCACGCGGCGAGTTTACTACACCCTGGCTCCAGTACTTGGAATAATCTGTCCTTAGCCCTTGCATGTACACTTGGTCAATGCTCTCTCACAATACCCAAATTATGTTTTCTTTACTACGTTTCCTCAATCATTAGCCTGTTTAGAGGCGGCTTTCAAATACTGAGAAGCATTAGTAAAGCACTTGCTAAAAGCACAAATGATGAAGTGGAAAGAGAGCATCTCGACGTTACTAAGCTGTTAGAAATGCACAGTAAGCTAGAAAATTTAGTGGTAAACTATAATAGAACATTTGGAGTTCCACTTTTAGGTTGTATGATAGTATCTTTGGTATTGATCACCGGTTACAGTTTTTTAATCTGTGTAAACATTCGATTCAACCTTCGATACGTGATGGTGGTAGCGATTCCACTCACCACGATTCATTGCATAGCTTTGGTTTACTTGTGTCATAATGCGTCGAATATGACGATTGCGGTAAGTTGTTTCCAACTCTTAACACACTACTCTTTTTATAGCTTTCACTTGCCTTACAAATCTTTTCATACTTTCACCAGGCACAGAAGACCATCATTCACCTAAGACACACTTGCTCGAGTGTTATAAAAAGCGGAGGTGTACGGGTAAGAGCTTTGGATGGGCTGTATGGGGCATTGTGATAGGGCACGTTGACTTTTACTAGCACTAGACATTGGGTATTAATAAATTGTTCCTCTTTCTCTTGGTTCACTTTCAGATTATATTGTATTACACAAAAGCTGTTTCAAGTCCTCCAGCTATTTGTCCTCTAAATTTCATTGCTATCAATTATCAAACTTTAATTTCTGTAAGTAAACACTCAATAATTCATCAATCAAATGTTGTCTTGAAAATATCAACTACAATGCATGTCATGTTTTTATTATTATAGGCTGTGACTATTATTACTACGTACCTATTTGTGCTGCTTCAATTTCGAGTGGGTGAGGGCGATCAATCCTGCAACTTGCAACTGAGAAATTGCTTTATAAGAAATAGTGTTAATTGCAGCTGTGCTCATAATCTAACCAAAGTCTAGCAAACCAAAATTAAACAATGAGAATATTATTTCTCTAGTTCTGTCTCCAGAAAAACAAATTCAAATATTTCAATGCATGCAAGCTAAGAAGAGCTGCTATTACCAAACCCTTTGATCCAGTCTTGCATTTGACTCTCGATTGGCTACTTTCATGCTAATTCATTGGCACCAACCGTTGTTTTTCATAATTCACGTACGTATAGCATCATGCGGCAAGCATATCTTTTCAGAAACACATTTGGTATTATGAATAATCCCCAACGATAGAATCAACAATTTTTGTCCCTAAGAAGAAATCCAAAATGCGTAAAAGTTCCCAGCGAACTTTTCCACAATTTGTACCGAAATCCAACATCACAATAAACCGTAATTTTGGTGGCTTGAAAATAACCAACCACATTGTACATATGTTTTAAATAGTCTGGAATAAAGTTTCTCAAGTTCTTACGATCGAACCGTGATTGACAAAACAATCATACCTTTGCAGCATTTGCATTTGGTTATTTGTATTATGTTGCTGCTAGAATTGTGATGGTGTGCAAATTATTTTACAATTCCATTCAAAACTCACAAGAGGAATGTGACCGGTCAAATAAAATAAATCCTAAATGAACATTTAACACTAGAATAATTTAATTCTGCAATATTCAAATATCTCAGTATTTGTAGTAGTATCTGAACATACAAAAAGATATTTTACCTTTTATTAAGCGTTTGTTTATGAAGGCAACTGAAAAGCATAATATAGAGAAGGGAATTATAATGATAATTAACGTGTAGTATAAACTTATAGTAAGAAGAAATGAAAATTCCATGAAAATAGGTAAGTCAAATGCATTTGTTCAATCCAGAGCTTTACATACTTTACAGACAATTCTTACAACTTTTAGTGCTGACCACATCGTTGATGTTTTAAAAGAGAAAGTCACGTTAACTCTCATGTGAACGACTTGGGTGAATCGATTTATTCTTTCAGGAAAATTCACAATCATTTCCTTTCTTATGTCATTAGCACCAACGCCTAGATTGAGAAGGAAGTTTTGTACGGTTATACTTTCTTCTGCAGGCCAGTAAACGTGGTCAAGTGGTAAAGAAAACTTTTCTTTGCCAGTGTAATGTTGAACCTCAAGTGGAATACCTGTGAAGTATATAGAGTGTTCATTGCGTGTATAGGCTACTTAATCCAATTCTCACGGTCTGAAAAGGGTGTGTAAGTCAAGCTTGAAAACCAAGAATGTTGAAGTAAGTAACTCCAGCAAGTCCTTTGGGAGTGATTAAATTGCTGTTTTTGCTGAAATAAAATTTTCAACTTTAATCAATTTTATTTCATGATGCTTCTCCAAAATCCCTTTTGGGCATATACTTCCGAGTGTTATGTTCGTTAGTTGATAGTTAAATCTTCTTCTGGTTATAATATTATTAGTTCAAATCAAAGAAACTGTATAAAGCTTCGTTAAATCTACGAAAACAACAAAATAAAATGATGTTGTTTGGGGAGTGTATGTATACGTGAGTATTATTTAGAATTTATCCCCACGCTCAGGCTTAGAAAAGTAATCTGCCATAATATAAAATACCATCAGAGGAAATTGTAATTTCCCTTTTCTGTAGTAAAACTTATTGTAATTGTAAAAATACAGAATAAAATATATGAAAGTTTATTGTCCCTTTGATACCCTAGAGTTGGAGACTTCTTTTCTCTAGAGATCTCTTCATCCTACTTTGCCAAAAGCTATTAAACGTAATGACTATATTTACCGTATACCCAATTTCATGTAGTGGATAATACAGGAGAATCTGAGATCCTTATCACCGGAAGTGTGTATAAAATAGATGCAGTTTATAACATAATATTTAAGGTTTCTCTATTTTGAGATAAATATGTGTTTGTGCAAACTGTGGTTCACTGAGTGAGATTACACGGCAAGTTTGCTCTCAAATCGAAATTAACATTATGGGACTATGGCACTTTGAAGTTTTCACCTCACTTATCCCAATGCAGTTCTTCAATCAGCACTTTCAACTTTTGTTTTAGTTTGTCTGTTATTTCCTAAGTAAAAATCAGAAAAGTCGGTAACAATTGTTTAAAGGTAAGCTTGAATTTCGAAGAAAAATAATTCAACTGTGTTCTGGACACGTTGATATCTACTTGTACTATTTATTCATTGCATACATAGTAATTTTTGCTGCTTAGACTATACTACTATACGCCATACGCTGTCGATCAGCTTTGTAATCAAGCATCTAACGAAAGCATTTTATAGTATTTAATAATACGAACTCTTGAAGCAACTTTGACAACATACAACATTGACCGCTCTATATGAATGGTCTAAGCAACGGTCTTATTTCGAGTGAACCCTTGAAAGTAAATCATGAATGCACATTTTTTCATCTAGGTATATATTTAGTGTATAAATGCAAAATTGGTGATATTACTATGTGGCTATTCACATTGATTTGAAATCATGTGTAAATTCATACAAATATTAAACACTTTGTTACTTCTACATAGGTATTACAAAAGTTTTCACTTGATTGATTTGAAAACTATATTATGGTCGTAAGCTTTGCAATTTCTTTACAATTGATGATATAACGTATTCTAAAAGAAAAAGGAATAGAATCCATTTCCGTCGTCTTGAATCACAATCCTTCCATACCAAGTAAGCAACACTTGTTCTCGTAGCATAGCTGAGAAACTCAAAGCAATTTATACTTTTATGCAATTTACATGAGATTTATTTTCCTGTTATAATATATAAACATACTTCAACTTATCATTATGTAAAAGGACATGCTGTACTTATACATTGTAATGAGATTTTTCCAGCTTTTTTCGATGATCAATGTGCATGCAATAAGCCATAGTCATACTAATGTTGTAAAGTGAAAGTTATTTCCATATGTCAAGCTCTTGAAAGGATTTGCATTGACAAATGATTTATCTAGAGCTTCGGGTGAAAAGATCTGAGAAATAAAGATTTATTGGATTTAGGAATTACCGTTTTTTACAAGTCATGAATTACAGTGCATTTATACTCTTTTTTGCAGAGCTGGTGATCTAGAAGCTTAAAATATCCGTAGTAAGCGTACGTATTTCAAAGCGTATTTGGCACACATTGATCGATATTATGAAAGTTCAAATTTCAAACTCACATGATTTGTAGTATGTACACACATGAAAAATTGTAGAGAAAGCACTTTTGATGTTGTCGCTAATAATTAACGAGGTATTGCTTGAATGAGTTTTGAGAAAATAGTATAACAAATTATCTAAGAATCTCAATAAGCATTAATTTAGTATCCAAAAATATATTTTACTAGAATACCGAATAGGTTACGACCTAGAGCAGCAAAAATTCATGATACATGATATCAATACAATATATGTGTATGGCACATGCATAGGCTTTGTATGTTACTTTGTTTAGATATTGAAATCGTCAACATGAAACGAAAAGGTACATAAAGCCTTTTAATAGTAAGTAATCCAATGTTTGCAGTTATCATTTAATCCATACACTCAAATGATTTTGGTTTCTGTAAAATGCTCACAGGGAAATCTCATTAGTATCATGGTACATTGATCATCAATCATATTACTAAAATATGAAAATATTATTCCTATCTCTTAATATTGTGCATGGGCTTTGTACATGGCATAAAATATATATTATCATCGCATTTTCAGTTTCAGGTAAGTCTAAGCAGACGTTGGTATTTTACCAGGACTTTCCATGGAAGACGCTGAGGAAGAGAATACGGTACAGCCTCCGGCTTCTGAGCTGGAACCAGAGAAAAAGAAAACTGCCTATCCAATTATTCGAGTTCGTTTTGTTATTTCAGTAGCTCGTAACAAACCATACAAAAAAGCCTTTTATAAACTTGACTACTATAAGAGCATATAGTTTGATTAGTAGCTATTCATAATAATTTATAATTTTGAACAGTACACTGATGTGCCTGATGAACATAAATCTGATATTGTGGATACCATAACATATGCCATTGGAAAATTTGGGTCTGATTATGACGTAAGTTTTCAACTTCTACAGAAAAGTGTTAAACAACACGAGGGAAACCATTCTATACATTATGGAGTAAATAGAAGTTTTTCATGTTAACTTTATTCTATAGATGGCAGCAAGAGCAGTCAAAGAGGACTTGGATCGAACCTACGGTCCACACTGGCATGCGGTTATCGGAGAAGCATATGGTTTTGAAGTAGCCCATCAAAATCAGCACATCTTGTACATGTTTTTCATGGGGAATCTGGGAATACTTGTGTGGAAGAATAATTGATGTTTAACTGAAAGTTGCAAATATAATAAAACTATTAGTATTAACAATTCAATATGTTCGATTTGCCGAAATTGATATCAGTGCACAATTTTTATCAAATACATAATATTCGCATACTTTATTCATAAACTAATTCGTGTTTTCTTACGAATGGAAACGTTCAGTGGAAAATGTAATGTTCCATCCACTTTTGCTTTGGTTAGTACTCTTCCACCTTGGGGAATTTAAGGATTGACAGTCACGTCAAAATGTATGATTGCAGCTCAAGAAAAGAAGTTTGCTTGGACCACTTTCTCATTTTCTTAGTTTTCAAACCAAAAACAATATTCCACCACAGAACAGCTCTTGTGAAAATTGATTACCTCCTTTCCACTATTCCAAGCCTAACATAATGCTATCCAACATAACTTCATGTCCAGCCTGTTGCTGTTGTTACTTTTGCTTGAAATCAATGTAATTTATTTACCTGATACCCATCCTCTTCTATCACTGGATTTATGTTGAAATGCTTGGCTAGCATAATAATACAGATCCCGATAATTGGATCTTTTGTTAGTTTATTTTGGTAATCGAAATTCCAAGTTTTCTTAGGCATATAACAGGTTCACGCATTCGTGCCGTCTATGAATACAAAATTCTTGGTAGATGTAGGCCCTAAATTGGCATCTTTAAAATTTCTCACGCCCATGAAGGTGCATGTTTCCAGCCGAAATAAACGGATGTGGGATTTAAAATCATGAGTAGCAGATTTCCAAGCTTCGTGTTGAAGTCAAAGGCAGAAAGCGGAGGAACAGCTAAGTCATCATCAAATTCCACTACGTCAGCACCCCCCAACAACTACTTCATGAGTTCTACAGCTAACTCATCAAAAGGCAGGATAAACAAACCTCCTCCAGGTAATAAAAGCTCCAATGTATATTAACAAAAAGGAAGACCGTCAGTCAACCACTGAACACACAGAACATAAGGGAAACAATTTACCCTTAATAAATTAATAAAGTTCATATTCATCAGTCTCTCCCTTCAGACTCCCACAGTTTGCATAATAAAATACTTTCTTGTTATTAACGAACAAATCCTGATTACATTTTTTATTCCTACAGACTTCAAAGGTCTTCAAATAACACCAACAAAGACGTTACTGAAAGCATCACGTCCTACAATATGTGAGAGAAACTTAGATAATATGAAGAATTCCATAAAAACTTTCATGCATAATATTATCTTTGCATTAGCAATATTAACACGTGTTTGTATAATGCTAACAAAACGGCAGCAAAAAAGTCTAGTTCTACGCTGCCGGTATCAAAACACTCCTCTTCCCTGCAATGGAGTACATCAGACGACCTTTCAAAAGCTCTTGTGTTGAAGAAAAAGAATTGTACGAGAATCTCGACGCCTAGTATAGTGACAAAGAAAAGTTCTAAAAGCACCAAAAAGGGGGCAAATAATGTTGCAAATAATGTTGCAAGTAAGCGATGATAAATGAATGCAAACTATTTTGTCACTGACATAAATGTGATGTTCTGCTTTTTCAAATCATATTTATCCTTTTGATGCAATAGAAGCGGAAGATGTTGTTGAAAACAAAGTTGTAGGCTACTTGGACAAGGCAGAGGAAAGCGGAAAAGTAGAGATGCATCAGGAAGGTCCTTTAGAAATTCTGGAAGGAAATTTTGACTTCTACAGCATCCTTGCAAGACCAAAAGTTTGGGGAGTAGAGGAAGATGAAGATGACACAAGGACTGTCAACGGCAGTAGCACTAATGAAATCCCCATCAAAAACCCAGTTTTGACTACAAGTGCAGTGTGTCATGCCGAAACATACCCATCCAACTCATGCAGTCTTATCAAGCAAAAGGAATCTGAAATTTGGGGTAGCATGAGAGCATCAACTGCCGAGGAAAGCAGTACACCTCCTAGCTTGACATCCATTGGGGAAAATGAAAAGAAAGCATGTGCTGCTGAAGATTTGAAGAAAGTGAGTGAAGAGGAAATGATAAGGAGAGATGAAAACAACAACGTGTTGGAGAGCATTAGAAACACTATTTATCGAAGCCAGCCTTTCCTCGAAGCATCACGTTCTTCTACAGCAACAACCACCATCTCTGCTACTGCCGTTGTTAGTGAAAGAATTGAAGAAAGCGAAATGAAGGAAACCGTACCAGAAGTAGATTATGACAAAGGAAATAGACAAGCCAGCTTTTCTACTTCAAAGGAGCTAGATCAAGTTAGCGAATCTGAAGGGAAGATTAATGTGCAACCCTGCCATAATAGCAATATCCATAATTCTCAAACGCCCCCAGGAATCTCCCTTTGTGGCAGCAGCCCGGATTCCTCTTTGATTCGGTTGGAAATCGGGGAGCAGTTTGAAGAGGCTTTAGGTGTGAATTCCACTAGTGCTAGTTCTGTCGAATCTCAACAGGAGCATTGCACCCGACAATTACAAAATCACTTCAGCCTTCAAACGAAATTAGAACAGGGTGAGGTAGTGGAGCTTGCGGAGCCCGTATCTGAGGAAAACCCGCCCCCGTTGACCAAGTCCGAGTCCGGGAGCAATATAAAAAATTCATCACTGCCACCACCACCATCATCACTATCAGAATTAGTAGTTTTGAATGGTAGTAAAACTGAGCATTCAGTAGTGGATGAGACAGGGACGAACCACTCCTGTGATTATGAAAAAAGTAGTACCAAACAGATTTCGCCCACTTCCAGTTTCCTTTCCGCCGCTGCTGCTGATGAAGAGTTTTTCCATGCTGACATGGTTGAGAATTTCGAGGAATTTGACAGTCAACAAACACAAACTCAGAGAATAAATTCCCATGATGCAGAAACTGGTACGGATAGTAATAAAGCGAGAGAAAAGAAGGAAAAATTGATGAGCTTGGTGATGGCAGTGAACACTGGAGTCGACATAACTCCTTCCAGTGAGCAACCAAAAAAATCAGTGAGAATGCGTGGTATAATGAAACCCTGTCGAACAGAAAGTAAGTAGGTTTCTTGAGATAAGATAACAGCGCGTATTTCACCACGTACCAAGATTTCATTTCTACAATGCAAATTGAAAATTATGCTAATTACCTTAGATTTGGATCGCACTAGTAAGCATGATAAATTTGATTGCCAAAATCCTTATGATTGGCTGTTCTGTTTCAGGTGTGAATATTGAAGGAATTACTCCAATTTTCTCTACATCACTCTCGTTGCCAAAGTCTGGTAATGGGAGAGCACGGCGACGTGTCACTTCAGAGAAAATCAAGTATCCGCAAACCTTCTCGCAAGTTTGGGCAGATTACGGATTTCCCCCTGACATTTCAATATCGGGAATGATTGAAAACATTGTAACAATGACGTGGGCGTCGACTAACAGAGATGCTGCCAGATTTAAAGGAAAGGTATCTGAAAACAATAGAGCTAATAATGACACGCTTTGCACTGACGGGGACAGCGGGGAAGGATGCCGGCTTATCGAAGCAGCCTATGACATTGTAAATGCGGGACTGAAATTTGCTTCAGATTTGATTGGGTATACCACTGAAATCAATATTTTCTTTTTACTTCACTTACCATTTTTCCATCATTTAAAAATGGTTGATATACCTATGCTAGTGTATTTTGTGTGTGGGATTCTCTTCAAAGGCAGTTTGCCTTATGTATTGTTTTCTTGCACGGATGCATAGTTTAGAGTTTTACAGTGTCAGATTTTCACGCATCGCCTATACTATTATTCACATATCTTTTCAATTTCTTACGATGTCGATAATAATGCTTTTCACAACATTACATTATGCAAACAAGCCATTCTCAATAATTGAATATTGGAAAGCAGGATAGAAGCAGATCTGGAGCCGAGAGAGGACTGGGTACGCTACAATGGATACAAAATCCGCGTGTGTGGAAAAAAACTCCTCCTTGAGTCCTTACATGTCAATTGCGATTTCAGTATTGACTCGAATGGCATTTGCTGTCGAAGCAATCACTCTGTTACGACTTTGAGGCCACCTTCGGCGAGCAGATCGGAATTGGAAAAGAGTTGTGAAGGAAGTAGGGTTCGCATTGTGGTGAGGCTAGCCGGACCATTTGCTCAGGATGAATTCGAACAGGACGAGGAGGAAACTTTCCTGACACTGGCTACAAACCATACTGTACGTCACACCGACGGAAAATGGACCTTTATCTGTGGGAACGAAGGCATTGGAGACAATTTTGTAGAGATTGAATGTCCGACTGGGGTTTATCCAAAAAGTCTTGGTTACATCGTTTTCAACGGTCGCCTTTTGGTGGATGGTCCATAAGAAGAGTCCATATTATCACTATTCAGGCTCAAGAATTCACCTATTCACCCCAAATCAAATATTTTTCAGAATGGCTTTCAGTTTTACCGCAGTCATTGAAAACGTTCACAAAAATCAGTAGTAAAAAATAAAGATAGCAGAATGCTGCAGAATATTTGTAAAGTTCATCTGCACACCAATCAATTATTATTACCATTGCATTCATCATTGTCAAGATTGCATAATTTATTGATCTTCATGTAGAAGTTTATCAAACTGGACATTCATCAATACACTATATGGTCATTCATACTAATTTATGGATCAGGGAGCATGGTTGTATAGGGTATTTGTGTATGAAGGAAAGAGGAAGTTGAGGTAAACACAACAAATCAAATGGTAAACAGAAATAAGAAATGTGACCTACGTAAATGGTTTAAATAAAATTTAAGTAATGTACGTCTGTTCATTACTAGTTTTCAATAAAAAGAATTAATCTAAATACCTTTATATCATTTTATGAAACCGGATAATATCTTAAAAAGCGCAAGCATGTTTTCGTACTCAATCATACTATAGTAAGTTTATTTCTGAGGAGTTTAGTAACTGTTCATGTAATTCATAAAATCTAAACCTTCACAGTCGCCCGTAGGGCTTTTAAGGACTTGACGAAGCACAAAATTATCTCTACGGGCAAATTTTCGTATAACACTGCTTGGTGGTCCGAACTTGAACAATGTTGCCATTTAACAAATGTAACTTGGGTACGCATTGAACGGACCACATGAGGTATGAGTGTGCTTCATAGAATTAGTTCTAAGAAAATCTGTTTTCCTTCATAGTCATCCCTGAAGCTTTCTCATTTCTAATGTCTGTTTTCATTTACTCTCTGGCTAGAAGAAAGGCTACGACTTAAGCCCTTGTAAAAACAAGTATGAAAAAGCTCTTGGATTGAATCACCCAATCTTGATTGTGCTTTGATGACGTTCCAATCCGTTTGTTCCACACGGAAAATTTATAGAGGAAGCTCTTTTTAGTCCTTGGAAGTATTTTATTTCCTACCGTATGTATTGTATGTTTTCATTTTTATGATGACTCCAGCAGCTACAAAGAAAAGTATGTGGGCTCGTGGTAATGTGGCGTATTTTCTTCCGTCGTTCCCTCATCGCTCCCATTTCCTTACTGTTACAATTTCCTATTTTCCTTTCTTTGCTGCGGGCGGTTATTTTACCGAGGTTCAAAAGGATAGAATGGAATTGGGGGAAACAAAAATAAACGAACAGAAGAGAACATGACTTAAGAATTCTTATGAAGCCAGGGAACCGTTTCTACTCAGTTGTACATGTAACATGTACAAATGACAGTTGATCTAGAATAGCCCATAAAATGAGAAAATAGGTGCAACTGATGAATTGTTTTGTAGACTTTAAAAATTTCGAGGATTTGCTGTGACTATAAGAAGTTGAAAAATCAAAATACAATGTTATGTATTGCGAACTGGATGCAATAATAATAAGCTATAATCAAAAACGCAGTATAGTTTAAGACCGTTTTTGGCAAATATCTGTTCCAGATATAAACAAATCTAATATTATGCATAAGAACATGAAGCATATGTGTTAGACGTATAGTGGGGACTATGCAGTCGAAAAAATGTGTTTTCTTTCAACTGCAAACTGCTTTCGAATTTTAAACAAAACACGTACAATTTGAGAAATACCAGGACTCCACCGCTTCCTACAATTCCAAATTATATGTTTTGTGGTTAACCTTCTTATCCATATACATGCAGCATTGATTTTTCTTTTATATATGAGGGTGACAACAATAGATGTGCAGAAACCTAATAGTGTTGATAAAACCATAATAGTTGTTGTTGTTTGCAACCGAAGTAGAGCGCAAAGACAACAGAATGAGAAATCGACGTCATTTATCAGCTTGAACTTTCCTTTCTCGATATGCTCAGCCACTTTTCCATGTCTGTTTTTCGTCAGATAGGCAACTATGTGTGACAAATATAAATTTTTATAAAACACTTTATAGAATTATTTACCTAATCTTATACGGCAAGCGCAAAGGCATAAAACTACTGTAATACTGCATCTCCACGCGTTTCCAAAAAAGTTGTCACATATGGGTACTTTGAAGAATCCGTTCCAAGAGGTTGTATACCTACGTAAACACAACTATATTTGGATGTATACAGTAATTCAAGGATTATAAATAACCTTTACGACTAGGTTGTAGGTATTGATCATGTTATATGGAATAGGGATGACGTATTTGGGGAATAAATGTTGTATTCGTTAACGTTGCTAACTTTTGTAATTGAAAATAAGAAACCAATACATTTCAAAGATCTTTCCATAAATCCAGAAAAAGTTTTGTGTACTTTCCTCTAATGCATCCAACGTAGTATAGTTAGATTGGGTAATTGCTTCCAAAAATGGTTGCAAAAAAACCTTGCTTTATATACGGTGATGGTAGTATAAAATAAAATATTCAAAATTTTGTTATTTGGCATTTATTATTATTGTTCAAAGTTTACGTTGTGTATTTTGCTTGGAGCGTGGGAACGCCGTATTGCAAAAAGGCCCAGCAGAATGTGCATAGTTGCTACGAATATCTCATAATGACCCATAGGCCCAATCTACCGACTTTTAGCAGCAGTTGTAATTTGTAGGGATATAATTGAATTAAAAACGATAATTTTCAAGTTCTGTTGGATTCTGATATAATAAATGTAAAAGCGTAAAAAAATATATAATTTTTCAATTAAGCCATGATGATGATTCAAAACCTGATTAAACTATAACACCATGCTACCAACAGCGGCTCTAAATCCTACCAAAACTGGCTGGTGTATTAATCTGCCTTTTTTGGAAATATGGCTGTTGAATAACTTATTAATATTGCAATCTTGGAGTAATTGTTCCTTCTAAATGATATTACGTTTATCACAATAATGATTTCAACTTTTTTGTATCACAATAATAATGTTTGTAACTGAATTTTAGAGCGGTGTTAGAAACTATAATTTTATGGCATTTTTTAGGAATCGTCGATTTCTGTATGGGGGACAAGGGAAACGTTCACGCTAACATTATATTATATTTTGGCCCTACACTGTGCGTAATAACTCTAAAGTGAAAGCAGCAGCAGTAGACTTACGTACATTTCCTCGGTTCCAGGACCATGGTCGATGACATCGATGGTGTATTTTACTGGTTATAACTATAGTTATCTAAATGCATGTACGTACGTACGTAGTATAATACATTCCAAAATCATAATATATGAGGAATGTTAGTTTAATTAGTTCGTACTAGACTCCTATTAAAATACAACATACATGTTTTAACTTTCAAATTCTTTCCAATTATTACTCTGCTAAAAAAATTGGAGACGAAAGGAAGACATAATGCTATTAGGATGTTTTTATGAGTTAGTAGTAGTCAGAGCTGTGCAATACGCTTTTGTGTTTTGTTGCTTAAGGGGCTTTGCAGATAACGATGAAAAGATGGAATCCAGGCAACATGGTTTTAACGTCGCCCACTCATGTACGTTAGTAGCTATGGTTTCATTCATAAAACTTAAAACGTATATGTACATATTCCCAGATTAACTTGTCTTGTGGTGTTTAAGTCAGGTATCTGGTGACGTGGAAGTGAAAGTTTAGAATGAAACCAGTCAATGGAAAACCATAAAAATGCTCGCTGCTAAAAACAATATTGTATGAGTACAGCGTTTGTCCACTACAAATCCTGGTGGAGCTGTAGCAAGGGTAAATAAATGGTGTTACTGGTTCAAACCCCATTTTTCCCGGTTTAGACCCCATTTTTGCTGGCTTAGAGACCATCTTTGCTGGTTTAAAACCGATTCACTTGGTTTAGAGTCTCTTAAAGAATAAAGTAGACGGACAAACGGGCAGACTGACTAAATATTGTCAGCGTAGACAAATATATTGTCATAGCCTATCAAAAGTATATGTTGCGTGTGATATATACAACTTGTATATAATTGGGTCTTTGATTCTCAGAGATCAACCAATTTTGACCTAGGTAAATTAACAGGCTTTACTTTCTCTTGCAAAATTTAACTCGCTTCAACGTGCAACGGTTCTAAAAATATCCTAGTGACGGACACACGGACAGCAAAAACAAACCATAGTTGGTAGCAGGTATGCGTATGGATTCAAAGCGTTGCTTGCTAGCAGCTCATTTTTGGTATTTCATTCCACCGACGAATGCAGAGTGTATAACACAAAATGAAAAAGTATCCGTCCAGAAAAATAAGAAGAAACACAATGAAACATTCATTAAATCTAGAGAATGAACATCAAACTTTTATTCTTGCTATTATACTGTTTGGGTGAACCATGCAATGAAGTGGCTTGATACAACAACCCATAAATCTGGGTGATATGTACTTAAACATTAAATGTACTTTGTAAAACGTAATAGGTATACTTTTTACGAATTTCAAACTTATATTTGTTTCTTTCGTTATGCTTTCATCTTTCTTTATAGGGTACTGTAGCATTATATTATTTCATATCATAAATAAATAATCAAGTATTCAACAACGTTGCTTTATAATGTTGGGTACTGAACATTATTATACGGAATGCTCCAAAAGTTGCAATAAATTTGAGTACCATTAACTAATATTATTCGCGCTTTACTGCTTTGTTTGTATACATAAAAACAACTAACAGACAACAGGAAATGACATTCCGAGTCTAATATTTTATCCTTTGTGAAAGAGACTACAATAAAATTTGACATTTCAAAAACACACTTACTGCTGTGTAGTACTGCGTAGTACTGTAATGACGGCATAAAACTTGTGACAAGCCGTACGTACATTGTGGGGAAAGTCATAAACAATTCCACCCCACATACAAATATGTTCCTTCAACATTATTGTTATAATTGCAGGAATACTTTCCAGACACAAATAGAAACTGAAACAACACACTAGTAATGGCACGTTTGTACCGGAATGTTGCATTTACATAAAAGTGCAGTGATTAGTTACAAACAAGACATGAACAGAATACATTTACATACAGAATACAAAAACAACATTTCATATTTTTTTCCGATTTCTTTTAGATGTTAGAAGTACTTACTCTTTGACAAGTTTATTTTTCATGATAAACTTTTCAGATAAAATCAATTGATTAAATTGACGAACGACTTTTGGCTTTTGTATAGTTGGTACTTATCGAATCATGTGCAAATCAAGTAAATATAAACCATTGACAATTTAACAAAGTAAATGAAGACAAGTATGTATTTTTGGAACAACATAGTTATAAGTTGCAATATTTCATGCAGTTCATTTGTCATCATGCATGTTTTGTTTTTATCAAGTTTGTATGCCGTATTCAGTCAGGTTTATATAGGGGCTAAATTTCGATAAATCACAACTTCAACTTTACCAAAAGTAAACGTGTAAGTACTTTTAACTGTCAGTAAGGTCACCGGTATCGTTTATACATTTTATCAATTATTTTTTAAGACAAATTTTTATTACTAATTATTTTATCTGCTGATCTTAACTTTATTTGTATGTACTATTTTTCTCTAGTAACAACTGCAATATTGACTTCCATACTAGGCAGTTTGGACACTTAAAGTAGAGCATATTCTAAGATTCTCACTCGGAGTAGTACACTTTTGGGGCTCTACTAGTGCACTATTCCTCAAGAATCTTTACAGACTAGGTATAATATGTAATACTGATGAAATACCAATCAAAGATACTTGTTTTTAAACTCTGAAATGCATTAACTTTAAAGTCGACCCTGGTAGTTATTAGCAATCTCTAATGCTAATACTTACTATAGAACTTCTTGTTTTGATAAGATAATTAACCTATTTATATTTCGCTTATATTGAGGTACGTTTATGATTGCACTGGAAATAGATACACATACATATAGTACCACTACTGGACTATCTAAACGTCATTTATAATTATGAGTCACGTCTGGAAAACGTTTATATACAATATTATTGTTCCATTTAGCTTTGTCTTGTTCGCCTACACAAGATAAGTTGAGTTTAGATAATTTCTTGCATTTTTGTTTCAGCCGAAAATGGTGTAAGTACCGTACTTTCAATTTTCAATATGTCATCATAACGGATTTAAGGTTTTCTAGTTGGAATGTTCTTGAACACTGGTTACAATAAAATATATTATATGCAAGTATCATTGTCATTGTTAACGTATTCAAAACACAATTTTAATTGCGATATAAAAAAATCATTTGTTCTTGAAAGGATAAAATTCAGCATTTTCATTCGCGTAAAGGAATTCAAGTACAGCAATTAAATATGAAACTCAAAGATTTTACAAATTAATTTAACCTGTGACGTTGGAAGTAGTTCTACTTATTGAGAAGTCTTCCGTTTCAGTTTTTGTGGTATGAAGTATGAAGGCATGTAGGAACCAATATCAGCAACTAGATCTCTCCAAGGTAGCTGTCAGCAACGATTAGACTACGCACCTAAAATCAAAATATAAAAAACTGCGTTAATACTCGTCGTCTGTAATATTCAAATTTAAAAATCCATAATATTGTACAACTACAACTGTAATAAGCAAAAAAATACAACCAAATCGACATGTATTTATAACTGATGTGCAAAGTTGATAAAGCATCATTCAATTTATTATGAAATCGTTATATTTAATTCTTAAAACCTTTCACATAAAACACCGACATATTATTGCATTGCGTTGTTTTTCTGCATAGAAACAATGGTTGTACCAAGTTAAAAGTACTCAGTGTTGTCAGTGTAGCATTTTTGCTCAACCGAGGATAGACACCTTTTATTTGCTTAACTTTTGTGACTTTCTGTTTATGTCTATAAAAGTGCTACACAAACATATTTTTCGAAAGCTACAAAGTTCAAAAGTAAATGATGCTGCCGAAATTTTGCATAACTAATGAAACCATTACAATTCGTCTTATAATGCGCAAATACACAATGCATTATTCATCATGAACCATATTCAAATTTTTTGTGAACATCATTTGTTGCTGCCAAACAAGGAGTCTCTAAGCTCGTACATGGACCACATATACAGCAAATTGATCTGCATCAAATGAGGCAAGATCAGAGTTAACATTTCGAACTAAGGCTTTCAGACTTCAAGGCCGACACTAGCATGTCACCTTCTAGAATGAAACTTCACTAACGAGCAATACTATAGGATAAAAGAATAATGCTCCATGCCCCAATTTTTGGTAAATCACAGAGATCCTTTCCAAAATGTAGACATGCCATGTCCCGTGCCCTTTCCAATCCAAATAGAACAAATACGGATTATGTATTTTATATAGTCTTACATTCTGCTCACACTAGACAATGTACATTGATGCCTTGTAAGACAAGAATACAAAAATGAATTCAGCGTAACATTTCCAAAACAGGCTATGTATAACACATCCCCTCATGTCATAATAATTTGTGTAATAAGATATCCTACGACGGCTTGATTTCATAACAAATGAATACTCGTATCATTTTTGGGAAACAACTTTTCTCCTTTCCTTTATCCTGCATACAGTATGGCAAAACAAAGCTTTTGTGCACTGAAGTTTACGCCTGATTTCATTTGGCTAGTGAAGAGATGTCCCATGAGAAAAAAGTTGGAAGCACATATGACATAACTTGGTAGATATTATTTCAGCGAATGACAGTAAAAGGCAATATAAGAGAATAAATTTAAGAAATGGAACGCCATTGATATTATGAAAATGTCTTTCAAAGTTGAATATAAACCAGTGTAAATGTTGAAATAAGTAGCCGCACATACTATTTTATTAGCAAAGAAAGAGTTTCAAAAGTGCAAAGGCACTTATTCCAATAAGTACACACGCACAAACAAAATAAGCAAACAAATAACAACACACAAAAAGGTTTAAGGGACCAGAGCAATGAGGAATTATTTCATTTGGACCACCAACATAGAGAAAAACCCAAAAAAAAGTCTTAGAGGAACCGAGTTGTACACTTTATTTTTTATTTTTGAACGCCTTCTCGTAGGTTTTATGAAAAACGTTTTATACCAGGCGGCAACACTGTTGTGAGCTACCATTTACCAAAAACAGAATTCGAAAATTCAATTTCAAAGGACGTTATAGTCGAGCGGGCGGACGGCCGAACCGGAAGACCAAATGTGCGTGCATATTAAAAAACTAGCTGCGGCTACTTAAAAACGGATGTACATAGTCAGATGAGATTCATGAATATAGTACCAACTAATATGTTTCGGGGAGTGTGAAAAGACCAAAGAAAGGTTCGTGAAGCTCAGTATGAAACTCCATATAAAGAATAATATGGTGGCATGCAACACTATTTTTGAGCGCCCTTGGGTGGCGCCTTCACCAAGGTAATCACTGCATATTTCCGCAAATGTTGGCACAATGCAGTGCAGTATACATTTCTTTCTGTAACATGTTTTGTCAGCAAGTTTGACATATTATGCATGCTGTCTATAAACCAAAATGAAATCCCAGCAGGTCTAAAGATTTCAAAAGACACCTTTACAAAATTTTATATTACAAAGGCTTAAGAAGATCTCTACACTGCATACTAAAGCAATAAAAAGTTAATTTGACTGCAATCAGACCCGTGTGGTATTCGTTCTCTTTTGAACCCTCTATAAGTGGAATCGCGGATTCACCGGACACTGGGGTAGTGGATAAAGGAATGGTCCGTTGTACAAGTGACAACTTCAGGATATACATGTTGTAAGTGCATTCGTACTTCGTACACAAGTTATCTATTAGCATAGATATTCAGTTTTTCGTAATCAAAAACTGATGTAGGTGACTAACATTAAATAATCTAAGAAAAGAAAAAGTAAAAGAAATGTTTGCAATTGATGTTACTACTGAAATACGTTAACGAGTTCACATTGTTCATTGAGTACAAACAAACTCTATACCCTATAGGTACGTGTGTCTTTACATCAAGTTTTCCGCTCCTCTTTTATCTGTTCTGTTAACCTTTGAATGGAGCTCTGACTATAAATGGAAATGGAAGTATGTGAAAAACAAACGTTTCTGGCTGGAGGGCTAATTAATGCACAAGGAGAACCGTGGGAACAGCAGCGACGTTTTATCGTGAGAGACAGCTTAGGGATTTCGGTTTTGGAAAGAGTTCAATGGAATCCATAATGATGGAAAAAGTCAATGAGCTAGTAGATAGACTTGCAGCTTTTAAAGGAAAGCCTGTGGATGACATAAAGAATGTGCTGTCATTAGCAATGGTAAATTCCTTGTGGAGCATCGTTGCTGGAACAAGAAGCAGTCAGGACAACCCAAACTCCGGCACTTAGCTCATCAGCTACCAGGGCAAGGATTTACCAACGGGCATTTTAATTAAAATAATTGGCAATGGCAGTCTTAATGCGTTTCTGTTTGTAGAGGAAAAATACGAAGACGAAAAAAACTGCTGTCACTCTTTCCGCACATTTTGCCGTCCTTTCTCTAAGCTGTCCTTTTCTAAAACACATGATTTTTTTACCAGCTTTGGTTGGGTTTATTTTTCCACATATGGAAGTTTCCCCAAAGTTGCATAAAGTGGTAGAATCTCTCCTTATCCCATCGATTAAGTATATTATTCCTGAGCTCTCTGGCTACAATACCATTCGAAGATTAATGAGTGGGTTGGTTGAATTCGTTAGAAATACAATTGAAACACATAAAGAAACCTTTCAAGAAGATAACCCAAGGTAAATAAGTGCTTTGAATGAGATAAAATTAATAGCATTCACTTTAGAACATTCTGACAAAAATAATATACCTTCCCCAGAATAAATTATGATTAATCCTTTTTATACAACGGATTTTATCAACACTCACTTAAAACAAAAAGAAAAACAAGAGACCTGCCGTTACCAGTTTTACGCTTTTATATAATAATGATCAATTGAATTCTAAATTTTAATAGAATTCCAGCTTATGATACATTATGTTGAGAAATATTTTGCTTTGTACTTATACTTTCTACTGAAAAACAGTTGATTGGAGTTATCGCAGATCTTTTATAGGCCGGGGTAGATACCACATCATCCAGCATGAATTAGAGTATGTTGTATCTTCTGAAGCGTCCTAAAGTTCAAAGAAAGCAGAGATCAAAGCCGTGACCGGAAAGTCTAGACCCGTATCATTTTCTGACAGACCAAAGAAGTTAGTAAAACCGCAATACAACCACGAATCTTCTCCTTCATACTTTGTATCTTCATTCCTAATATTCAGTAAAGGAAAGAAAAGCAGCGTGTAATCCCTCTGTACTTTTAACCGCTATGCGCTACGAGGAATTCTTGTCTTGTCAGTCATATCAATAAGAAGGCACGTGCACGTTTTATCCGTATATCTAATTTCAGTATGTCATACACTGCCTTTTACATTGCTGTTCCGAAATGCAAACGTTCCCTTCGGAGTTCACATGGTCCTGCTGTTCGACACAAAATAATATACAATCAGGACTTTTTTGTACAGATACGTATATTTGTAGAATCATTCATTAGTTTAGATAAATTCCTGTTTCTAAAATGTTTCTTGGATATTTTTGATCTGAGAAGTGTTTTTAGAATGAGAGGAAAAATCAACTTAATTTCATATGGTCGCCGATAATGTTCGGGTGAACAGACTTGCAAAATAAGTTCTTGTTTTTTACAAATCTTCTTTAAAAGTTTAATGCAGTAGCAGATCCAAATTTATCTGAACCTGGCATGGAGTAAACCATCAGTTTCATCATTCATCCAGCCCAGATAAGGATATTATTTGAGAAACGGAAGAATTATTTTTGCATTTGTCCCAACAAGGTTATTTTTGTATTAGTTATCTCTGATTTCACGACATATATTATTAGGGACACGAACCATATTTGTATTTTTTGTGTTTGCTCTTCATTGTTTTTCCATAACAAAAGCATGCTTGATTAAACCTAAATTCTTAAATTGAAATGATTTCTTCAATTTTAAAAATATTAAATTAGAGCACCACATATTATCCTCAAGCGTGGATACGTACAAATAAACGTTTAGATTTTAAGAGTGCGCATTATTGTATGTCTACCAATATACTTAATTTCTTTGCCTAAGCTTTGTGGAACAGCAAACAAAGTAGAATGTTTATGTTGGGCATTTTATTTTGCCTGATAAGTAAACATTTTATTGTTTCTAGGTCGATCGTTTACTTGAAAGCCAAAAAATACGAAGCATATGTGGCAGAAATGCCAACAGACAGATGGATTTTTCTTTATTGAGTAGGGATTACATTCATTAACCTGACGGGCTTCACAAATAATAATAAACGAAAGTTTGGAAAGACCGTTGCTAGAGAAGATGGAAAACATATGGATTCGCTTGCTGCAAACTAGGTAGATGTGCAATAGGAAGAGTGAAGCCATGTATGAAAATCTCAAACTAACCCCAACAAAAAACTAATACGGCAACATTCTTCCAGCTCACATGATATGATATAATTTCTAAACAGTCTGAAAACTGTCTCTAGAAACCTCTAAACAGGGAAACAAAATAGAAGTATATGAAAGCAATCCGCTTGGGTCCTGAGCCAGTTTTCTTTCAAGATATAAGAAATAACCTTATCCAGTAAAACCTTACAGATACACTGACGTTGTTGCCTTTGAGAGCAGATAAGGATTCGATACTCGATGATGATGGAGTAAATTCTGCAGTTGTTTCATTATTGCAGCATAATATATAGTTTGTTCATTCTTCCCTTAAACCAATAACCGAAGTCGATTGATTAGAGAAAATACTTGGGACCTTTGGAGTGTGCCTTTATGCACTACACAGTATACTAGCTTATATGTATTTTATTTTGGATGTCGGAATGAAAAAAATAGTGATTGTGCTCAGCCGTTTGAAGGGGTATTAACTATGTATTAAGCCAAACATAAAGAGATACTTCAAAGTATCAGAGAGGAGTAATAACAAAGTAACAAAATGCCTGGGCAAACCACATCAGAATTTCCGTACGTAATAAGTATTTTCAACATACTTTAGGACTTATCGGTACTTGCGACTGATATATAAACATATGAAAAAGCAGCAATCAACTTTTCTTTCGTTTTTTGCTTATGTATTACATTTCTAATCAACTTTCACCTACATGCTTCTCGTCGATTCTGAGAACCGTCTGAAAACCGATTTCCGAAAGATCTTGTACATACTACTACACCAATAACCAAACCCATGAAATGAAAAGCATACATGAAGGCAAGTGGAAAAGGTAGTGGGCGAAAGACATATTATTTTCTGCGTATCTATCTGTCGGCTTTACTTTTTTCCATCCTTCTTCCACTAGCTCCCTTTCGCTACTTCTTATTATTAGCATCTCCTCAATAACGTTTTCTCTTTTCCCAAATTCTGTTGCGCTGTGGCCAAATAGTTCGGCACACCATTTTCCTCTTCCTCTGATGGCGTTTCTAAAGAATGTTTGTGTTTACGCCAACGTATTCGATTGTACTTGCTCTTGTTTCACTCTATTTCTCATTCTATTGTACTTTCATTCCAATTTATGGACTGCGTCTATACATACAATGGAGATGCTTCTTTTCTCTTCAAGTTCCACACATACAACCTATAAGCTTACAGACAGACTAGAAAACCTTTAGACTGTCGAGTAAGCGAAGTCGCTGCAAGATACATCATTTTTTTCTTCTCAAAGTCTATTTTCCCATAATGTATTGTTCAACAAGGTAAAATTGTTGATTTGTAGCTAGTTCCTATAATGTATCCATTTGCAATTGTTACGGCTCCTGTAACTGTAATGAAGACGTATAGAGTCCTTCTAAAATAACATATTACATTACATTATTTGAAACGACTTGAAATTGTAGATAGGCTTTTATTTCTAATGCTGCAAAGATGTATCTGGGAGGATACTTGAAGATTGGTATGACAATAAATATGCACTTCAACATCAACTTACTTTAAAAAATAAAAAGAAGCCGCGTAAAAGTAAAGTGCACAGTGTGTAGTCACATGGACAATATGTCCATCACAAAGGATTCTTTCTACTCAGCTGAATGACTAAGTAGATTGACAGACTGCACAAGAATAGAGTAAGTGAATAGGGAGATACTAAGAGACAGAAGGAGAAAGAAAAAAGTCTGTTCTTCCACTCTTAGAGTTGTAAATATTGCTGCACTTTTACAGATATTCTTCAGCCGAACAAAGATTTAGATTGAATGTAAAAATTCTTGAGTACTCCATAAGGAACTTGGCCCCTTTCCCTACCAGCATCATCACTACCATCAGGGAACGTAATATAAGTATTCTGTTCCAATTTCTCATTTCCGTTTCAAAGGAAAGTGTACTCTTTGAAAATTGAAGCAAACAAAAGGAACCCCATGAATGAATTCATGCGACTTGCTTGGCTCTTTCAGAGCAATTTCTCTGTTTCGCCCTCTTATAATGTCATCGAAGTTTGAAGAGTGTATATAGGGATGGTGTGACGGTGGAAAATACAAAGTACGACTGCCGTTCCAAAATTCCGTCTGCATTATTTCATCTTAGCATTGCTATACGTCATATCATTATTAACGTTATCTACCCTTTGGAAAACTACCACACACCACCATACAAGAATATAAATTTGGGATTCCTTGAGACAAGTTCAGAAATAACAAGCATTGGACAATATTCTATATATTCTATATTCTATATTTTGTACTTATTTCCACACCAGCACGACACCGCTATCCACCACCACTACTGTTATTGTGAATAGCTGGTAAATTTATACTAGTATAGTACTGATGGAGATCACAAAAAAAGCGAGTAAAAATGTCTACTGGGGGTGTGTATCAGAGAGTTACAGTTCAACAAATGTGTTTCCTTTTTCAAAAGAAAGTAAAAGAATTTTATTCTTTCACATCAATTTTTCCTCTCCTTGCATCTCGAAAAGTGATCAGCCCGCAATGCTCTTGCTCTGCAATAGTTTGCAAAAAAGCATGAAAATAACAGCAACACAAGTCTATAAGAACATTATAATGTGAAGTATAGAAACGCTATGCCAGACCAGCACACGAATACCACACTACCATTCAGTGTAAAGTGTGCACATATATATGAACTACATATACGCAGACATTTTTGCCAGAGCACGAGGTGACGATCCGGTGATCATTTTGATTGAAGAGGATGATGATGAGGGCCTATTTGTGCGCCTTGAAATCGTTATCGGATTTATTGAAGTGAAAGGAGCAAATATGACCTGGAGTATACGTTTATAGGAAGAACCGAGGTTCATATAAAATATAAGAATCCAATTCCCTCCACCCACCATCACACTCATATATTTCCTATGAATTGTGCTTTTCCTTTTGCTCATGCAAGATCATGCCTGCACCTGCACGTTTTTTACACCTAGCCGCCAACACCAATAAAGCTAGAGAGTGTGTATGTCCTTTGTTGGTAGATACATGATATAAATTTTGGTACACAAAATCATATGAATTTTTTACAAACTTCAAATATGACACAGAAAATAAAGTTAAAATAGTATGAAAATATGTAAGCACTCAGACTCTATGAAAATGTTCATTTCTGTGAAAATGCTTTCTCTAGTGCTTATAATATCAGACTACTGAAAACTGCGATGTAGCTTTAAAAATAATGGCATAGAATCTTTAGCTTGAATTGATACAAAGGAAAAGGAGAAAGTCGTGCAACAAAGAAGAAAAAATTGCAACTTACGTGACACAAGTCGTTTCAGGCTGCTGTCAGTTCGAATAAAGTACGGGTGAAAGAGACGGCAGGTTGGTCGACGTGATCCAGCTGAATTGGAAACGGAACGAATTTTGGAGAAAGGGTAGAAGTAGAACAAGAGCTTATAATGGAGGTAAGGTTGACTTGTCTTCTCAGCTGCATTTTGTTGTATTCTTAGGTACATACTTGCGTAATGTGGCATTCTTTAGTCGAAGAGAAAGTTGTTGGCTTAAAAAGAATTTTGCCTAAGTAGATAGGAATGTGTATGCATACGTTGCTCCAGTGTTAATGATGAAGCTCAATTTGGTATTTTCTTCCGACGAAATTTGCATACAAGTTGTCTTCCGCTGAACGGGAAAGTTTTACAGTAAAATGTGATCTTTGGGCTGTGTCAACGACTGACACACAATGAAAGCGCAAAACAAGCACAAGGCCACGCTCTTCATAAACGTGAAATTGCGCATTTACGTTTACATTTACATTTTATACATCGGGCAAAATAAACATGTTACTAAACATTTCATCGTTAAATAATTCTTTTTTTCCATGTCTTGATTATCATCATTCCCACGATACAACAAACTACACAAAATGTAATGTACCTTCTCTCAAAAAGGTCCTGAAGGGTTCGTGTCATTTAAAATGGAATGAGTGCTACACAAATACGTATGAAACCAGCAGAAAGATAACATTATTAGCTCTTGGTTTATTTTTGTTCTCATCCGCCGCCATAGCATTGTCCTACGCTCATTTTCCATTTCACAAGAAAAACGCTGTTAGTAGAGCAGAAATGGTATATTGTACGCGCAGTTCTTGTATCTCTTCTAAATCTCTGGAATCAACTTTAGAAGAAAGTCGCTTACACTTTTCTTCTCGGAGAAAGCATGACAGAAACTATAGAAAATATAGGCTTGCAAAAATTCATAACATTCTATTTTGCAAGATTGTGCACTGACTGGAAATAAACTACAAGATAACTTTTTAAGTAAGTCGGTGTACATGATCATGCTACAGAGAACATTGAAAGAGCGATAAAAACTCAGTGCTCATCATCTCCATTTCCTTTCCTTCCCTCCTCTTTTTCGTGTTGGTATTTTATTTTTCCTTTCCGCCACTTTCTGCACTTTTGGGACATTTACTTCCGAGTTCTATAGAACCCCGTGAGTAATGTTTAATAAACAGGACTATTGTAACAAGTACCCGCTTTTACGCCAAAAGTGCCAAGTTTCAGCTGAAACAAAAAGTTTTGAGTTTTTCCATGCCAGCACCTAGTGCATCATTAGTATTGCTTACACTCACTTTTGAAACATTTCTTGTCTATGCTAAAATAGTATCAGCAGTCATACATAGGCTCATTCGTTCACTCAATCAATTCAAAATGTGAAGTTTTTTTTGCTCAACAGAACATTTACCATAGGCTTTTACTTACTATCATTACATTATGATACTGCAATACCAAGAAATTCTAAAGATGTGGCATTTTTCTTTCTCGGTACTATAGTATACTATTTACTGCTTTCAGGAGACTTTTGAAAGTTTGAATAATAAAAATCAATACTTTCACATCTCATTATTAATGAGTTGTATATACTTTATGCTTGTTATCACTACGAAAATGTATGATTGTATACATATGTCTAAACTGTATTAACTTTGTTAAGACTGAATATATTAGAATATTTGTAATATTTCTCGAAGTTCTTCATTTTACAATGCGGTCTAGGTATATAATATTTGTATCCTTATTTTTGCGAACCCAATATACTGTTGATCGTAACATAATAAGGCACTTGTATAGATCCTTGGAGTTCACTTGACTGTAATTTTATCTTCATTAGTTTTATGATTGTATATAACAATATACGACACATTATGTTGGAGGTATAAAGCTAAAGTTATATAGAACAGAGTAGCTAAAAAATATTATAATGTCATTTTCAGTACATTTAAAATAATATAGCATTCACATTCATCTCATCGCAGCATTCTAATAATGATAAACAAGCTGTCTTAATATGAGTGGAAAGTTTGATGGCTCAACAGTGTACTACTGCTCTTGGCATAGTAGTTGAGTGAGTAAAACTGCCTCGGCCGTTATTATAGTCAGTCTTGAAAAAAGTTTATCTTTCCGTGGGTCGGAGGAAAAGAAAAAATGGAAGAGAAGATTATACTTATAATACGATACATTGAACCTCAGCTTTATAGACGTATACTTATAGATTTTTTTTCTTTTATGGACCAATAGTTATGATAAAACATAACTTACCAAGCTATAATGTAATGGATAAAAGTTGCAACTATATACTTGTGCACACCATATTATTAGGTGTACATGTTCTATGAAACATAAGTTACATCAAGATTATATGAAAAGAAAGTTGAGGATTCTAATTTTTTGTTTTTCCTTTTTTCCTTAGGTGAAAACATGTGTTGAACATGGAATGAATAAATAAAATTAGAGGAGTACATCGCCACTATCCTTTGCCACAATAATCGTCACTTTACTATTATCACCAAGAATTGCGTTTCGATTACTCCTGTTTTGTTGATTTGGTGTTGGTGGTTGGCCTTCCTTCCTAAAAGAGATTCGTTGAGGACGTTGTGGTTGGGGTTGATGTTGGCGGTGATGGTGATGGTGCTGGTGGTGAGGATGCATCATTCCAGAAGATGCAGTGGAAGCATCTGCCGCTGCTGCTTCACTAACCGAAGACGTTGTTGGCGGATGCTCTGCCAAGAGTGTGCCACCAGTTCCAGAACCACTCATATCACTTGTACTACAATTTTCGTGATCACGGTCATGATTACAAAGTTTACGATGTCTTTGCTCATGCGACGAAGATGTAGAGTTAAAGTGTGAATCATGTTTTTCATTGTCCTCTCCCTGGTCTCCTGTTCTTCCATCAGGTCCACTATTACTACACCCACTACAACTTTTACAAAATTTCACCGACTTTGTTGAGCATTTCGAGCACAGATCTGCTGTTTGCGTTGAGATGGAGGCGCATTGCAAAGTAGGAGTTGTGGTGCTTTCAGCAATTGTACTGCTATTTCTAATACACGAGCGATTTTTTTCTTGATGATTTTGGCCCTTGTTGACGTCTGCATTATACGATTGTGGTTGACATCAAAATGGGGGCAAAGGAAGGGGAAAGGAACAAAAGAGAAAAAGTTATGAGTAATCATTGTAAACTGTAAAGCGCGACACAAACTATATGAGTTTGACAAGAGAAAATGCTTCTCTCATAAAACCCCAAAATAGCTATATATATAGTACTTTTAATACACGTAAGCCAAAGCCATTTTATCCAGATACTACAACCATAATCCACAGATACTCAAGCCAACGACGTTCATTACCATGGTATTCTCCTTCCATAAACAGAGAAAGTGAGAAATGGGAAATGGGGGGAGAGTGTAGGAATAGACAAGGAAAAAACATGTATGGCATCAGTTTACTTTTCCACTTTTATTACGCTGTTATTATGGTACAATTCTACTTTTCCTACATCGTGATTGTATTAATGCACATTTGTATGAGAATGGCTAAGAAAATTTTCAAGTCAAGGAGAAATGTAAAATTATCACTCTCAAGCACGTCTGAGCACGTACAACATAGAAGCATGCTTGAAAAAGTAAATTAATTGGGTGTACATACAAAGATGTTTTTAGAACTTTACAACTTTTGGAGAAACTGGTCAAAGTAGATGCGTACTTTTATAGAAATATCATATACCATCATTCAGTTATAGAGATGCTTACAATGTTATTTGGGTTTGTCATAAGCTAAATTCACATCATCTGTGACTCGAGTAATTCATGTGAGGCAGGGGCAGGTGTTGCTCGTTTTCCAGTCATGCATTTCAAAATAAAAAAGTGCTTAGCATGTGTGCAAAGTGTACGCGTGTAATTCCATGTATTCAAAATGTTAAAAATGAAGACTTTCATTGGGAAAATAAATGCTATTTGTACGTGATCAACGGCTGACACATGCCACATTCTGGTCTCTACGAATGTTCATTAAAATAGGCGGGGAATACACACGTGCTCGTGCCTCAAGGCATACAGTTTTCAACAGGATAAGGGCGTTTATGTAGAATAAAATAAGTGCAAGCGTGAAACTGAGCACTTGGTTAAGTTGAATAAAATTGGTCGAATGCTGAAAATGATAGCGTGAAAATCGTGTACTTATTTCGGGTTTTGTCACAACACTGCATTCCAATATACTTGGCACAAACATCCTTATCAAGTAAGCAAAAAATAAGTTATATACATAAAAAGTAAAATTTTCCTTTAAATGAAGTGCAACGTCAGCATAATTGCAAGCTAAGCAGGGACATTTCCCAATAGAAAGTTTACGAGTTTTCATTAAATGAGGATAAGTACGCGAAAACATTTTTTGTGGCAACCACAATATCACTACTAACCTGAGTCATCACATTGAGTCCCACGATCAACTTTCACTGGTTGCGGAGAAGCTGTAACCAAAGAAAGGTTGGCCTTGGTGGAGGAATTCTCATAGTGGTTCTGCTTTAGGGTTGTCATTTGAATAGGCGTTAGCGCACCACTAGCACCCAGGGCAGAAGCATTCAGAGATGCTGGACCACCAGCAGCAGCGGTTGATGCTATGGTTGAGTATCGAGCTGCTGGGGCCATCATGCTTTGACGAACATTACGCTCTGGATGGAATAAGATTATATATAATTTGGGTCCGAAGAGACAAGCAATCATGACATAAGCACTTAGAGATATGGCCACCGTCATGCTGGTTACGCGAAGCGCCACCTGAAAAAAGACCAAAAGCAGATCAGTGCAATTTCACAACAATAATAATAACAAATTGCAATGTTTTTTTTATCATTTTGCGTTTGTGGAACTTGCTTAAGTATATTTCGTTAAACCAACGTAAAATACAAAACGTAAATACCAAGTATGGCGAGTAATAGAGAGGTTTGGGTAAAAGTACCCTAATCCTCAAACAGTCGAAAGAAGAAGCAATAAATAAAGCGCTAAAGTTTTCATTGAATACTTTTTAATGCCATGGATTGGACAAGGCACGCGTGCTACCCTAATGTGTGGTTTTCTGTTATTAAAATCATAAAGCGATCAAATAAATCCTATTGAACAATGGAAATCCTATTATACTGCCATCATGAAAAGATGAGATCTGAATACTAAGAACAAGCAATTCACTATATAAATAATAGGCATTGTGCATACTCAAACAAAACCATCATTTCTACTCGGGAAATTGTATTATTATAGTCTGAATAACGGAAACATTACTATATGAATGCATGCTAAGGATAATTTATCAAATTACTAACAATTTCAAAACCATGTGCAGAAAGCGTTTATATACATACCTGAGTGCCTGTGGAGAAATAGATGGGCACAAATGCGAGCCAAATGATACAAGTGGTGTACATCGTAAAGCCGATATACTTGGATTCATTGAAAGCTTCAGGTATCTTCCTTGTTAGCACAGCATAAACAGTGCACACGCAAATTATCAGCAACGGATACCAAAATGCCACCGCATACGAATGATTGATGTACGCTTCACAAACGAGAAAGTTGTCCTGTCGTGAGGGATAGTAATACTTCGCCTTGGGTGGTTGCAGAAGCATCCAAACCACGTTTATCAGCACCTGCAACACACACACACATAAGCATCAAAAATAGCAAAAGTTTTCAACAGATTATAAGCACGCATTCAAGATAATATTACATCATTTTACTCTATTCAAATTATCAATAATACCGACCTACTTCTCGGAGAAAGTAAGGAGAAAATCATGAGTATGGAACACGAGTAATTCGTTACAGTGAAACCAAGGGCATTGTGAGACTACACAAAGCCGAAACTTTTGCATGCTTGTATGTTTTAGTCTCCGTACCAGTTTACTTAATTGATTGTGAAAGTGAACTCAGAATTGTGAGCAATTATTACGTGGCGTTATTTCTGCTTCACAGAGGTTGGTTGAAGATGGATAGAAAGAGTTCAGTTTCTACGAGCATGTTCACGTGCTGATGGATATAATAGAATAATAAAATATATATTTGCCAAAGCTATACATGTAAAAAATGATACTGATAAAAATCAATATGCTATACTGTATAACTGTAACTCTTGCTTGTAGTCAGGTACTTATTCATGAATATTATCACCGCCATCAATGTCAAAATAATGTAATGACGTTGCATGAAATACAAAGCTGTCAGAAGTGTGTAAGCTGTGAAAATATTTGCACCGTAACTAACCCATCATCACCAGCATCTTCCAAAGAGAGGAAAATGGGAAAAACTATACTCCTATAGGTACTTAAACATAGTAGAGAGACCATAACAACATAGCAGCCTCATGCAGTACATCCAGTGCCATTACTATACTGCCCAACCAGCAATAACTGGTTCTCGGTTGCAGATTATTGAGTATAGCGATTTATTATTGTCGTGATATTACCGGTAATATTACTCTGTTTTGCTGTTATTCATGTATTCATCGCTACGCCAGTAAGGCTTGATATCTCCTAGTAATAGAAGTAATAGTACCTAGGTGTTCTGCTACCTGCTGCGACGTAGCGTAGAAAGAAAAAGTAATATAGTGAAACTAAACACGTCGCAATATTATTGGTGTGCTACATAGTATGTACATTGCTGCTGTTGTTGTTTGCCAAAGGCATACATTATAAACTTGTAAAGCACTAAAACAGCATATTATGAAAAAATTCTACTATTATGTTATTGAATATGAATGAACATTATGCCCCATAAAGGCTTCCATTGTCAGATTTAACAAATAGATTTTCTCTCATCTGCTTTCACTGTAGGCAAAGTTCACATGGAAGCTATTATAATGTTACATTCATATTTGATGCTGCAAATCTTGGTTACGCTTTGGACATTATGTATAATTTATGCAATGCACAATAAAATATTGAAATATTTTTGTTCTTACTACTAGAATATAAAAATGTCTGGGATTGAAATTTAGCATTCAAATCAAGTCTATAAGGTTAACCAATAAAACGCTGAAATTCAGTCCGCAACCACATTTTCTCACTTTCTGACTACCATATAATATTGGGATTTGGTCGATCAGCCATTTTCCACAACCAAAAATTTTTGTAACGACTTTACCAAGCCAAGATTAATTGCATAATTCTTTTGTGCAAATCAAATACATAGGATTGAAGTCTGCGAAAGAGAAAAAAGCAAACAAGTAAACATGTTTTCCACACAAAAATGTAACATGATATTTTTATTTTGATTCCGGTGCGCTATTGTAAGAAAGAAAAATCTAATAATTTACTTGTCGCTTTTACTTCCCATCATCGTTTTCTGTAGCTAGAACCATATGCCGCGTTCTCTACATCCTTTTCTCGGTGCTACCAGTCTTGCGCTGTTACTGGTCCAGTGGCGGAGCTGGCAACAAATACCTTGGAAATACATAGCTTGACCTCCAGTGACCTTTTTTAATTATCTCTTCAGGACACTGAAGAATCAAGCTGAAGCTATATTTCCGGATATATGTTTCGAAAAAACGCTTAAAAAAAGCATGAGCGAACTTTAGCCTTTAGCCTAGTAGCATCAAATCTTATGGTCTTTGCATTTCACTGGAGGTCGTTGTTTGTCTAGAAAATCCTTCTCTTTTGTTGGCTTAACCTGATTTAAAAACCTGACATGGAACGTAAAATTTGTCAGTATCGAGGTACCACTACTGCTAGCGTTGACATCAAAGAAACTTTTGCTATTATTGGTCGTGATATCTGTTGTCTGGTAAAATTGGCCATTAAAAAAGGAAAATGGAACGTGATTAATCCTTCATGGATAGACAGGTGCATTGATGCATGCTTGCCTGAATACTTGGTTTAATTTTAACCCAAGTCTGATAAAGGTCAAGGTTAATAGTGACCATCTATTCTGGTTTAGTTTTTATCAGGTACGTGCTTTTAATAATACAAAAACACCTTATATATATATGAACAAATTAAGGTACAAAACTTATATGCATTAAATTTCTACAAAATATTAATGGTCTTGTCATAAATAAATAAATTGTATATTAAAACTAATTTTTTCTACTTTTGATACTATCAAATGCAAGGATACCCGCATAGCTTCCAATTGCCCCAAAGTTTTAATGATTCCACGTGTCTTTACATGTTCTAAAACCTGCACTATAATATGGTATTGTGTCTTCGGCGTAGAGTAGATACTGCATAGTTGTAATGTAATTTATTAATGTATATTACTAAGAAATTATAATTTTCTTTTCTGGACTCATAGTTGACAGTATGTTTGGTCATGTACCTTTATTTATTCAAAGAAAACTATATTTCTTTAAAGCCAGGCAAAAAAATAGTGGTTTCTTTACAGTCTCACGTTACCCCGTGCTGGGGGGGATTATTTTGCGGAGTAAGGGGTTTTTTCCACCTCCGCCACCTGGGGAAAAATTACATAGTAACCATCAAAGTGGACCAGCAACAGCGCAAGACTGGGTGCTACCTTCATGTTTCACCACGATTTAAGCATTCTCTGTTTTCTTCATATGGTGCTAATCTGTAATGGTAATGCTTGTATGGAAACCGTCGCTCCTTTCTCTC
Source organism: Entomobrya proxima (assembly GCA_029691765.1). Taxonomy (NCBI): domain Eukaryota; kingdom Metazoa; phylum Arthropoda; class Collembola; order Entomobryomorpha; family Entomobryidae; genus Entomobrya; species Entomobrya proxima. The sequence goes on from CM056168.1 coordinate 18,663,258, forward strand.
CGAGTCCAGACATTCATTTCCTTTTATTTTTGACACCTGTGCACGCTACATTGATATTATGTTATATTACTATTATGTACGATTGGGAATTGGAAAAATGTCAAAATGTGTAAATAAAGTGTAAGTCACGTGCTTGTACACTATATTATAGGTTTTACTCTTTTCATGGTTACTACAAAGCATGCTAATGGTAATGGATTTCATCCCTGAGCTTCAAAATAAAACAACATCACATATAGAGTGTTGTTTCCTTAATATGTATTATGACAAGCAATACAAGACACTTGAAAGCTACTAATTCTCTGTATGTCAGTTAAGGAATACCGAATATGTTATGCGAGCAAGCATGAAGTGTATTTTGTACGCATATTCTTCAAAACTTCCTGTGCATTCAATTCTGTAACAATACCAAACATATATTTATTACACCTTTGGAGAAAATGCGGGTTTACTGATGCTTTCATGTAGGAAACCCATAACATTTTGACAGATTCTCATTTAAACGCTTCAACATTGAGCGGTACTCTGTTTATACCGTTGCAGCTATTCACTGACTTATTCGGCAAATGGGCAATGTACGTTTCGTTCTTTCTTACCTTCATATAAGTGTACCTACTTGCATTCTTCTTAGAAAGGCTTTTTATGTGCGGCCTAAGCAGCAAACTTACAACAAATTTCCCTTTCATCAATTTTTCTCTTCAGCTAATGTTGCAGCTATTTCTCAAACGGGCTCTCACCAATGATATTTTTGTACTATGCCAAAAATTCATACGCATTACATGTAAAATCTCATTCGCAGGTGCATGGTAGTACTTTTGTACTTATTTTTGTGACTAAAACTTCGATCTTGGTACTGGGCTGATGCATGACTAGATGATGATAATAGAAAGTCTCGCCGCAAAACCTTAACAATCCATTGTTACACAAACGGGATGTGGGTCATGATTCAACAAATATGTACCTCACAGTCACAGATACTGGGAATGCAAACTTAAGCTGCAGCTGGATAAACAAAGTTCATTTTTGTATTTGGAAAAATAAATGAGTTTTGCTGATTACGAAAGTACTTCCACCGAGAAGAAAAGTAAGCACTTGAAGTGTACACTTTCTTCCACACATGAAGAATGTGGATAAACACATTCAATACAAACAGCTTTCCAGGGGAAATCGTATATAAATACGATATATAGTATCATTATTAGAAGAGCTTAAGGACTAAGGTTTAAGGATTTCTGAAAATCCTTCTTTCTTAATAATATTTGAAAATATGGTTTACTTTATGCTTGCTTTATGCAAAATTCATAAAAATCAATGAAACAGTATGTGTAGCAATGCGGCAAGAAATAAAACCAGTAGGAAAAATATAACATTGCAGTCTTCCCTTTGTAATATATGGAATGTTAAGATATTGACAATGTTTTAATGGCGTGGAAAATAAGAAAGTGATGGATAATTTGCTAAAAAGATTTATGGCTACTCGTGTGAGAATCTTACATGAAATATACGGGAATTTCCAAACTGACAGCCACTATCTAAAAGGAATATGGTTATTTTTTCATCCATCAGGTTCTGTTTCTAAAAGATGCTATCTACTGCTACCGTTGTTACTGAATCCCTACAGAAGATGTGAAATACTCAATGTTGCATATAGTCACAAAGTATACAAAAACCGATGCAATATCTAGCAGATAATCAGACAGAAGTCGTCGGATCAGTCTTGTCCAACCAATACAATCATTCATCATAACGTGTGACACAGAGAGGTTTCAAAGCAAAAAAAAAGGATGTTAGAAACACCAAAATAGATAGTAGGTTTTGTGAAGCGCAGCCATTTCTCTCACAGAAACTGTCCATCCATATCCATCCATATCCACATTGTTCCAAGAAAACCCTTTATGTTGTGTGTGCTTCCAGTGTGTTGATTTTGAGAGAAGGAAGGCTGGAATGTTTTGACATGATCAAAAAAGAATTACTACTCGACACAACCAATGTTTCACTACAATGACTGGAAATGCCAGATCCATGTGACCTCGTAGTGTGTTTTAAACTTTAAAAGTACAATGTATGTTTTACTACTGCAAGGAAATAGTTTTTGCGCAACTTTCACTCCCAAAAGTTCAGGAACAAATCTTTGCAAACAAAGATTTATTAAAAGAATCTTGTTGGACTAGATGGATTATCGATTCGATCATTCCGGAGGCTTCTTGAAAATAAATGAAGGCGTTCCTTTTTCAATCTGTCTGACAGATTTCACAACAGAAAAATGCCATTTCTTATTGTATATTAGCCTACTTTCCATCACCTTTACCTTACTGTGTATTTGCAAAGGACATTATTACATAGCAACAAATTGACTAATACTGGTCCAACCATATATATGTGCATGAAGATGATGATGCAAGTCATAGTAGTATCGGGAACGGTAAAGTTTACTATATGGCACTACTTGGGTAGTTTATGGATTCGAAACCTTTTGTTAAGAATAGAAGGGATGCAGCGTATAAAAAGAGAAAATTATATCAAACCTGAATCGAGACGAGCAAGGAACAAATGACAAGTTGTGAGCGAGGAGAGATAAACGATGGTCGCCGGGCAGACTTCTTTCCAGCCTCAAAAATACGCGCAATCCTATTAGTTTTTGTTAGCAAAGCTGCATACACGACGGTGAAAACGAATCCTGTCATAAACTGCTGTACTCCACAGATCCAATGATTTGGCCTGCAAAAAAGTTAAGAAAAATCAGTAAAGCTATTACTCCAAGTTTTCATATTACACAACAGTATTACAAAACATGTTATCCCTTTGTTTCTGTTAAATAAATATAGGCACCACGTAATCACATATGTATTCATCAGCTTGATTTATAATTGTAAACAAGTTTTCTGAAATGTGCATGTTGCACATCCTTGTTTAAAACTGAACTAGAATAGTTTAATACTAACAGCATTGTTTCATACTGAATTTTTAAAAATTGAACTAGAATGGAAATGTGCATGGATGTAAAATGGTAAGCCCACGACAAAGAAATTTATTCGCAACTATATGTAATCAAAAGTTGCTGACATGCTTCCTTGAAAATTGGGTCCTAAAAGTGGGTCCTAAGTTTCACATCCTTTGAATGAACATACGATGGTAATGGCAAATCGGAACGCATTTATTCAAAAGGGACTGGGGACTAAAGTGGGTACGTGTCTATATTGTAATAGAACTTGATTCCAAAAACAAGACAATTATCTGAAAATGGTTATTGAAAAGTAAGGAAATTGCACAGGAAATGCTTGATTTAGGCTAGTTGTGTGATTGTATGTTCTTTGAAAAACATTAGGATTCCAAGCAAGAGATGAGCTAGTAAACATAGTACGTGTCGTGACTTTATCATCATTGTAGTTTCCTTTTGATTACTCGCTATTTAGATAATACTATGCAACGTGAAACTCTAATGGGGCTTGTACTAACTAATTTGTTTGAATGTAAAGAAAGCATTTCGATGTGTTGCGATTGTACATTTCATAAGTCCATTTTAGTTTGGAGTTTATAAATGCATGCTTCAACGAGGTAAAGTGAACATGAGAGCGAAGCATGTAGTAAACTTACCGGATGATGAAGAGAAAGGTTAACGCGTAGCAAAAGAAAAGACCAACAAGGATAACATAAGAGAGCTCTCGACCAGAAGCTCTCACCACTGGCGTGTCATTATGTGCGACAAAAATTCCAATGACGCTGCCTGTAACAACGATACCAACTCCAGCAAAAGTCATTGCTCCAATAGCCCATCCGCTGAAAAAGACAAAACAGATACACAACATCAATATCGATTACAGGGAAGGAAACGACGTTACTTAGAGGGAACACTGATGAACTGTGCAGATATTTCCCCAACAGGACTAGCCATTGAAGTGGAAAGAGCTGGTAGCAAGGCAAAAGTACCGTAATTTTTCTCGCTCGGATCACTTTGGACTTCTTAAAAAAACTCACTTGTAGTGAGTCACTACATACCAGTATTTGTGATAACGCACACGTAAGTGCGCTAGTTACGGGGTCTTACAAGACCGGAAAGCTAGTAAGCTAATACAGAATATTTTGACCCAAAAAAACTGGACGCGACTCTTTTCTCCTGAATTCGGTTGGGATAGAAGAAGATGTGTGTATTTTAGTACATACTTTATTTAAAACGAAACCAGTGGTAAATGTTTGTTTCAGTTTAAATGTACATATCCAAATCCTCATGTTGGATATTGGATTACAGACATAAGAGTGTGCTTCGTCCATGTGTAAAAGGTGCAGGTTCAAATTCTACATTTTCCTTTGCATCACGATACGATTTGCAAAGAAATTTCAACAAGCTTTCTCCACTGTACTAAAATGTCTCTCTTTTCAATTACTGAATAATTCAGAGTGCAGAGAGGACGTCAGGTCTTCCAAACCTTAACTCAGCAGGATACTTCTAACGCTTTACAATCATTGCCACAAAGTTTTTAAATCACACGGAATCATAAATAAACACGAGATAAAATTTTTAAGTAAACTCGTAACAGTAAACACAGGAACAGGAAGCTAGATGTATGTAATCTCCAAAAAGAAATCTGGTTTGTGCATTTCCTATGAACTTTTACATTTTGGATTTTGTCCAGATTTCATTGGTTCAATAAATAAAATGTATATTTCAAAGGAGATACCAAGAGGAGATAAACAGAACAGTTTTTCATGGTTTATACATACGAAACTGAATGAAACGTCGATATAAAGAATCAAAGAGTTTTCCAACTGAAGAAATGCTGCATTTCAATTCCAATTCCATCAAATATTAATAAATAGTTTAGCATGCAATATACGTAAAAAAAGAAGTGTGTAGAAAATATACTAAAACACGTAAATAGCAAAGGTACGAGGAGGATAAAATCGTGGATACAATCTTCTTGGTCCATGGTAATAGTAAACAATTAGAGCCCAAATATTGGACAGTAGGTTAATCGGTGACCTCTGCTCTGACATTTGAAGTACACCTTTTGCCCTGAAATTCAAAACTAGTCTGCGCAAGGTATTTTAATATCTGTATAGCAAATTGGGTGGAAATCGGTTCAGACATTTCTGAGAAAAACGGTTTCGGACGACCGGATGGGGGACCACAAGAAAGAAAATTCCCATTTGATTAACATGTACTACTAGGGTACAACAACACAGCCAGCAAAATATTCTAGGACAATCCTGGGGTAACCGGAACTAGCTATCAAGCACACAGTAGTTTGCGGCTCATGAGGATTTAGCTAATTCTAAACTGATGTTCACAGTTTCATCTACACTTGAAAAAATGGTAAAAGGTGTTGGCAGCGGAAAGTAAAAGTTTGACAGAAGAGTGGCACGTAAAACTGCAGCTTGTGACGGGGAAACAATACTGCATGTGTAATGCGAGCGAGAAAGTTGGTTGCTTTTGAAATCCCCAGTTAATAGGGCTGGTGATAGTGAGCGTGTACTTTTTCAAACTTGTATCATGTTCAACCTGATGGCAATGACTTTTAGAATTAGATCATCAGACTCATTTAAAAGTTTGCCAATTAGGTTTTCAGTGTAGCTAACTCATCTTGCACCAGTCTCACATGTTGTACTGGGAAATACCAGCACCAAACTCATTTAATCCTACCGACGACTCTCAGTTTTGAAGTTTCACAACAAGTATGACTCAGAGAAAGTATATAATAAAGCAAAAGCATATAAGCACTGGCTTTCGCTGCAATCCCTATAACCACTTTTGTGAATCCAAATAGAATCTATCGGAGTACTACTCAATAAGAGGCATCTTATAACTAAAATTCATTAATTTTGCATTATTGTAAAATAGCAGCTCTATTTCATAAATTGAGTTCATGCCTTTTCCTGATTATTAGTACGTTCTATTTTTGATCTCTGGATTTTAAAAAATTACACGTAGATTCTAATTAGCTTAGTAGATTAGTATTATACTTCAAACTTTGGGTTTTAAGCTCAGAAGAGAATTGCAGCTAAAAAGAAGCATCAACTATCAACCAACAACCTTTCGAGTAGTATTAAAAATCTTTTATGAGCTATTCCAAACATATTTTTTAAAAGTTGAACTAACAAAAACAAGTACTTGTCTCCCTAACTACTTGACACCAACGATCATTTATACATTTTGCGATTGTGAAAAGTGAAAGCACAGATGTTAGAGCCGTGGCTACAATGCACATAAGTAGTTAATTAAAAGTGGGTTATACGTACTTCAGATTAGAGTGATGATGTTTTTGATATTTCTGTACATCCTAATTAGCTTAAATCATTGAATACCTTGCATGAAATATTTTTATTGTGAGAATGAAGCGATCCAAGCAATTTTCCATAGAGTGCCAACATCAACTGATGATAGTACAGAAGCAAGTAGGACGATAATTCCGAATGTATAGTATATTTTAGACTGTTACACAAGCCTCTTGAATAAAGCATGTCCTTAATGATAATCAATTATGCAAGCAATTTGGGCATATTCAAACCGTATTTTGCTCATAATTTTTCCGTCCAGTTCCAATTATACTGGTTTCTGCATGTATGAATTTAAGTACACCGGATAGAAAATCAGCACATTATTTTCAACACGCGTGCTAGTGAAATCGTAGTGAGCACCATAATTAAGTTTGTCGTCACTGCACTGCAACAAAATGCTTTTTTTCATATTGAGCATTCAACATGAGCCTCTGTACCTTGCTGAGCAAGTATTTGGTCTGCGAAAGAACGGTTGCATGAGAAGAGCAACATCGTCATTCAAAAGTACAACACATTATTACTACTCGTGTGTGTGCTATTTGATTCAGGAGACGGAAATGAGTATGGCAAAGTTATTTGACTAAGTTATTGCAATACATAAAACTGCGAGCTGAGAGTGACGCTCATTCTCACAGTTTCCTCAGCGTGGCAAGTGACCATAACATTTCATGTGCAATACATTTTAAATATTAGGCACACTATATTATCATTGCATACTCATCAGGTCGCCACCACCATTGAGCGCATTACTGACAAAAGATTTTCAATGCGCAGTTGCAAGTTTTGGCACAAATTTTTTGTATATTGTATATATAGTAGTGGGGGTTATAATCTAAAATCATTATAATTTACTGCTAGCACAAGGGATCTCTGCACTCAGCAGTTTCAACACTTAAGTTTTAGAAAAACCAATGCAACTTTCATCGTGCAATGTGTGTTGCTAAGATCGAAAATTCTTAGACCTCTGTTGTCGCGTTAACTAAATTTACGCTATTACTAGTCGATAGGTAACTTAAAAATCTGCATCATCTATTATTTTTGAAGCTTCCTACCACTTTATTTTGCTCCCCAACGTGACATTTATTTTTTCCTGCATGCAGACTGTATTTTATTTTCACGTGAGCTTATATAAAATTACGTGTAAAGTTTCACTTTCGGGTTAGCGCTTCAAACAGCAGGGTTCCTTTTTCTTCTTAGGAGAACATTTTCCTGGCTATGTTTTGGCAATTTTTGCTACTTGATATATTCTTGGGGACGAGTTGGGCAAAACTTAATGCAAGGCAAGCAAGTAATGGTAAACTAAACACACGACTAATGCTACTGGTAGAGCAACAACTTTTTGTTGGTACTCAACTGGAAGAAGGCGATTTGATTAATGTGATGTAATAACCACATCTTCAAGGGGCATGCAGGAATGAGAGGATTCTCGTGCCAGCTAATGCTTTCAGGCCCGCATTTGGAGAGAGCAACTTTCTCTGCTATTGCTTCTGCTTAGCATTGATAATCTACCTTCGGAGCATCCATTATGATTGCGTAGCTATAAAACATCATTCTCTCTACCACTCAACAATGCATTTGCTTTATTACTGCCGTAGTGGTTGTTTAAAGCTATGATTTTACACACTTGACGAATTCAACTTACGAAGACTTTCTCCACTTTCTCATTCCTCTGCTACCGTGTTCTACAAACAAACATTTCCTCCCAGAGACTCATGACTCTAAAGTGTTAGTAGTGTTACTCTTGCTAAGGCTAGCAGTATAGTATGACATCGAAATCCCACGCATCTTTGAACGAAATCGTTTTGATAAATATAAAAGTGAAAGACAGTAGTGCAAATGTCTCGAGGGAAGCCTCGAAAAGGGATACTGTGTATTTACAATTCAGTATAAAAAGCAAACCAGTAAAAATGCTTACACGATTGTCCCATCGTGTACATTTGAGGAAAAGCTAAGTAAATATGCACGGCTGGAGTCAGTATAAAACTACTAAAATGCTTTGGCTTTAAAGCTGTTTTAATTTTTGAAATGTATACAAACAGATTTTAGCAAATACACATTGAGCCAGATTGAGCATAAGTACCTTTTTGCATTAAACTAAGAAAACCTATCAAAAGTTTCGTAAGCTTTTTGGTTCTATGAAAATAAAAATGTGACATTTGGATTGTGGAAAAAGAATTTAATCATTTCCAGCTCAACTTTTGCAAACCCTACTACAATACTTCACGTCACAATAAAACATGTTCTCATGCTAAAATGTTAACAACAACGCAACGCATGGTTTTAATATCCTAGTGAGAAGCTTGGGAACAAATTCCTATCAGAACCCTTATTTTTTGTTGTGCTGAAAAGTTTTGTCTGCCTGAAAAATTTGCCAGAGGATAGAAAAATACTTACGACCCAGGAGGACGAGGAATTTTACTGTCAGTTACGGGACGTGGTGATACATCAATTTCGCATTTGAAATAAAAACTTTGAAACTCAGAGTACGTAATAGAAAAACCGCTGCACTAACATATTTTTAGTATCAATTCCAATTCTCTTATTTTGTATGGCATAGGCATTCAAAACACGAAGGAGGAACACAACTAATTGCGAAAACAAAAAAGGATTGGCTGAGAAACAATGTGAAAGTCGTTTAACAAGGAAAACTGTAAATAATAAATGAACAAATAAATGTGGAGGAGACACGGAGGTGGAATCCAAAACAGACAAAAAGAAAAATGGGGATTAAACTTTTCTGTGGAGAAGAAAAAACAAGCAATTCATGTGAATGAATGTGGCCGCTTTGTAAAGAAAATTCGTTTGCATAAATACGCCCCCTTTAGTATTCACTATTCATTAAAGCGTTACGTTACTTACGTTTCCTTTCTCTGAAAATGCTTCATGTAAAAGTTGGAGAGGGATTAGGCAAGATATTAAGGGATACGGAGGAAAATAATGAGAACACACACAGACTCACGTCATGATGAGCTAAACTCTCAAAGTTCCTTTTTATTTTTCGTTGTAAATGCATCGTTTTTGCAAATCTAGCAGCAGGGCAGAGGTAAAATATATGCCGCTTTTGTACTCAATGTTTTGAGGGTACCGATGATAAAACAAGTTACGCTTGCACTGTAGTTACTTTATGAATACATGAAATGAGAGTGACAAACATTGTCACAGTGATATTAAAATAATCTGAAAGTTGGCAGCACTACTTTGGTTGAGACCATTTCATGTAGAATATAATACAAAAAAATTCGTTGGCTGAAAGCATCTCCAATTCCCTAGGAAAACTTTGACATTAAACCTGCATCTGCTGTCACATGGTATTTTTAATTTTACGGTTTTGCAGGAAGTAGTTGAAGTACAACTACAATAAATTCATGACATTTGCCTCCTACTGTTACACAAAATGTCATTTGTATGCATGAATTATGCCGTAGAGATACACAATAATAAGTACTTAAAACTGGAGAGAGCGACACGAGTAAATAATTGCATTCGTTTGAGTCGTCGTACTAATTTGAAACGACAACTGCAAAGTTTTGTCGGTTGCCGCAATATTTTAACTGCTTAATTTCCAGCAAACGGTTGGGCTTTGGTACTTGTTGATCAATAAGCGGTTCGACTCGTCGGTCGTTATGTCAAGTCAAGAATTGCAAAGCCGCATAAATAATAATATCGTTGCAAAGAACATGCATGTATGTATCATGTAAATATGTGTTTATACGATACAATATAAGGTGCGGATGTATGGAATGAACAAATACTTTTTGCATTTGTAGAGAAACGTCGAGCTAGAGAAAACGAAGGCGTAATTCAAGAGGACTGTCACAAGGGAAAATAGGCTTTTAAATCCCCTCTGTTCATGCACATCACGCTAATTTCTTGTTTGCTCTTTGCTACTCGACAGGAGCGTCAGTTAAATTCATTACTTTGTTTATTTATTTAAAATGTTATAATAGCACACATAGCTTTCCTGACTAAGCCTTTTCTCTTTAAGTGCTCTTTTATCTAAATTACCACTTCTTCGTAAAGATATATGCACCAATAGACCATATATGCGAATGCCTGTACGTGTACACGGTGTACGGTAGCTAGCTCAAAGGTTTCACGTTACACTGGACTTTAGTTTTGCTTTTTTAGGTAAACTTTTAGTCAAACCAATTACACCTAATTTTTGTATCCATTACGAGTGGTTAGTGGCTAGCTTATTGTGTTACAATGTTTGACACACTCACCTATCTGAGCTAATTTGGTGAAATTAAAATCCAAGTGGAACTAAAGACAGGGAGCTTAAATTTAAGTGGAGCTAGCATCTTTGTAGCGTAGGTGTAGCGAAAAAATCGGATTGGAGCTAGCTACCTAGAACCCTGTACACACTTCATAATAATATAATATTTATATATTGTTTGCAGGAAGTAGGGAAGACAAGAGGAAATGAAAAGAATCGTCCAATTTTCCTGGTGGGTCTTACACAAAAAGTTCTCCCAACTAAAAATCATGCTATTATTAAAATGGTAAAAATGGCAGATCGATGAAAAATACATCTTCCCACTCCGCATATGACATATCGTTCTCTGCACACTTGTGATTTAGCAAATTACTTTTCATGGCGATGAGGCGTACTGTTTTGAAATCAAGAGAAAAAAAGTTATTGCCTTCTTTCCGTATTATTTGCATACATGCCCATTTTGCTTTTTCATTTTAACGTCATTGGAGCATAAGATGTGTCTTATGTAAAATGTAAATAGACCAGAATCTCAAGACGGAGATGAATTTGATCCGGGAGAATGCATGAGTGGATCATAAAGTAGCATTTATGCATACATATTGAGTTGAGTACTGAGTAAAATGGGAAAGTCTTTCACCTTAGTACATGAGCAAACCATACTTTTCTGTGCTGTACTTTATTTGCATTTTGTGAAGTGGCTGTGTGACGATTTTACCACTTTACATAATTCACTCTGCGCACACATATCATCTCATGAGCGCTGGTGAAAGTTTTAGTATTGCAGCAGCTGCTGGCTAAGCATGAGCATGAAGGAAAGCAATAATACCATCACCACTAATAATAATATCTAAATGCGATGAGCGGTTTAAAATGATAGGCAAAAACATTGTTCACGTACTCTGAATAGCGAAGGTACTCCTCCTCGAGAGCAACACAAGCAGTATGCTCTTCATTCGGCAGTGTTCCCATCGGGCATATGAGACACTCCTGCTCATCCTGTGGATTGCGGATCTAAGGAATAAAAGAAGGTAAAAGAACATCAATTTCTCTGAATACGAATCTTCTTTTATGTGAACTTGTGCTGAGAAAATTGAGATCTGATGATGAAAAGATAGCTGAGGTGTGAAGAAACGGGATGGAAATATTCACAAATGGTAGTGTAGGTTGAGGAAAATTGTCGTAAAGTTACATTCATTTGTCCTGTGGGTCTCACAACTGAAATTATACGAGCAATTGTGTCAAAAAGGAATTCAAGTAATTGGAGATTTAGGTATTTGCATTTTACTTGACTTTCACAGGGTACTAAAGTGGTTGAAGCATGAGACCGAGAGTATGAATTTCTTACGTTACGAAAAACCTGCCGGATACAGGTGAGCTGTTCATAATTCATTAAATTGAAAAATTGAGTACTTACTTGATCATTTACACACTTGAGGCAGCTCCAACAGCATTTGTCACCACCAACATAGCGTGTCGCCTCCCCCAGTCCACACGGTTTACTGCAAATGGAAACTGGCGGAGTTGAGCTACCATCTGCAAACTGGACGCCTAAAAATTGGACAGAGAGTAAAGGTTATTATAAGCCCCATATTTTTCCCATGGCTACAAACAAACTACGGTACTTTTTGATAGACAAAATGTAAAGCATACATTATTACATTTCATTATGTAAGCGTTCTCATTGAAAAATGTTGAGACATGTCAAGGACGGGAGAGCATTCATAACAAAATGAAAGAACAGAAGAATATGCTCGTCTTCATTTTCTACTATGACAAAATGGTTCGGCGAGCTGTCCGTTTGTCTGACAAGTCCTGTGCTTATATGATGTGTTCGTTTATCTACATAGAGCAACTTTTCAGTTTTCCGGCACCACCAACGCAAAAACATAGCGATTCGCGTAGCCACGCATTCATTTTTATAGGGACTAAAATGGGTCGAAGGAAAATTTGCGTTCGTTTGTAATGTTGTAGCCATATAAAAAGTTTCTTTAAAAGAAGTTTGTAGGAGTAATACGAAAGGAGGAACTTAAGACGTCTAATTAAAATACAACATCAAAGTCATATTTCATTTCTGTTAAACTCATTAAGCAAGTTTTAGATAATGGCCACTTTCACCTAAAATGAATGAATGACTGAAAGAGCGATGGAATAAATGCTGATAAATAGCATTGCTTGGTTTACCGGTTTGCAAAAGTGTGTGGTCTTATAACATCATGCAGATGCCCTTAAGAAAGTATGTTCTCAGTAAATTTACAGTCTTTTTATTTCGGAAAACAGCCTCCAGTCCATCCACAATTAGAAAAGCTATCTTTTAAACTTACAAAACTCTTTCGAATAACTTTTGAAAAACCTTATTCAAAAGTCTTTGAAATAAACTCATCACCAGCATAAAGCTTTCCGTTTTTGTATTTGTACCTCTTCATAAAATTCATTACTTTTTTGTTTGTTTCACTCCAGAAAGCAAAATCAACAAACCAAGGAGAAACTCATGGGAAGTACTCAGAAAGAGAAAGTGTAATAATAATGCCTAATCGAATTAACGTTAATGCTTGTTTGCCCTCTCTCATCGCTAACATTGTAAATCTATGACATTTATGACAGAACACGTCTGAAGAAATCATTTATTTGTTCTATTCTGATCAGCACTCGAGCATAATTTTTATGTAAACTACATTCATATATATAATATAGGGAGGACCAATATAATGATTAATTACACTTTTGAGCACTTGTGCTCATGAATGAAGGAATTAAAACTTTCACAAAGAAAGATTAAGAGAACATATAATAATATTTTTGACTACTAAACACATCCCAGTGATAGCATTATAGACAGCATTTTACACTCTTTGTAGAACATGCGTATTTAAAGGCTACATCATCAAAAAGTGGGTAAAAGACTACAACATTAAAAACGAATAAACTAACTTTATGAGTGGTTGTATGTAATATGTAGGATGTATACAAAAGAGCAAGTAGAGAGCAACAATAATTGCAAGGAGAAAGAGATGAAAGTGAAAGAATGAACTTTTAGTGGAGCATAGGGCATGAAAAAGCGACAATGACCCCCTCTAAAGATGATTATTAACCTGTTTCCAACTTTTGCCTGCCTCCTCGTCCTAGTCCCAGCAACGAACACATCCCATAATCATAACTTTCACTTTAAGTGTTTATGTCGACTCTGACGAAGGAAACACAAAAAATAACAAATCGTATAAAGCACAAACTTGAAGAAAATGCATGTAACGTTGTAACGTCTGTTGCCCATGTGAGAAGGATCGTGCGGGCAGGAAAGCGAGAGAAAGTCGCCTTAAAATGTAATGATTGTGTGCAACAAACAAAAGGAAGGAACATCAAAGCCACATAATCTTCTTTTCAGTTTCCCGTTTGCACATACACTTCAATAAGTAGTTAGCCATAGCCGTGTAGTATTTTATACGTTATGAGACAAGCTGGAGTGGCGACTCTAGAAGCCAGGGTCATTTTCTTTAGTCATTATTCGAAATATCTTAGTAGTTCACACACAGATCGCAGCTGTTTCACGACCACTCGACGTGGCATCTACGAAGCAAATAACCGATACATGTACTCACGAAAAAACAGAAAACTGGCATCAACACAAACACGATTGTTGTAAAGAACATTTTCCCAATATCTCTTGTTCTTTTTCTCTCACAGTCTCCGGCATCATCATGTTGCCCTTATCCTCTCTACAAGATACAACAGGACTTAGGTTTTTAGTTTCCTCGTTTCCTGTGCATGGGTGCTTGAATGACTTTTCGACTTAAATCCCTTCTGCTTTAATAGCACGAAGAAAGCTATTGTCTTTATAAGCACACGACTCTTTATTATATTGAAGACATCAACAAAATACAAAAAGGATGCACCTGGCTAAGTTTAAAAATTCCATTGTGTTGTTCAACTTTAGATTAGATTCAGTAGGACAGAAAAATTCAGTACGTACACTTCACTGCCGCATTTAAGTCGAAAGCTACTTACTATAATATCAGTAGTACTGCTCATTCTCATTTTGCTCAATAATGACCATGCCGTAAAATTCTAACATATCTGTACTTAGAAAGCCACAATAAATACATAGGTGAAATGGTAATGCAAGCTGAATATTTATATAAAATTCCTTATAATAAATGCGGTTTTAGCTCCTTGTGTCTTATTATCATGACTGCACTTAAAATTGTAAAATTCCATATAGTTTTGTTTGCGTAGAAAAACATTACAGTATTATCTGCTGCATGGATGCCGCCACCACCTCTTCCAGAAGTTCACTTGTGTCGCTCACGTTGAAAACTTCCTCGATTGCCTCGAGAAAATAAAGTTTATAAAGTCGACAAAGAGGATGACTGTATCACAATGCTGCTCTTACACGTTTGCCATTCTTTGCTCTATTTTGAACGTAAACTTAATCAGCAAGTTTTCCATGTTCAACATCCATACATAAGAATAAACTTTCATATGTGTGCAATATTGGGGGAAAGTAATATGAATGGAGCGTTGAGTTGACTTTTCCGTATACATTTATTCTGGTATGTTTCCAAGTTTTGGTCAAAAGGAGAGCCTGATAGTGTTGTTTTTGGTGGCATATAATGTAATGCCGTCGCAATTTATGGCATCAATTGTACTTTGTACTTGTTTCCTCCAAAAATGGTAGGAAGAGGCCGAGTATCTTAAATGCATTTGCTGATCACATATAAAATGAATATTTTTATTTTGGTAATGTCCCTGTCCAATTTTTTTTTTGCTGGCATGCTGAAATAAACTTGCGGACTATAGGTGGGGAGTATTTGTTCTATCAATGGGAGCAAAGTAGTAGAGCCTAAGTTGTATTTATTTATTTACGTACTTTCTTCCGTTTTTTTCTCTCTCTCCCTTCTTCAGCAAACATTCTAGAGTGCTTGTAAACATTCATTTCGGAAATTTGCTGTGAACGGCCAAAAATGTGCATTTACCACATAATAATAAAAAAGTAGTTCAGCATAACAAATTTCTAAGTGCACATATATAAAAAGACCTAAGGGAAAGTGGAACTAGAAAAAAAAGAAATATAGCAGGCCAGTGAAAGTGGGTGGAAAGAACAGATAAATATTATGCAATAAAGTCATCAGATATTATAGGTAAGCGCCAGTCTTCTGAGCTTGTGACTATGAATTTCTTACTTTAGCTTTCAAAAGCATCCCATTATATCTTCACATTATCATCCTATTTTCTTCGCGCTTCCCAAAAATTCAGATTAATATATGTGACATATTGGAGTGCCTTCAATATTATATTTAATGTTTTCATATCGGTATATGGATTGGTAGATAGGCAGATTTTGGCATTTTTTACTTTTTAGTATACTCATCGAATAAAATGTGATCTGGTTGCAGGGTTCATCTACATTATTATCCTCTTCAAATTTTACAAGTTGATAGCAATATAATACAGGGAAACACTAATATGGACACTCCAAAGAGCATAAAGGGAACCATATAACATAGACCCAATTTATAGACTGGAATTCTTTACTTAATGCAGTAATAAATGGGAACATTTCCAGCATACTTCACATACCAAATTTATATTTAATTTTTATGCTTCGAAAGTTTGAACTAGAAAGTACCGAAAACGGAAACGAAACATAGGGATTCTATATAATATGGTGTGATTTTTAATACTAAAAGGGCTATAAAGCTCAGAAAAATTTCGTATTGTATCAATAGGTATATTATGTACACTTTTTAGCGCATTATTTCTTCAAACTCGTTTTCTATACATTATATCACCGTTTGGTGTCGTTCTAACGTGGTTTTTGTAACGGTGAAAGTTGTACATTTTTAGACGAAAATGGTATATCATCCTAAATGAGGAGAAATGGACGGGAATGCTTATCTTTGCGGACAACGCAATAACAATTTTCCTTTTACACTAGTAGTAACTTTCTAATGCTACTGATTGGAGATGACAGAAGAAGGAAGTAGATATAGTTGTATATTACAAAGTACTTTTAGTATACCTTGTACATCGCCATCGGTATGATAAACATTGACACATCTATAGTTTCTTATTGTTACCTTATACAGAATGTCGTGCACCGCGGGTCTGCTACAAAGATTAATGAAGTGTCCAAATGATTTACCTGACATGTTGAGTGTGAGGACACCTTCGTTGTACTCGCCCACCCTAGTCCAATGGTACGTTCCAGAGTCTTCGCGCCGACGGAAATGAATGATGTTATACCGGGCTGGGCCATCCCCATGCTCATCAAAATGAAAATAATCTTCACTCAGACCTGAAAGTGGACAGAACATTCATACATACATACATGAAAGTCTAATGCAATGTTTTAGAGGCGGACCATATAGCATTAACAGTTATACAAATATAAACGTATACAAATTCATGTAATATTCTTTAGCATGATATGGCTTCCATCAATGTGTATTCACAGAGTTATTACATCTAAATTCATTGCCAGAACCGGACATTCAAAAAGTAGCTTCTTTCTAATATTCACTTCCTGTTTCTGCAACTTCATGATTTTAGTGAACAAGGGTGTCCTTATTTGGCTCAATAGTTGGTCGTAAATTGGGATCGTGGTGCCAATCATATTAGCAAAACAGAGGTTCCCAGTCAGTTTCATATGCTTTGGTCGAGTCGAGCTTCCGACTCTGTATATAGTGGGTTTGTCAGCATCAAGACAAATAAATTGTCAACTTCCAATACCCGTCCCAGACAAGTCAGTCTTGCACAGTCGTTCTCGACGATGAGTCTGGGATGCGTCCAGGACGCAACATAACTTTTTTCTTCCTGAAATTGATACGTGAGCAGCTGCAGGGCAATCAAATTTTCCTTCTAAGCAGTAAGCAAACACGTCTGTCTAATGTACACAGAATGATAGATATACGATAACTTGGCACATTCGTATAATTGTATCTACATTTCCTTCGATTGTATGTACTCTGTAAAACAGGAAATTTCACTTAACCCGGACTGTAACTGCTAACGTTCAAACTGTGCTACTAGCAAAAGGGCCATTACGTAGAGAACAAGGAGCGCGGAAAGGATGGCACACATTGCCTGGTAAAAAATAGACACGCAGTTACTGGTACTTCCTCTCTTTCGTTGTCGTAAATTTTCTTTCCAGTTGTATCCCTGTCTCTAAAAATTGCATTTTCACTAGTACCGTGTGAACTTGCAAATAACTAACAACGTATACTACAGAGGACTATGAAATGACAGCTCTTCCGTCAATACATTTTTCCAATAATGCTTATATGCATGACAGCACATATTTCATTTCATCTTGCAATAATACAAAAGCTTCACACATCACTACCAACCATCCGATTTCAACTTGTGCTCAAAACGCGGCAGTAGTTAGGTAATTTAAAAATATATGTGTATGTTGTGTTTTGCAGGAAACTACACAAAGCAGTTTTGTTTGCTTTCTTTTCAACAACCATGTAGACATTACGTGAACTTTCCCTTTTATGCTATAACACCACAATATAACGTGTAGCACACATCATCTAACATTCATGTTACATCCCCAGTCAGTCATGAAAAAAACCCCGAGTGCAGTATAAAAGTGGCTTACTCCATCCATGAGAAAGGTTATATTATAGTCGCATCATTTCTGATGATGATGAAGATCGTTGGTTTCAACGTTAAAAATGGTAGCAGTAGACAAGAGGAGATGATTTATTCATTCAACTTGTCATAAGGTGCCTGAAAGTCATTAACGTTGCTCAACCAAAGTTGGTTTTCTCCGTGATGGCCTAGTCATCACGAAGCCTTAACTCGAAAATGCCATTCTTCTTCTCTGGCTTATAAACGCTACACCTTTCTTACACATTTTGCCAACATCTCTGAAAAAAGTTTTTAAAAAGTTCCACATCTCATTTCTCATAAGAGGAAAGAAAATTGTTAGCGAAAGCAGGGCAGAGGATCCACTAGGGACGATTGGGAAGGTATCTAACAGAAACTACTTTGTTCGCAAAAATCTTCTTTGATCTATCAATTTTATTGAAGAAAATCACACACAATGTCTCAAGAAAACTAGTGGCATTACTTCTAATCATCACCTCCATTGATTACATGGGAGATAGGAAATACGTAGCAGATGCGAGAAAAACTTGTACGCATAATGGAAGTACATTAGACTAAAACATCAGTCTACCACAATTCTCAGGTTTCTCTTGATCACTTCTAAGAATTTATCGATAGAGAAATCTTGGCAAAGAATGAGCAATTACGACCTGGCTTTCTATTATCAATCATGATAACAATCATAATTTAGTTTGTTCCATTAACTTGGCTAGCATGATTCTGTATTACCTGCTGCTTTTCTGCCTTTTCTCCATCAACATTTTATAAACATAAGGAAATAAATTGGTTTAAACATTGGCAGGATTAAATTTATATGCTATTATTTAGTCAATTATAGTAACAGGAAGCATCCTATTGAATTATTGAAAAGGCCCAAACATTTTAGTACATAAGAGCTTTCACAGGGTCAGCACTTTTCTAACACTTGAGCAAAGACAAGTGCTAGACACAACCTCTGCCATGCAAAACTGAGTACATTTTCCAGTCAACTTATAAAAGTAGAAAACATAATGATCCATTCAATGATAAGCATTGGTGTGAGTAGAGCTATACTACTGACATAAAAGTTTTGAGATTTACAGCAGTATAGTATAACAATAATAATTGTGGATCTCAAAACCGACCAGTGTGTCTGCGGTCCCCATTTTACTTTCTTGAATAAACGCTTGAGATAGTTATTATTCTTAATCCGTGGAGCAGCGTCATCAGATAAATGTCTAAGTTATTGTACAAAGAGAGTATGATAAACAGAACGGTGGATATATGTATCCAACGTATATACTGTAAACAATGGCAATATATAAACATGAATAAAAGAATAGAACCTTCAAAACACCTATTCCAGATGACTACATGGAACAATATGATGGTAAAGTATAGAATATTATCATAGCCGTGCTCTTCTGAAATACGTTTCTTTTTTATGGGATGCGAGATGGTAAACTTTGAAATTAAAAAAGCCATAAAACCAGGAAAAGGGGAGGCTGCCAATTATTCCCTAATGGCCTATATATACGGAAATACGAGCCCGATTTAAATTTAGTTCATGTTACGTTGCATACTGTGTGCCTGCAGCAAAACCGTTAAAAGTTGCATCCACACAAACAAACGCCCGTCGGTTTCACTGTTTTCTAAGATAGCCCCATGAATGCATAATGCCGAAAGTAGCTCGTATAGATTACATCCAGTTTATTATTCAAAAACGCTATAAGCCATCAGGCTATTCGTTTTGTCGCTTATTTAGATATTACCTGCAAGCATATTTTTGCCACAGTTTTATGGAGGTTAATACTTTAAATAAAGACACCCTCAGTAGTACTTATGTAACACTGTTTGATATAAAAAATTTAGCATGTTATGCTATTTTAAAGTTTTTTATTAAAACACTTAAAATATAGAATAAAAACCGGTATATTACCAGTGCGCGCCGTACCCTTATACTCACAATTTTTGGACAATTCAGAAGCGGAAAGTTTGCCGCTTGTCTTCCACTTGTATTCTCATGATCCTTTTACCTCAATAACGACATTTGAAAGTCCAAGAAACATAAAACCGGAAACACTACTGTATCATGACTAGCAAAAGTACATTACATTGTTACTGCCATTTTTATCTAAACAACATATATATTACCCATACCCATACTAATCTAGTAGTAATGTATTAGTGACGGTCGTTTTACATCCGCAAACGTTAAGAAGGCTTATAAAACCCTTGTTTTTGTTTCGATTTTCAGAGAAAATACCTATTATATAACTCCCAACATTCCTAGTACAACATGGTAAACATTACCTTTGAATTCCGACTTTTTAAGGTACTCTAGGAGTTCCGTTCCATCAACAGGATTCATTTTCGGACAAAGTCCACGCTTTCCTTCGCATACTGTTGCATGCATATCCCTGCAAAAAAGAAACAACCGTTAAGCAATGTAATTTTCTAAGAGTCGCCAACAATGACACGGGTAACTAGATGCCACAAAGTTTTGAGTTGCGGTTCTCTTTCACTGTGTGCGTGGGAAGTGAAAGTATCGATTACAGGTTTCAAGGATTTGGGGGTTTTCTTAGTAAATCCATCCGGATTCATAGGCTGAGAAAAGCTTTCCCATTAATTTCAATATTAAGATTTCACAACCGTGCTTAATCCCTGCCTGCGACTACGGTTTTGCAGAATACCAGTGCAAAATCTATTGTTTGCCGACATTTCTCTAAAGATTCTGTTATATTTCATTCTTGCATTTTTGACCTATTTTGAAAATTTCAAGACAGCTGGGAGGCGAATTAATGTCACATGTCGCCACAACATTGTTACACTTCATTGTTCCTATTGGTATTCATAACCATCCAGATTAACTTAATAAATTCATGACGAGAGATTTCTCTCGGAAAGAGGGTCACATTCACATCATCACGTCAACCAGCCGCGAAAATCTGTAAGATCAGGGAAAATGAAAAATGTACACTTAATCCTTCTTTGTAAAAGGTATTTTCAGAAAAAGCTTTTGCGATCTTTTATTACCATTATGTACCTAGTGGTTTTGATGTACATTTATGAACATGTGCTGCATGCTGCAGACGTGATTCCAGCTACTAGTTTTAAAAGGTTCAGAAATATCAGGAAAGCCAAATTTGATGGGCAAAAATTAGGTGCATAATATTTGGTATATGCACGCACTTTGGTATATGGTATTTGGTATGTTTACTTTGCTGTAACAATAATATCGTTTCTATCCCTCCCTTCGTCTAAAATATAATGTTGCTGCTAATTGGCTTACCACAACATGACAGCCGCACACAGACAAATATTTTGCTTGTGGTATATTCTCGGTATGTGAGTTATTCATTCCATTTTCATCATATGTACATAATAATTTTATTTACACAGCCGGCTCATGTATCTTTGGAACATTTTCACATGCTGTACTATAGACGTGCGGAGGCATGTTCTCATCAACATTATCATTAGGTAATCTGAATTTTGTTATCTTTCCGCAATGGATTTACTTTCCGTTGACTACCAAGACTTACTTTTTAATTAAGAAAGTTGTGTGACGTGTGTGTACTGAGTGCCCTTCTCCGTTTTTTATACTCTTGTTTACAGGAGCATCTCTATTTTCTAGTGAAAAGTCCCATAATAGCAAAGGAAATTTCCTGTGTAATCTTATTTTCTTAAAGAAAGAGTAATACGTTAGCATTAACTTGTTGTGTAGAACGTGCACATATTAAAAACTTTAACATACCCGCAATAAAATGCTTATTTCTTTTCACATAGTAAGTCGTATCCATGATTATAAACCCTTGCATCCATTATAGATCTCCACCAAAGGACGATGCCATGTCATTATTTATGCGTCTTTTGAAGAATAAAGCGCAATATCTAACTGGTTATGATAATAAGAGCAAAGCAGAAGACTTCCGATGCCAGTCACTCAGCCGAGAATGAATGCAAGATAGCTTTTACATGGTTAGATCAATCGGAGAGAACCGCAACTACATCCCTTTGTGGGCTTTCAGAGCTAAAGGGAAAAAGCGGAAAAAGTGGTTAATTTACTTTAGAGCGTAAGCAAACGCCATAACAGCATCCGAGACGTATTGGAGCTGAGCCTCAAACACGGTGTTCTCTGCTGTCAGCTTTTCATATCCTGTGCACGATTTTCCATAGTTTAGGTTGTACGGGGTCCTCGAGGAATTTGGGTATTTGCATTGCCAATGGTTCTCCCAGAATTCTGTACACGTAGTCACAGACAAAGAAAAAAAAAGGTTTTAGTTACATCTACTATAGAATATCCTGAGGTAACCATATTGGTTATAATATATTACCCAGTTACTATAGTAAAACCCAATACCCAATGATCTGCCACAAGTTAGCAATGGGGTCGTAGAAAGCAAAAAAAGAGGAATCGTATTTCCTTTATTATAATTGAATGGCATCAACTGTCGCATTGCACACAGAGTATATATAAGTGAAGGGAACCATAAGCTTAACGTAACCATTTTCCCTTTTATAAACTCCATTATAATAGGGTTTTGTCAAACCACACGTTGATAGTCATTCTCAGAGCATTAGATTACCTGCGTCAAAATGGTCAGTAGTATAAAAAGCTAGTTTATGGGTGCTTTAACGGATATATTACGGAAAATTTAGCAGATTTTCCCGAACATCGGAACATTTATTAATTACTTATTTCATTATACCATCACATTAAGCAAATGCTCATCCCAGTGTGTTCCGCAGATAGCAGCTACTAATCGCATTTTGTTAATAGCTGTGCCACATTTAGAGAAAACAACAACAACGACAATCAACGGCATTCATTTTTTAAAAGAAAGTAACTCGGAAAGTTGTTAGCTTTCATCCATGTGGCAACTTTGTGAATATTGCACTAATAGTGTTTCGTATAAATTTTGTGTACATAACGGTTATTATTATTGCTAAACATGTCTCTTCCACAAAATAACTCAGTCTTCCTCAAATTTTGCTCAACAGGAAAAGATGGAAGAAGAGTGAAAACGTCTATTTCTCTTCTTATCACAGCTTTCCACAGGCTGTCCCGAGAAGATTTAAAGTGGAAAGGAAAAGAAGTGGGAAAGCAACTACCAAACCAAGTTGACTCTCAAGCACAGACACTCACTTGTTCCGTCTCTTCTTCTTTTTATTATTACAATAGTTGTGTCCGTTGTTGTGCGGTTCTTGAGAATATTTTTTTAGAAAACGAGCCGGCTGCTACTGCTGCTGCTTTGTTGTACTATCATATCAAAAGCTCTTGAATTGCTAATGCCGTAAAAACTCAAATATCTATATGCTAAGCGGTACTAGAGTGGTGGTGTGTGCCACTCCAATCTCAGCAAACATACCCACCATGAAGAAGTGCAACGAACGAATACGTACTCTCAATGTGACATCTCGCTATGTACTTTTCCAAGGGAGCGCTGTTTACTCTAAAGAAAATAGTAGCCTCTAGCGAAACAACAACTTGTGTGACTGATGCTACATTGGACATTCCTTTCTATCCGTACTATACGCCTACTCCATCAGGTTTATAGAGTGCCGCCATACACAGGCTCTTATCTTATATCCGACTAACTTTTTATTCTCCTTCGTCGTACAAAATTACATGCTCCACTTTTCTCTTGTGTAAAAACTTTAACGATATTATGAACTTGGTCATGAGTCTATGCAATCCAGACTTCATGGAAGAGTTTTTTAGTTTGTTATTTCTACAGGCCTATATAAAACAATCTACCAAAATTGACACATAAATATATAGGTAGATATATTCACCATTCAAGCATACCAAAATAGCGGCGCAATAGATGCAACAAGCAACCACAATAATTTCACACCATGAACATTACCAGTATTACTTATAACGGTTATTTTAGAAAGACTTTCACTTTTTTGACAGAATCAGTGAAACTAGAAAAGCGGGACCAAGTATAAAAAGCAGCCGTATCGGAGACGACTTCTCAATGGGGAGGAAGAACGCTTACGTAAAAGTGTTATATAGGCATAGACAAACAGCGACTCAGTGAGGGAGAAAATGAGGATCGAGTGAAAACCGTCTTTGGAACAACGACCAACTAGCACACAATGCAAATGTACGCATATATAAATACAAATTGAATGCCACCAAGTGCAACTAACATATTTCTTTCATTCTCTATTTCAATTTTTTAGTACTATCGTCAAAAGATAGTGTAAGCTTTTTCTTCTTCGGAGAAATGAAAAAGAAACTTGTAGTAACGGTGTTTGTTCTTGGTGCAATTTTATACGGGAGAATTGCTACACTTCATAATATTTAGGTAGTACCTATAAACGCAACCGTAAAAGTGGTCTCATATCTAGTATATTATGACTTGTTTGTGTTTCGCCACCAGTGTTGACATTTATCCGAACGTATGTATGAGTCTTGTACTCTACACGAATCGTAATAAAAATGAAAGAGGAAAAACGCTCGATTCGTCGAGACAGTGAAATTTTGCCTCAAATACACGAAAGTAAAATTTATTTTGAAATTTGCTGGCACCAACATATGAACTTAATAAGTTTTTCCCTTCTGCATTTTTTTCGCTAAGAGGAAATATTAAAATATGTAGAGAAAGAAACAGGAGTCTGACAGCAATAGTAGGAAAAAGTAATAAAGCCGAATATCTGTCGACACAATTCGTTCTCTGGCGTCCCCAACCTTCAGTGTAATTTAGCCCGGAAAGTAGGATATTGCACCCTTTATGATAATAATGGTTCTTGTATGCTAGAGTGTAAAGTGCGCTCAAGTTTATTATTGTACAATGCCCCATTTTGTTATTGCAGGCCATTTTTGCAAGACAGCAAACACCATTTCGAGTAGTTAAATTAAAAAAGAGCAGTGAAGCAAAAGTACTTGATTTACACTATATGCCTGACAATAAGTGTATAAAATCCAAATACGTTCGCCCGTACCAACAACAATTATAAAAAGTTGGGGCATGAGACCGGATGGTATTGTGTGATCTTGTACTTGGTTTTAGGTTTGCTCTGCAAGCCATATACACAGTACAATTTAAATAAAAGTCCTAGTCACTTCAAGTCTACTCGTGTCATATGAGACTCGCACAAAGATCAAGTGTAATGCGAGCTTCTCCACCCAAACTTACTATTCCTTTGAAGGCTATATATTAGACTCTTTTAGATTCAGCTACAAAGTCCTTGTGTGTCGCCACTACCAAATACATTATCTCTATTGAAATTCTGGCAGTCAATTAGTAAATTTATGAACCGGGACAACGTCACAAGGATAGAGCAAATGAAGTACGTAACATTTGTACAAACTCGTGTAGTCAATGAAGAAAACGAAAGGCCGAGTGATCAAAACAAGAAATTGCATCGCATCCAAAAACTCTTTTCATTTCCTCTCTGCGTTTTATCCTTCCAGTTGTAGTTGTAGCCATTACACTGTATACTTGGCTTCCCACTTCTCTTTTGTCGACACACTTGAAAACTTGAAACAAATGAGGTTAGAAGAAATAGAGATGAAACCAAAATTCCAACCTGAAGCAGACCCAATTTTTCCAACGGTTACTTTATTTCCTTAGCATTTAAAAATCGTCGTGTTGATAAAATCGTGATTACAAAACGCACAATATTTTGCAAAAATGATTGTTTTGAAAGCAAAGCCAAAGCAAGCTTGGTGTTGGTCATACATGCTATGCTGGTTTTTCCTGGTGTTCATATCAATTATAATAATTATGCAAACCTTAGAATGGGTAAAACCTGTGCGGTGCTAGATTACGAGGTGTCCTCCGGTCAGGTCTCTCTTTACAAGTAAGGCTTGCTCCATTAAAGCTCAAATATATTTTTATTCATGATATAGATAACTAAAACGCTGATTTATGTGTACTACCAACAAATGGCAAGACGAAAGAATATGGCTAAAATTTCTTACAGCAATCGACGCGAAATGGATGTCGCTAAAACTGCGATTCTGCAGACGACTCCATCCATTTTTTTTGCAAAGATGGTAGATTGGAAAGCAATTTCTAAAAATCAAACTTCACCGTGTTGATCGTGAAGCTACTACTACTACTTCCATGAGCCATGAACTTTCATACTCGTATGTATATTCTAGAAATTAAGTTGTTATTTAGGGTATTGACTGATTGCTAGTAGTTGAGTTTGCGTTTAAAAATAATTTTGGCATTGTTTTTTATGTGTTTTATTTTAAAAACTGCGTATAATATCCACTTCTTCGTGTATTGTGAATGAATGTATTATGATCGGGATTCTGTAGGACTGTGAATCATTTTTTGTGTAATTTTCTGTAGCTATTGAGATAAAGTAACCGATTGAAAAATAACATGGGCATCATAGGCACAGTGAGAAATTGGTGACTATTTCATCTCTATTTCTTCTAACCTCATTTCTTGAAACACAAAAAGTACACAAGTGGATGTGTCCACCATGCCAATGTCCAACTGCTACTATGGTATTCCATTGATGTTGCTTTCCAAGATATGAGTTGGGTACAAAAGCCATGATCGAAGCCAAAAATGTCAGTAGTATACGAGCGGAAAGAAAAACAGTCGAACATAATACTGAAAACACAAAAAGTGTAGTTATATTTGTATTATTATTATAAGTATGTTTATGCGTATATTTATTTATGTATGAATCTGGAAAAGCACATGCTAAAATCTCCATTAAATGCATTCAAACGTAAACAAACAGAGTAATAATGATAAATTGCAAAGCACATAGTTAAGTATCGCAAAATGTCTTAATCAGGACCTTAAAGCACAAATTTTTACAAACCGACTGTAAATTTGTAATGCTGGTCAAAAAGTGACCTAAAATCATGTGTCGCACAGCAAATACGCTGTACAACTGCTCTATCAGTGTCTTAATGCACGAATTGTTACAAACTGGTTGTAAATTCGTAATGCTGGTTAAAAACTGACCTAAAATCATGTGTCGCATGCTATAGGTTCTATTATGAAAAGTTGTGAAATTGCTGTGACCTCTGACCTAGAGTTGACCTATTGACCTCAAGTTCAATAGGGTTGTTACTGAGGTGTTATTGTGTCTGTATACCAAGTTTGGTTGTTAAATTACGTGTCGCACAGCATGTACGCTGTAAAACTGCTGTATCTGGCAGTTAAGGTCCTGAATCAGGGCCTTAATGCACGAATTTTAACAAACTGGTTGTGAATTCGTAATTCTGGTAAAAAACTGACCTAAAATCATGTGTCGCATGCTATAGGTTCTATTATGAATTGTTTTGAAATCGCTGTGACCTCTGACCTAGAGTTGACCTATTGACCTCAAGTTCAATAGGGTTGTTACTGAAGTGCTATTGTGTCTGTATACCAAGTTTGGTTGTTAAATTACGTGTCGCACAGCATGTACGCTGTAAAACTGCTGTATCTGGCAGTTAAGGTCCTGAATCAGGGCCTTAATGCACGAATTGTTACAAACTGGTTGTAAATTCGTAATGCTGGTTAAAAACTGACCTAAAATCATGTGCCGCATGCTATAGGTTCTATTATGAAAAGTTGTGAAATTGCTGTGACCTCTGACCTAGAGTTGACCTATTGACCTGAAATTCAATAGTGTTGTGGCTGAGGTCATGTACTATCTGAATACCAAGTTTGGTTGTGATCGGTCCAGCCGTTACTGAGTAAATTGCATACGGGCGGACGGACGGACGGCCGGCCGGACGGCCGGACGGCCGGACGGCCGGAACACAATATTATCAAGTATCTTTGCGATACTTAATAAAATGCATGCCAGGTGGAAACAAAATAAATTGGGCAGATGTCGAGTATAGTAATATAACAACAATAATAACATGGCATCACACAGACCGAAAATAATAAAGGACAGAAAACGAGTGGAAAGCAAACAATGATAGACCTACCCAGTTCATTTTGGATTACTTGAAACAGGAGGACTAGATCAGAGAGTAAGACTGCAGAAAGTAGCATATTAGGATTCCGGTGCAATGGAGAAAAGGGAGTACACCAGTAGGCAGCCTCAGAATCGTA
Source organism: Entomobrya proxima (assembly GCA_029691765.1). Classification (NCBI taxonomy): domain Eukaryota; kingdom Metazoa; phylum Arthropoda; class Collembola; order Entomobryomorpha; family Entomobryidae; genus Entomobrya; species Entomobrya proxima. The sequence continues at coordinate 18,691,371 of CM056168.1, forward strand.
CCGGTACGCGGTCATTTTTTCAGAATGCACTAGACGTAAAGAGATTCACAATCCGGTCACCTTACTCATTTTCATTTCCATTGTTCGTATAACTAATGCGATTATAAACCCTTTCCAAGTGAGCAAAATAACGTACACTTAAGCATGTTACTCTAAGGATGCACAACCTCATGTAAGAGCTAAAACCGCCTTTCCGCGTCACACATTCTATAATATTCGGCAGAATTGTAGCGTAACAAAATATGCCTTTTATTCGCCTTTAGAACACTTCGTGTTCGTCAATCCTTCCGTCACCCTGCTTCACTGCTTCCATATTGCACAAGAAGTAAAGACTTGGTTGGCTGATTTTATCCTTGGTCGACAACAATTCACTGGAGCGACTAATAATAATGCATACCACCTACTGTGAGCCTGTGGATAGTCGTGAGAACATGATCAAATGATAATAAGTTCAAACCAACACAATTTACAATACAGCTCATACAATGATGAACACAGTCGTCAAGTCCTAGTGTGCAAGGCTTGAGTGGGATGAAGCAGCTTTACTCCACGTTGTGCTGTATTTTTGTGTTGTGCAAACAGGAAAAGTCAATTTCTTCTTGCGTTCGTCTGATTCAGTTTGGATGTGACAAGCAAAATAAGGATGGAATAGCAAAAGAAATGAGAACGCGGATGGATGAAAGTGTATGAACTGTCAGTCATGCTATATATCTTTCTGTGACAATAATAATAGCTGAAGTAAACTGGTGAAAGGCTGTACCATACACACCAACCCCCATGATAAGTGTGGATAGTGGATAACCACCATAAAGAAGAAAAATCGGAGGAGAAAAACCAGCAATAGGTACCACAGTTCCATTCAGGCGACAGGAGACGTGTGAATCCCAGTGAAATCTATTTGGAAATCAAATCAAACCAAGTCTAAAAGGAGATAGGTCACCAGCTCTACTTTCAAAAGAGCAAAACTAATCCTGTCTTTCCAGTTGTTACTACCCTTTTATAACAACGCTAAGCAGGACAAAATTACGGTTTTGGCTTGAATTTGACATAATGTGTATTCCCACGTAATGTTCTCTGCAGCCAGCAAGGCCATATGAGACACGTCACAGAAAAATAATCTTTTTTTAAACAGCCTTTCACAAGTATAAAGCACATCAAGCAAGCAAGGTTTGTGGTGGATACACAATTTTTCTCGTCGCCGTATTCAATTGAATATTATGTCATCTTTCCTTGTCTCAACACTGTCCTGTAAAGTGTCTTTGTTTTCAATGCTACTTCCATGAATTACTTTCTCTTCTTGCGTTTGAGGGTTATTACGATTACTTTATGGCTTTTCTTTCGACTAATAGCCCTTTCTCCAGTATAGAAGGGTTCACTATCGGTTGAATAAAAGTTTTGTTCATTTACTTGATTGTTTAGAAAAATGCGGTGGCGGGGCTTTGTCTGTTCAGTTAATAGCTGTCTTGACCAGATGATCTAAATGAGCAACCAATATAGAGCAGAAATCAGAATCGTAAAGTACGTAGCACTTCATATAAGCATACTACTATAGTAGCAGGCATTAAGCTTTTCCCAGTGCTTTGTCTTCACACATGACGTGTTCCTCCGTTGTCTCCAAATCCAGCTTGGTCATTCATGTGAGTGGATCCTATGTTCAACCACACAGTTGAATGAGTTTCTAGTGTTCTTAATTTTTTCTACTCATCCAGAATTACACTACCCCGAAATAGGCACACATTTTCGTTTGGACTGACTGAACATGCACACTACTGGGAAGAGGTACTTTTCGAAAAGTGTACGCAGACTGTAGCATGCAGCATGTTAGGTCTGCTGCCGACAGATAATATATCAGCAAAAATAATGTCAAAACTTTCCAAATAGTCTTTGCAGTTGTGTTCTACTTTTAATTCCTTTCTCCTTTTAATCTCCTGTCAGTACTAATGTAAATCGAAATCCATCTGCAAATCAATGTTTGAGGATGCAACCTATTGAAAGCTTATTCACTTTGCAAGTCTGTAAATACCATCATTGCCGTATTCAAAAAGCAACAGAAAACCCTCAACTAACCACATTGCGATACAATAGCATACCTTCAAAGAACAACCGGATGATCTTTCAAAAGGATACGTAAAGACCAAAGACACAGAAATGCTGAAAATTGATACCATGGTGAAAGTTTAAAACCGGAGTTGATCTAGTTTCCATTTTCCTTCCTGTTTCTATAACTACTACTAGCTTTTTCATTCAACGTAATATCCGTTCCGTCGTCGCATCTGTTGAGAAAGGTATCATTGAGCAGTGCCTATTCTTACATCAGCATTGCCACGGGAGTAAGATACTTTTTGTTTGCTACAATAATGCCACGAGTGAAATATTATCAGTTAGCATGCCCTCTGCAACATCAATTTCAACTTTTCCTAACCATTGTATTGTAGAGACGACAGGACATGAGGCGAGAGTCGCAAGGTTTACCTTCCTGTCTTCCTTTACCTTTTGGGGTTTTGTGCTTCCAAATTTTCACCTCCGTGTACCTTTCTCCGAGAGAAAGCGTACGCTTAATTGAATCTTATATTCATGATGTACCCTACGCAGAATGCAGAACGCAAACCGTAACCCCAAAAGTCATGGTTGCTGACTTTGGGAGTTTATATACTACAAGCGAAAGCAACAATACATAATAAACAAACTAAGAAAAGTTGAGACATGTTTCCACTAGGCGACAAACCTGAACCGACCCGGACAAGTTCAGGTTTGTCGCTTACTACCTCAAGAACTCCAGTTCTAAAGAAAACTTTCACAAAAGATATCCGAAAGTTGGTAGCATAATAGATATTCACTGTACTAATTTTATATAAATTTTCAGTTTGATATTACTGCGAAATGGAAAAAAGTTTTATGGTCTTTTTCTCCATAAAATAATAATTTCGCATAAAAGTGTGTGAGTCTGAGAACATTTCGAGTGTTTCAATCAAGGTATTTTATATATTTCATTGCCATTATTCATTTAAACAAAAATTTGTCAATGTCTCTTTCTACATGAACTATTTTTCATGCATGGCTTACATCAACTGCTGTCTATACAACTAAAAATCATTTTGTATCAATTAATTACACATTTAAATCAATGTGAAATGCTTTGGCTTTGGTCTGCACTTTTTATAATTCATCCTTTACCTAAGACGTTTCAAAAACAAATTATTCTGTTATTATGAGCTCACTACAAATAATACAGGTACCTACCTAAGTTATGCTAGTCTAATGAATTCTGAATAAGCTTTCTTTCTCCTCTACATGTTAGTTGTAAATTGTACAATATGATGTACTTGGGGATTCCTTTTACGTGAAGTGAAAATGATGGTGCTACTACAAATGTTGCACTTTTTATTAGTTTCCTGTTTTAAAGTTTGTGCGGTTTTGCCATTGGCATTAGGACGTAAAAATGCATCAGTGCAGTCTTTAACTCGTTCATCTATGCCACCTTCGCTTTGTACATTCCACATTATTCTCAGAAAATCATATAACAAGAGATAATAGTTGCTTATCAAACGTTTTTATGTAGAATGTACTAAATACACATGATTCTTTATAAGGAACACACCGCTACCACCACTCTCCCGTGTAAAGATGCGACTGTCCATTGACGAAAACACAAACACGTACAGGCAAAAAAACGAAAAATTACTCATCAATCACAAAGGCAACTACACAAACCCCTCCTCTTCTTCCCGTTCTATGACTTGAAATGAGCAAATGCCTACACATGGGAACCGCACGTCCGTCCACTCGCTCTTAAAGTCAGATCGGTCGGATGACAATGTGCGAATGTATATATCCGATATACATGAAAATATCTGTTTCATAGAACTCGTTTTACTGCCAATGCGATAGATGTAACAGCTCTTAAACCATACTATTACGGCTACATAGACGGTATAATAACAGCCTTAACCAACTTTCTCCATTTTTTATTCACAAAGTACGTTTAGCCTCAGCACTAGTTGGGATTCTGGTAACTCCTTCTTTGACTCTAATAAAAATACATGTATCACATTACTTCCAAATCTGACAAAATATACGACGACATATAAATAGGTCCCATTTCTCTGAAACAGCGGCGGTAGCTGGGAAAAATAACTCCACGCAATAAGGCATTTCAGTAGTTGAACAGAGTGATTTTTGTAGGAAAACCTTTACCCTCCTATTCTTCCTTTTTCCCATCTCCTCCCTCTCTTCTTTTCTTTTTACATCATGGTGCTAAAACTTGAAGAAAAGGAACAAAAACTAATTCATCTAATGTAGAAACTTGTATGTATGTGCCCAACATTATCCCCGCTTTATCTACATTGTCTTTCCTTTGTATACGCTTATAATGCACTGCTTGATGGTGCGCGTTTTATGCGTATCCATATAAAGGACTACCTCATTCATGTGCTGCGTATTTTACAAAATTATTCGCTGTTATTACCCTCATTGATTTCAGCTCCGGCTTTATCTGACTTCCTCGACTTGATTTTTCCTTTTTTACTGTTCATGATGCCAAAAGAGTGTATTACTGAGTAACACTAGTCACTCCTACATCCTATACCACACATATCAAAGTCATTCGAATCGAAAGTTTTAGTACAAAGCTTTATAAACGGAACCACCTATAATCTAAAGTTCTATGCCAGTCAGATATAGATGCGCTTTTTAGCCATACTGAATGATGTGAAGGAAGGGAGAATAATAATATTTCTCTGTTACGTTTTTTCTGATGTCAAGGCGACAAACTGAAGTAAAAGCAAGAAAGTGGGTAAGTAAAAAACGCGGCATCACTTCCTTACATGAAATCAAAATTACATCTATATGGTGTGGTCTGCACAATAGGTACCCATCTATCCGTGTAAAAAGGGGGCAAGAGATACGAAACTTGAGAGGAGCATGCGGCACCCGCACTACAGGAGTGCGCATATTACTAATGCAAGCAGGCTATTATTATGCATTCATTCATGTGCTGTTAAACCAGAAAGCATGTGGCGAAAGAAATGCCAAGTTGGCAGCTATAAATTTTCTCCTCAAAATCTATAGATGGGACACATGCATGGAATGCTACGCAGTTATAACCACAACATCGTCCTCTTTTCACTGGGCTAAAATACTTGAACAGAAAGAAACATTCACTAAGCATCTACATGAAATGAACAATGAAAACAAAGAAGGTGGTACAGGAAGCAAGACAATGAATACCACGTTAAGGAATCAAAAGCATCAGCTTAATAAAATATAGTATGCTCCGCTACCATATCAAAGTACAACGCAACTTCATGCAAAACATCCACCCAAGTTCTTTGTACGTGGGTAACAATCACAATGAAGTGTAAGCGAGCGCCATATTTCCAAAACACATTAGTAGCAGTACCTGAAAAATCTTCAACTTCCAAAAGCCACACGCAGTGCATACAAGAGAGATGAGCCAAATTCATATGGTTTCTGGATTCATAATAATAGATGTACCTATATTTTGCGGCTTTGTAACTTTTTGTAGACCCGTCATAAGGCTACGCGCAGTTGATCGAAGGACGTAAAGTCGGCTTAAATACAAACGTTCTGTGCCAATTTTTTGCAAACTTCAATATCTCAAGCTAAATGTTCACTTACAAATGTTTCCTACGACCCACTCATTGCTATTATTCGCAGCGGTAACGGTAACCTGGCCGTCACATTTTCTCCAAACAGTAAATAAGAAAAAATGTAAGAAAGCACGAAATAGAGTGGAGAAAGCAGCAGTATTTTTAAAACTTACCAATAAACCAAGGATTTCGTGTGTTGTTTCTAACGTTAAGATTTAAAAAGTACTCATCAAATCCTTTCACCGGGTTGGCCTTGGGTTGCACGCTTAAGGTACCCTCTACTTCACGTTCATTCCCATCGGAAACTAGAGTTCTGGCACTCCAGCCATCTGATCCAATCCAAGCGAACGATCCTGTTTCATTCCGTTTTCTAACTGCTCGCATCAGCTCCTTCACTTCTTGGTCTGATCCATAAATGATGACTCCTGGTGCAAAAAGAAAAAAGAACAAGAATATCTCATGAAAAGGTAGAAAAGCTTAAGCTTCAAAAATACGAAGACTGAGAATGCATCACTGGCAAAAAATATGGTGGTGATATTTCTTTTTCTTATATCAGTGGAAAGGATATTACAAATTATTCTGAAAACGGCTTGCACCACTTAAGTTAGAAAAAATGATGAGAGCCCTAAGTGTAGGTGATGATGAGACTTGACACTAAGGACCCTGATCAAATAAAAACATTTCTTTTGAGTTCAAAGTGAGAGTTTTGACGCGATATACCATTTAAACTCCCATCTGGGAGGATAATGGAGTATTGAAGCGTTTTTTCTCTCACAATTTTATACTTTTTTTACCTCCAGAATTTTTTTGTTTGAACAAAAAGCATTAAAAAATGAGATGTTCCCACCTTAGGAGTTCATCTTTTTTCTTTCAAACCACAGTTATTTTCTTATCTCTTGAACCAACAGACTATGCTCAAGCAATATTACGTGATCACGCATATCATATTTTGGTTTGGTATGTTGGAATCGAGATTGTATTTCCAATTGTTATACACTTCGCTATTTCATACATTTTCCGTAAAACCCCTCTCGTGAAAACGACTTCACCTCTGGTATTCAAGGAAAAACGCATTACTCATAATGAATTTGCACGGATAGACGAAGCTTGTGCAAACTGCCATGTCTAATAACATACTTTATTGCTCACAACAAACACTCAAAATTCAAGAAGTACATGATAGCATACGCTTTCAATTTCAGCCTTCATTGTTTATTTTCTGCAAAATAAAATATTAAAAGATAGCAATACACACAGTTTTGTGGAAAGCTTCAAGGAATTCAATTTAGTTGTATGTCAGAAATGACAAAAGTGTTTCCTGGAATGTGTTTTCATTTTGATCACCTTATACACTTTTTACATTAACACGAAACGGCAGTTGCACGCCTTATATGATTCCATTTAGATAAAACACATTTAGGTATTCATGATTCAAAATTCATTATGAGACTACGTATGTACTAGTCATAGAATAGAAAGGCAAAGACCTACAGAACAATTGAAGCGTTCTGTATTATAATTGTTTATTTACGTTCGACTATTATTGCTAAGTTGCATCTCTATCTCTAAATGTAATCCGCCCACACCCAAATGCATAGATATGCATTTTTCAGTTGCTATTTGTAGAAACTAGATTTGTGATACAATATCACACATACAAAATGGATACAAATATAAGAACTGGTGCACTCACATCTAATCGTAAGTTTATTAAAGAAAATGTGGACTGTTTAGTTTTAATCGTCTGAAAGAAAAGATTTGCGTAAATATGAAAAGTTTCAAAACATTTATAGTAACAGCATGCAGTTGGTTCTTGCATTTACCACGCATGCTTGGTTGGCCATCAACATCTAACTGCAGTTAATATTTGTAATTTATTTTCCTTCATAACAACCCCAAAACTAATTTTACGCCACCACATATATAAACACTTACGATAATGGTTTATAACTACGCTTCAAGTTCTACTTCCATTATTATGGGAAACCGAGAATTCATTTAGAAGTACACACATTCGACCAGGTCTAAGAATCAGGAATATTACACAGAAGAGAAAATGAAAGGCTTTGTTGAGAAAGGATGAAATGTGAGAAAACAGGAAGAACTCATCTCCAGTTAAAATTACCAGTGAGGTATAATAGAGCAACAAATACATCGGTAGGTACCAAGTTGAACTATACCAGATGGTTCATGTATGGTTTATGTATCTATACCGGCTAAACAATGGCAACTCGAACCTACACTATAAATATAATATAAAGACATCAATATAGAGTTTTTCATTTCTACAGAACCATGAACTATCTGGGGTTGTTTAACTGCCACGAGTTGTGAGTACGTGTGTTATGCTTCATGAATGTATATTTGATGTGTGTGCAGAATTAGGTACATTTCTAAATCTTATTTTCGTTTTTGCAGATTCTTCTAAGAAAAAACTAGTGCCTTTATATCTATAATATTATATGACTATCTGTGAGAAACCTATATGGAGTAATTCAGGCTGTCGAAGCAATCCTTCGGGATTTCTTTCTTTTTATCAACTATTAAGGGCTCTTAGAAATTCTAGAGATCTCACCCTGCACACGTTCACCCATTTTTTCTCGCTCTTTTATCCTAAGCCTACTAACCAATGGACTAACAGAACGGAGAAAGCAAATGAAAAAAACAACTTATTACAGTCTCCCTTCAAACAAACTAAACCGGCTCTTTCACAGCATATTGAACTAAATACGTATGGCTTAGTATTTAATATATGTAGCAGTAAAACTAGGTGTATATAGGTCTTTGATATAAAAACTTCTGTATTTAACTTTGAAACTTATTTTTAAACTAAAGGATTCTGTCAATGTAAAAATGTGGGAACAACATGATGAAATGAGGCATCCCCTTGTATTCTTGAAATAAAAAGTACACTATTTACTACATCACATCCCATGATCTTGTAGAATCAGCATGATGTGGTGGGTGACGTAAGACATATGGGGAGTCCTGAGACAAATCATTTTTGCAGTTGGTATATATAGTATTATAATTTTGATTCACGCATTCCTCATTCGGCTCGTGAATTTTAGAAATATATTATTCACACACGGCATGGCACCGACATTCTTGAATACAGATTATAGCAAGTGAAAGGAGACGTAGTGAAATACTTACGTGCTTTTATTTTACATCGTAATCTTACTTTTACTTTCAAACAGTCAGTTATATATTTGATTTTGTAAAATATTTACCTTTGATACTTTGGCAAAAGTACAAGTAGAAAAATAATGCACATTATAGCACGACACGGTAAAGTTGAGTTGTGACTAACCTTGTACGCTTATTTACATAATGCTCATACCAACAAGTTTAATTAAACAAGCCAAGTGAGCTAAAGTATTGAGAATTAATTCAACTGGCACAGCAAATCCCTCGGTAATATGCACACGAGTAACTGCATAAAGCTATCTTACGGCAGAGGAGCAAGTAGCAAGTACCACTTATTTTCGCCGAATCCATTGACTTTTAATTCTGCATTGGTGCGTAGTGCGTAGTAGATGGGAAGCAACGTAGAAATTACTTTACTTTGTGCAAGTGTTACCACAGCGTTATCACATGATATACTTCTGCTAATAATTTCTACTAACTCTGTTCAGGGGTTGTTAAGCAAAGATTTGCATTATTTTAAGATATATGATATTATATAGGCTGCTCATATTGCATCTTTCTAAACATAAACCGGAATCTGGTTATCAGATGGAAGGACATTTACTTTGGTAATACTTCTGATTTTTTTGTAAGAAGGTAACCACAGCCGACATCAAAAGAAAAGTAAAATAAACAGAAATAGGCATTTTGGAATCCTCCCACCTTGTGCTGTGTACATATTCGAACATGGTTTCAACCATTTTCCTCACAGATAGTAAACCGGTTGTGACTTTCCCGCTTTAATTCCAAACTTGATTGCGAAAATCTGACAATCTATACAACTGGTGGCTGCCAGAGGCCTATCTTTGTAATGCTAAAAATAATTTACTGTTACAACACCTATGTCGTTCCAACACATTTTGTAAAACTTTGTAAACGGAAAAAAGTTGGGAACTGTCACAACGGGTAAAAATGAATCGGCCAAATTCCGAGCACTTTTATAACATGATACATTGAAGAATGGGAGGATACCCTTTGGATTTATATGTATTATGCTCATTTCATCCATTGCATTGTAGCAGCCAACAACCGAAAATGGATGAACGCAAAAATATTGAATGAAAGTAGAAAAATCCAGCTTTTAGCATACTGATGTTATTTTATTTCTTTCAAGTCTACTGCTTCTACTAGCAAACTCCCATTGCCAAGATTTTCTTTTATACTTAGTTTCGCATGAAATTTCCCTGTGAGAAAACAGGAGAGAAAAGTTCGATGTGGCCGCGTCCATGAAAAATATGAACAAGAGCTATGTAAACTTGCGAAAGTTCCTCTTTGTGTCTGCAGTGTTATATATTGGTTACTTAAGTAACAAAATAACACTATTCTTGTTCAAGTAGTGTTTGTGTCTGCCTGTGCATCGGGCGTTGAGTATGTTTAGATTCTTTAAAAATATTATTATCCATCATCATCACACTACAGCCAGCTAGACTCATAAAAGAAAATATTATGCAGCATGCTGTTCCTTGGAATCATTATAGTGAGTGGTTGAAAAAGGTTCTAACACCAAGGAGCACGTTTAACAATGGCTGTAAAATACTCGTTTCTCATCCTTATATATATCACAATCACACACACATTAGACTTCTTATACTATAACGTGGTTAATGTAAAATGCATAGAAAACTCAAGTATGCGCAGACATTGAATAAGAAAAGATGACGGCAATATAGGATGACAACGTGTACTTTTATGCGAAACGAGGTCTCTTCAGTCTCCCCATTCAAAATGGCTTTGGAGCTAGCAAGAAATAGCTTCGAATTCTTTTGCTGACATCAAGATACTTACATCAATGCAATATTACTAAAAAGAATGAAGACATTCACCTACCGTATGTCTTCTTGCCTGGTGTAAGAGAGATCTGTGTATTTATGAATGTTTAAAATATGATGATAGTTGTGCTGATGGTCCTGAATGCCGAGAAGATATCATAGCTACCATGAATATTCAAAAAAATTGACCATGCTACTGATGCTACTCCATTCATTATGAATATGCCTTTATCAACATATTATGTGATTTGATATCCTACACAGTTTGTTTGATTCATATGCCAGCAATTCCTGGGAGAGAAATTGTTCCTTCCATTATCGTGACTTTAAGAAATCCATCAAGTAAATATATTTGTAAAATATTCTTTTTCATTCTTTTTATGCCAACCAGATCTATCTCTGAACTTTCTAAAAACTATGCGGAAACGATATTTAAAGTTGATGTGAAAGTTGCGTTATAAGATTCTTCCTTCTATAAGTACAGATATTGTAGTTTTATAGAAGAAATGGTGTAAAAGATGACAGAGAACCCGGCGGTACGGATTTGAAAAGAAAAAAATCCATTGCCATCCAACTCCATTCCATGGATTAGAAGCAAGAATATATTTTTCATGGAAACTTCAAGTTGGCTTGTATTCCATTCAAGTTGTTTTTTTTGTAACTATGACGCAACATATTATATTCTCCCACACCTTCACTACCAAATAAAAAATAATGGAAACTATTACGTTGAGCATGACATTATTACTTCCATCGTTTCACTACACCCCCAGACGTATTTTTCTGTGTGACTACATCCAAGTAAGCGTTAAGATAATGAAACTTTGTTAGAAACAGAACTGGTGAGAAGAGCGCGTTTCACAGGACTCGTGCGACACAATATTTGCAATTTGCATGTCCACCATCGTGTTCTCAAACTGTAAACTGCATAGGACCATCATCTTTTTACACTCTTCAAGTGATTTACTTCTGATGATAATGCTGATACTGCGATCGGCTGGTTGCACAGGAGGATTCCGGAGGTTGTCTATGTGGCCACGCTGTGGTTGCAAAACATAAAATGATTCGCCAAACTATTATACAAATGAGTGTAGTGTATGTACCTGCATCCAAAGGGAATTTTATGGTTCTAAGACACCTTCTAATTACAGCACTATAGTCATTTTAAATGGTAACATTAAATATGAACGGTTCCTATTAAGTAACCAAAGATGAGTCCAAAACACTGCTACTGCCTTTTCGTTCTGTATTGTCGTTCACTTTCATTTAATGTGGTTCATTTTCATTACCTATCCTCAAACGTAATAACCTTAGTTTGTTAGCACATTATAATGTCTTAGGGAAACACAATCGAAACCAAAGACATCAAGACATCCGATATTGTTGTATCTGTAACTAGCTATTCGGTGAAAGATGATACATCAGATGAAATGACCGATAATTATAGTGAAAACGTGTCTTTTGTGCTATATTTTCCTCGCTGGTTTACTATCATTTTATGTTATATTTTGGTGATATATGGATATACAATCGTATTACCTTTCCAGGGCCAAACCCAACAATGCGCTAATCTGATCAACGAAACAAAATCACGTAACATGATGGCTGCACCCTGTAGCTATAATTTAGCAATAAACATGGACTTTGGAGTCAATACCATCTATTATAACCGAATGGAATAAATGTTGGGGTAAAATGAAAGGATTCTTTTGTTTTATTTTCAAATTTATCTTCTGATAATGAAAATTCATGATATTTTCAATAAAACAATAATCCTTTGCCCATTTTTGGGACAATTACAGTTTCCCTTTTCCTTCTTCCTAGATAGGGCATGATGTGTGTTTTATATGCTGGTATCACATAAATGGAATTGATCCATATTGCATTTCTATGCTAAATTACTACCGTGCAAGGCTGAAAAATATAAGTTTAGTCGTGTTTTATGATTACAAATGTCCTTTATATGGACCTTATTTCCCTTCTCTTTATTTTAATACTTTTCTCTTCCAAGCATGAGTACTACTTCATTTTGCCGAAAAACACAGTAAACGTCACTAGCTATCATGACATCAGAAAGCACTGAGCTGAAATGCAAACAGATAACACTAAGAGAAGCTATTCACAAATATATTCAAATTTTTAAAAAAGCGTACCTTTTGCTTTTCCTGCGACGAGTTTGTCGACGATGCGCTCGTAGCTATCCTCTCCAGCAACTCCACTGTCCTTCACTAGCTTTTCTTTTGCTGCTATACAAATGTCATTCTCCGGCAGTAATCTTTCCAGTTCTTCAAACGCCTGTAAAACGTAACAGTAGACAATAAAAAAGAGAAAAGTAATTATGTATAATTTTCCATCCAGCGACAACAAAGAACCATGAATACAACGACATGAAAGGAAACGTTGCTTTGTACTATGAAATAGTCCAGTTAACATCAAATAACAAACAGGTTTCTACTGAATTACTATTGCAAAAGATTACTCCAGTTTTTCAAACAGTGAAATGGAGTAGGATGAAAACTTTTATGTGCAATTCTCTTGTTTCAGGGAAATATAATACGAGGCAAAAAGGAAATTCGTTTGTGCTTGATACATATTTAAATTTCGACGTGTGCGTATCATTAAAATAACTCAAGCACTAAGTACACCAAAATCTGTTTTGCAAGCAACCACGGAAAAAAGCTTATATTTACATATTCACCTGCGAGCGTAAAATGGCATGCATTACACAACTGGATTTGTGTCACAAAGATTTCAAATTATTTAGAGTAGAAAAACGAATGTTATGTATATCATGGTTGGAAATCATAACCAATATGATGTGCGGCAAGAAAGTTGACATTCGAGCAAAAATGTAAATGATAAATGATTGGATTAAAATTTTAGTGACATCCTTCCTTGTATTACATTTAAATATACCGGCGAATCTATGACATGTGATAAACTTTCAATCTAAGTCTACAAAGCTAAAGGTAACAGTTGTCAATTCAGTGCAGTTTGTTTTGAAGAACACCCCTCATTCTACTTAGAATTCTCTATGCTTGTACTGTTGCTACTAAATCGTCCGAGGTATTGGAGTTTTATAATATTCCTTCTTTGGGCAACCAACTCCTATCACCTATGTATGGATTTGCGGTTCTTCTTGGTTTTATGTATCATTTATGAACGTTACGTTGCTGTTCTCCTACCGTGAAAGAATACGATAAGTGAAACACAACAGACGATAGCCAAACATTTCTTTATTATTTTGTGTACATGCATAAACTATAACCAAGCATGAAATCATGAAAATGTCTACTATATACATACATCAATGTTGTTTTTTAAAAATTGTAACTGTATCAGACTTTTATAAGCCATCTTCCACTAACAGAACTTTGCTATCCATCTTTATTTCATCTCCGTTTTCTGAGAAATACCGTTTTCTGTAATTCCAAAGGAAAAACAAGGTATAAAGCACATGGACTATGAACTAGAATTTTTGGGGTTTTCCTACTTTCCAATATAATCCAACCCCGCAACATTATATTAGTATGGAAATATTACGTTCAATAATTTCTTTCCATACTTAGTACGTAAAAAATCAAAGAGTTTTCGACTAACAAAACTTATTTGTGATCCATAGTTATTGAAAAGCACGATCATATAAGGATTATAGAATCCAATGTCAATTTTATTATAGAAATACACAGACGAGCAAAAACTTGACTTTTAAATCTCTGGAGTGTGTAGAAGATGTATGATACGACAATGTGGATCTGTGCAGAAGTTCCGTACTTTCCAGCATGCAATAAAAAGTATTCTTACCACTTGTGCTTCTTTTTCACTTTTCCCTTGATAAAATGGAATAATATATAGCAGTACTTTTTGTGGGTTCGCGTTGAAAGTTAAGCGCCGAGGATCGAGGCAATATTGTTCCATTATAAAGCGTTTGTATGTTGAATCTGTTCATCGAGTGCAACCATGCGTTCATACTTTTTATGTTTTTGTACGTGGCGCTTTCTTGTTTTGCAGGAGAAAGTTTTTCGCTTTTTTATCGTACATGAAGTATGCATTTTCTATTGATTTAGTAACTTCTTCCGTATTTGTAAGCCCACCATTTCTATGACTTCATCTATCATTTGGTTATGTATCAGCATCCGGAGACCTTAATAGTAAGCTATGCATAACAATGGTTGCTGGCAGCAGGTTTCTGAAAGTGTACTTTGGAAGAAAAACTCCCGACTTGGATATGAAACGTGTAGTTCAATAAAACGTAAATTCATTACTATACACTTATGTCTGCACTGGAGGTCGGCAAAAATGATGATTGTGTACAAACAGAATGCATTGCTTGTTTTGTGTTTTCTCTCTCTAAAGTTTATTAGAATCCACTTGCTGAAGCAAAATCTGCTTTTATTACTTTAGTTTCCCATTATAATATATGGTTTTGTGCGTAAAACGTGATCTTTGCACTATTATACGTGGAAACCTTACGCCTTGCTCGTCTCTTTACGTACACTCTCCTTTTTCAATTCTCTTCACGTAGCAACCCTCTCCATAGGACATACCATGATATGACGGAGACAAAGACAAACAAATTTCTTTAATGCATCACATGACCAAAATGCAAAGAAACTCAAGATAAGATTCAGTGAAGGAGGCAGGTATTTCAGGAAAATTGTTCGTCTACGCTTGGAAACGATGGAAAAGATGCAAAATGAAAATGAAGCAAACATTCACATTATGTAAATCTTGCAAACTTTCACTATGATGGAGTATTTAATACATGCTCGATAAAGCAAACAAACACGAATGAAATTATAACAAAGGTTATAAAAACATGGACTTACAACATAAAAGCAACAACATGCAAATAGACAAGCAATTGTATAACTGAACGTTTTGTTTAATAACTTCTGATTGTACGCGCGCGTTCTTCGATGAGTTACTCATAATTCAAGATGTAGTAGTTAGCTAAAACCTATCATGGAGATATAAAGGATTATCACCATATTTTCAATTAACCATTTAATTAAAATCTTACCTTTAATCCATATGTGGACTCTTCATATATGATGGACACGTAACGCCATCCAAACTTCTTTACTATTTCAACCATTGCTTTCACTTGATGCTTGTCCGACGGTATGGTCCTATAGAAGAACTCAAACCGCTGTTTGTTGCTCAGTTCTGGACTCGTAGAGAAGTAAGATACCTATAAAATAGAAGGATAAGAAACTTTTGTGAAACTAAAACACCAAAAATCAACAATCGTGTACGAGAAAAAAGTTTTGCAATGCTACGAGTGCTAAATAATGCTAAATATGAAATATGAATAAAAAATCTAGGTTAACACAAGAAAAGCAGTGAAAAAACTTATATGCATATTATGAATTTTAAATTGTGCAATTATTGCCTTTTTTGGTTGTGTCTTAAATTGTACTTTATTCTGAGGGGCTTAGAACGTATGGATTGCAATAGCATGCATCTTTTACGAGTAAAAATAAACAAGTAGGATAGGTGGTAATGCCTGTGCCTAGTCAAACTCCCACAATTCTTTATTCCTTGTTAAATTGATGGTTCCAAGAGATATTAAGGAGGGTTGGCTACTTGTTAATTTTCTGCGAGCCGTCCGTATATCTGTCATGCATCTCGCAATCTTTCAAACTTTATAAGAATCAACAAAGATCAACAAATAAAAATTACTAAAATTATTTCAATATTCAACGTTTAAGTAATGGATGAAAGATAACTTTGAAATTAAACTATTTAATTCTCAATTGTTATTGATAGCTAGCGCTACTTTTTTACACTACACTCGTTGCTGTTTATTTCATCAATATTGCAATATCAGAAAAATCCAAGATCGTGAAAAAGGCCATTTTATTCCATACTTTTATAAAACTTAATTAATCTCGAGAAAAAGTCTTAACAGTTGATATTTTGATTTGAGAGGTTTATTCTAATAAAACCGTAAGAAAATTTGGTAAAACGTATGTATTCTGTTTTGTACTTGAATTCATGCCGTAAATAGAATTTTATTTTGCAAACAGGTAGTTGTATGAGTGACGCTTTACGTGTACAAAGTGCAAACAACACAAGTACTGTAGTCAGTTGCCTAACTACAAAATCGACGTTTTCTTTATTGTGGTGCTTTTATTCTGAGCTAAGAACCTTTTATATCAAACCATCAGTGGAGAACGAAGAGATTCGTACTACTACATTGGTACTTTATAAATATTTATTTAAATACATAATATAAATAAATATGTATAAGTATATATTTAATGGAGTGACCACTTTATATATACTATAGGATTTTTTAATAAACGGTAACATTAACAGTTTCTTGGTTTGACAGTAACAGTAATAATTCAGAACAAGGATCATTGCACGAATTGTCTGTGACAAGTTGTCACTGACAACAAATACTAGTTTAGTTTTACACTTTGTACACAGACTTGTGCTGGATTTTAGTCTACATGCTCACAAGTAAGCTGAATCAAATGGCCAGGATTTATGTAGCTTAGTTTTTATAAGATGTCGTTTTTCATAAAATTTATGCGCATATCCATTGATATATAAATACATAAGGATTTATGAAACGGGATGACTAAATTTAAATCCTGATGTAGTCACTTTGGTTAATAGCATGGCATGCATTTTCCACGCATCAATGGTATGCCCTTCTAATTTCCAATGATCCAATGTATGTATAAGACAGTATAGAAATTCAAAAATAAATGCTGATAGCGTTCTTTGGGACGCATTAAATAATTTAATTGCAAAAGGTATTCGAATAGGCTATTTGATTAAGAACGTATCAAATATTACAGCAGCTACTTTCGAAATACCCACAAGTATGCTTAAACAGTTTCTTATCGACGTTGATAATAATCTTTCTCTACCCCCATTTTTGTTATATTTCATGGAAGAACATTATCTCTGAAACTTGAACTTGATTTTAAATTTGAACAATATCTCTGAAAAAGACTGTATGAACATAAAAACAACCACCGACAATATTTTATAATTGTATACTAGATTCAAAAAACCGATGTTGAATGAGTTCCAGTTCAAGTTAAATCTAGTTCCTTACAATATACAGTTGTTCTTAAATAGGTTGCTGATTTAAATTAGGTATAGGTATTTTTAACGTCCGCCTATTTTGTGTAAGGTTTTTGTAAATTCGTACTACGCCCACCCATCCCACATACGCGCTTTCTGCTATAACGACGCCATGCTCAAATAACCATAGTATTTTTGCTGTGTTTCGTATAAGGAGAAGTATATTATCTATAATAATATGCATGTTAATAGTTGTAATGATTCTATATATAATGTTAAACTTTGTTAAAAAGACTGGGTTTATACGTCCAGGGAATTTCAATGAGCTAGTTGTGCTGTGCAACTGCGGTAGATTTTATATTCTGCCCGCAAACAAAAGTACAAAAGTGCACGCTGTATAACAACAGGAAGGATGGAACTCGTGCTTTAAAATGGCTTGAAGCATTGGATCTTTCTCCATCTGAAGGTGAACCACCGCTTTACTTGCACCATCGTCCTTGTATTTAAATAGTCAGCGACTTGTACTTATGAAAAGTTTAAATATAGGTAATATTGGCAAAATTAATTATAATAGGCTCACCTATATCATATTATCATACTTTTGTATTCTTATTTGTGCGTACATTTATTAAAACGCTGAAAGGTGTGGAGTCTTGTGTAACTTATGAACATACAAAAGTATGAATCATATCATTTTTTGCGTAAAATTATTCTCTTAAATTTTAAACCATATATACAAACTTGAATACAGAAATATATATGATATGTGTAAAAAAGTATTATTATTCCTTTAATAATCCATCTTTTCCAGTTTCATGGAAGTCATTACGCCGTCACCATCATTTAAGCCAACTACGGAGTTACAAAAATCCATGCAAAGATGTTTTTCTCGTGTGAACAATTTTAAGTGGACGAATTATTCAAAGACAATCTAATGCTTTAAAAGATAAAACTACTCACAGGGACGGACAACGTAGATGCTTCTTTAATTGACCAGCGTTTGTGTGCTTTAGCATACACAGATCAGTGCTCCCTTTGAAAGACTCAAAGTATGAAATTTTAAATTATCTGTCTTTTAGTATGAAAACGGAAACAGTTTTACTTGATACTGTAGTTGTCGAAGCTGGAAAATACAAAATAGGGGGAAAAGTTTCTCGTTTCAATCAAACTATATGAGTTGAATAGATGCAATGGAGGAAGTTCATTCAGCCGGCTTGCCTTCCAACTTTTGACTCTATCCACTTTCATTCACAAGAACAGCAGCTCAGAGTCAGCGGGGTGAATAATATCTGAGTCAAGGCTGTATACTTGCTTGCAGTATTCAGCCTTTCTCTCGATTTTTACTGTTCATAAGTAAACCGGTATAAAGATTTATTCTGTTTACTGTTACGAACAGACGAGCGACAAATTCAACAAATATAAAATAATACACATGAAATTATTATTTTTGTTATTATTTTGGACTTTGAGAGTGCAAAGTGGTAATGGAGAAAAGTCTGAGGAAAGACGACACTGTGCTTTGAAACGAAAAGGTTTGCATTCTACTTTTCTCCCTCAAATCTTCTGTTTTCATAATATGCCCTTTACTTCCTCCTTTTCTGTCAACCTTCCTTGGACTACATGGAGGTGGACCATTACTGGTTTGATATACGGCTTTCGTGTGTGTGCGTTGGCGGAGATACTGGTGTCTTTTTTCGTTCGTTTCATAGTCTTCACCGGCAATCCTGCTCGTTTTCTGAAAGAAAACCTCAACATAAAGGATAAAGGTTGACTGGTTGGCTTCACCTCCTTGAGCATTGAGCACTCACATACATGAAAGAAGAGACAGGATCATGAGAGAGGAAGGAAGAGAGAAAGTCTAAAGACTTTCCCTTCGAAGCGGACGATACAATGCAAAGCAACCAAAACTTATTGAAGCTGGTTAACCTCAGCCTAAGAAAGACGGAGACGCTGGAGAAAATCCTTACCAGCATAACAACGAAGGAGGGATGAACCTCTCTCTACTCGTCTTCCAACGGCAATAATAATATCATTTTTGTATGAGTTCAAACACGCATGCATCTACTTTCTCCTTGCATAAAAATAGTAATAATATTCTTACCAAAAACTGTAATAATCCTTTATACTAGCCGTCCTCAACTAGGTCATTGTGGTAAGTGTTTCGCCAAGAATTGTATCGAATTTCTCTTTATGAAAACACACGTTGGAGCGTGTTACTAGTGCAAGTAGAGAGAAACCAAGGAAAGCGCCAGGCAGGCAGAAATGGCTAGTAAATATGATATCGATGTTGTTCCTATAGTACAGAGACATGAATGAACTGTGAGTCGCGATGTAGTATGGCCACAAACACTTTTTTGAGAAGGCAACAAAAGCGACAATATATAAATTCGACAAGAAACACATAGCTTATGTACAATCTGTTTATCTTCACTTAGCAGGGGGTACATTTTGTATCGTCTCGTGTGTCTCTCAGTTCCTGTTGCTGCTGTCGTGGATTTCACATATAACTTTTTATGAGTAAGAGTACTAAAGTTTGAATAAAACTTGCATCCATCCGTGTGAACTACATGGACATTATTAGGTGTATGCTTTCCTAGCCCATCGCCTGCAAACACTACACATTCGATTTATGTTTTTGTATAGCACAATTTGCACCACTACTAACAAAACATTGTTCAGTGGGAACCCTGCAGTTCGAATGCGGACTGCGTGCAAAGGGAATATGGCGAAAATTGACGAGCTTAACATTCTTATATACATGTAATGGTGCATAAACCATGTTTTTTTCGTTTCTCTTCCTCCTCAAGCATAACAGATAAGCGGACGGAACTAGGCAGTATTTGAGGTTTTTTTCTTTTGATGGGCGATAATATATCATAGGAAAGCCCACATATATCCCGGTACTTACTTATCGTATTATCTTGCCATTCTCCTCGGATCGGACACTGCAGCAACCATGATATTTGATCGTGGCACCAGGACTAACGGTTACGCGTTCTTGCAAGATGTCAATAGTACTTTCTGTGCCAACGAGTTTAGTAGCACCGTTCCTAATTTTCCCGTCTTTCTTTTGGAGAAAGTACTCCTTACTCTTCATACTAAGTCTGTGCTTACTTCCCATTCACACGAATGAGCATAAGAACCCATTTGCTTTTGACAGTAAAGAATTCTAGAAGAGATCTCCAGTTGTTATGTATAGTCAGCAGCTACGTGGCAGGTCCTCGACCTAAACTCTTCAAGGAAGCAAATCATTGAGGCATACAAATAAGCCGAGACCAACATCTCAGCATCTCTTCCTTTACTGCTAGTATATACATAAATGTATTAATGGGAGCAGTCCACCTTTTACTCTTCTTCATTCATCTGTCATTGATAAAGTTAAAACCAGTTGATAAAATATTTGCAGGGTGATATGCACGCAACATGTAGTAGTAGTAATGGAAGTTGTAGGTCCACTTTCAATAGGATATGACATGAAGTTAATTTTACATCTTAAATCCTTAAAAATAGCATTTACGGGATACACTAACATCTACCGCGCACTGAATAAAGCTGAACTTGAAATATATAAACTGCAATGAAAGTGTGAACATTTTTCTACCTTACTTGAGTGGGAATAGCAGAATAGAGGTTATATTTATTATCACTGCTTGGTGGAATAAGTTTACATTTCAGGATCTAATGAAAAATCGGGCTGTTAAATACATGACTATCATGTGGTGCGTGCTCTACGTATTTATCGCTAACTTTTCTGTAACAAACTTTAAAAAACCCAAAACGCCAAGATGCAGATGACTATCTAGTAGATAATATCTAGCGATTTTTCTAGTTCAAAGTGAACTTTGAAATAATCAATTTGTGCATTCAGAAATAAATGGGTTACTAATGTTAGATATTTAGTTTAAAATTCAAACCTTAAATGTTTACTTTAAGGTTAACTCAAATTTGATCTTATAACGATTATTTATGCTTATTTCTTTTAGGTATTTCTTTATATTTGTATTTGTGGTAGATGAATTCAGCAATAGTAAACCTTGTTAAAAAATGAAAGAATTGCTAATTGAAATAAGAATAAGGCCTCTCGAGTACCTAGATTAATCTAAACTTTAATCGCTTTTGGATTATTTAAATCATCCAAACCCCCCTCAAAAAGCGCTTTTCCAAAAAAGCTTCTCCGGGGACGATTATTTGAGAAAAAGCGATTATGTGTGCACGTACACAACACGTTTCCACGCAACAACTAAAATCATCCATCAGGTGACGGATGAAATCAGACAATTTTCAACTCATCTTTCAAATTCATAGCTTGGCATCTGTAAGATTATAATCAGTTTTCGAATTGTAGCCATGGCTCAAATCATATACTCGAGAGGTACTCTGTTGAACTTTGACCCTCATGTCAATATTGCAGCAAATGATGTATTAACTTAACACTACGTAGCACAAGAGTTTTCGGACGAGCCAATATACTTTGACTAAGAAATTGACCTTTGACCCTAAGCGAGTTGGACCGAATGAACTAAACCAACAGGGTTCTTGCTCTTGTTAAAGACGCTTTGTATAAAGTTTAGATTAAATCGGTCCAGCTTTTTGGGAGATAATCGCTTGACAGAGGGCTCCAAGAAAATAATGAAGTACCAAACGCTACTTTATAAATTTCATATGGCACTATCAAGATGAATCTAGAGAGTATTTGGCGATAGTTATAAAGTACAATAAAACGTCCTATTATATTATATTATATCATATTATATATTATAAAACAGTATTATTAATACTTGCCGCAAAATATAGACAATGAACTTTAAAAAATGATTTTAAAGAAAAGCAAGAGAATCAGTCTTTACAATAAACGCAACGCTTTACATATTGTGGTAATTACAAAAAAATCCATCAGTTCTTACTTGGGGTATTTTGAACAATCTTAAGAGATTTGCAACTTGAATGGAAGTGACTGAGGAAGCAGCTCCAACAACACCAGCAATGACTCGATGCTTTCTGCCTCCTGGGAACTCAACATCGGAACAAGTTGCTGTTAGGTCGACATCCTCAATATTGCTTATGGATCCTGGAAAAGAAAGAAACACAATGTATTTGAAAGATGAAATGAAGCACGTGAAAACTATGCTGACATAGAGATGAAGTTTGTTTTTTATTTTGTACTTTTCAGTCGTCGAAAATTTGTTAATGAGCTTTGTCTGTCATACACAATAGTAAAACTTTGGTTTCATTGTAAAAGTAGAATTTCATTGAAATATATATGTATTTTTATATCTCGGAATCTTCTTTTCTTTACTTTCACTAGGTTCTTACAATTTCCCTAGACAGTAATAGTGGTAGACAGTGCTGGTTCCCGAAACAATACAATACGTACGAATCGTACGGTACGACATGTATTGCTAGTCAGCTTTGATGAGGATTTGCACACAAAAGGAGGTTTCCTAGAATAATTTGTTGTATTTAAGCTGCTTACCCTATTGATTCATCACCAAAAACGCATTCGCTAACTTGAAGTACCAACAATTTATAAAAGGGTCTACTAAATTTATTGGCTTGCGTGGATATGGCATTACTAAAGAAAGGTATACAGAATACAATAAGAATCCATGAATCGTCAAGGAAACAATGTCAAACTTTGTAGGTATGTATTTACCCACATCGCTTCTTCTAAAAAATACAATTATGCCCTTTTATAATCTTACATCTCACCGGTATTTATAGCAGTTGTTTCCTGCACTGGCGTTGCTGTTTTGTAAATATATATTTTACGACAACCAGGTTTAACAAACAATGTCTATAAATTGTTTTGATATCTTACGCTTACTAAATATAAGTTCAACCGTATTGTTGAAAATGAGGTCGAGGATTGAACCACTAACACCAATATATATAACATAATCATTTAAACTTATTTCAGTGAAACGGTTTCACGATTGTTTGTGTGATTACCTGTTGTCATGGTATAGTAAGTTGCTGTTGTCAACTTTGAACTAAATTTTGGAAATGTAAGAGTCTTAAAGAACGGAACCGGCAAATGATAAAGGCACAGTCAGGCCAGAGATAAATACCACTTCTTCACAACTTCACGGCCATCCAGGCAAAATTAAGAGCTTTTGATACATTTAAAATCTGTTTACTTTACGTTCAATTGTCTCATTTTTTACTCTCATAAGGCAAATAAACAACGAAAAAGATTTTGTCATCGTAAATTTTTATGGTATGATGATCTTTCATGAACGTTAACAGTGAGTGAACATAATATTATACCATTTTTGCAAAAATAATTGTTAAATTTTTCTTCTTTCTAAAGTGTGCACTTAAGCACACTTCAATGTATTGTATTCCTGGAATCTGGAAAATTTCAGATCTACAATGTCAATGTAGGCGTTTTATCATTTGTAACTCACGCTCCGCTCACTTTTGAAACTATACAAATAGATAAGATGAAAGCGTTCATAAAACTGCAAACAAATTCAATTCTACACAAAACAGTTATGTTTTATGAATTCTTAGAGACGAAAACATTTCCAATTGCTTTTGAGGCAAAGAGAATGTACCAAAACGTTTTGGTAAACTAACATGAGCTTCTAAAATTAAATACTTGAAACAAAGTTCGGCTTCGCGACTCGTAAAACTTTCTTCCTTAATAATATCTATAATTAAATATGACTACTGAGCTTAGCATCTTGTTTATAAATATTTGTCAACCCATATCTTCCTCCGGTTCTAAGTATTTATGACTATTAGCAATAATTTCATCTCGTTTTTTAATAGAATGGGTAAGATACATTGTAGTTTAGATATATCTGTTATATTACTTATGAAAATTCTGTTACCAGCACACATTAAAAGTCCTTATCATTAAAAAAAGTTTCTTCTTAGACAGTTCATTTTTGCTTAAAAACGGTAATAAAAATATGCACAATAATATACAATAACGTTTCACATCAAATTCATTCTTACTAACTGTATGAATTCCAAGCAAAACGTTGATCGTGTTAAGAAAATATCCACATAATCGTGTCTTAAAAGGAAACACTCTTTTTCAAAATGTTGGTGATTCAATGTTCAGTATACCATATATTTTTCAGGAATGATCTTCACACTTTACTCGCTCGGCTGCTTTCTTTTGAAATTATGCCAAATATTTGAAGAAAGTCTTTTATAAAGTTGTCGTTTATGAAAGAATCCGTCTGCTAAGCCATGCACTTTAGAATCTATGGAGTCATATAACCTTTTTGAACTTTTATATTACATCATTATAATGAGATTTTCGTTTTACCTTTTAAAAGAACGATCTTTCATCTTTTAAATTGTTCCGTTTCTGTATCTTTCCCCTTTTCAACCTTTGTGTAAAATTAATCTTATAGAATCTTAAAGATGAAAAGAGTGAGTAAAGTGTTACAGTGGAGTATTTAAGACTTAGACCACATGTTGTTATTACAAAGACTTTTCTTTGGAGTAAGTCATCAAATTATGTATTCTGCATAATATATTGTACCTATACCTTGCTTTATCGGGTCGATTGCTGTAACATTAATCGCATCTTTAACGATGTGATTTTCATTTTACATCTTAAATTATGATTTAGTATTCACTGGCTTGACACTGACATTCAAAATCACAACAACATTATCGACATTATGTAATACACAAAAAACCTGCATTATGAAGTCAAAGTAGTAGAAAGTATAGTAATATTATAGAATTTGTGTAAACACAAGAAGTAGTACTGATGTCTGCAGAAATGTACTTCTGATAGCCAATAAATTTTAGCTTACAAAGCAGGAATGTGATAAAAGTATTTTTATTTACCTCTCCTGTACATATACTTCCATTGGTAGAATTCTCTGAAGCGAAGCGTTTAAAAGACAGTTAATTTTTCTGATCTAAATAGCAACATTATAATATTAAATAGTAAACAAAATATAGTCTCTAGTAATAAATGATTTGTTCCGGTCAATAAATGGTCCAAATTAGAATTTAAAAAATACCAGATATTTCTTCAGAGACGTTCTCGTAACAGTGAATTAATTAGTATAGATTACTATTTAACAAATTACATGCTTACATATCGTAATGGAGACAGTCAAAGTACCAATAAATTTCGTAGAAAATGCGGATTATTGATCGACAAAATAGAAATGAATGAACTATTGTGTATATAAGTAGGTTTACATTTTATACAAATATATTTCATAAATATTCAGATTTAATTATGATGTTTTTGATTTTATTCAGTGTACTTTGGAAACATTAACAAAAGTTTGCATTTTGCTTTTAAGCGCGTAGGTATTAAGTACAATGTATATTGTATCTTTTCCCTTCTGGCATTGTTGTTTTTTGCATGTTTTAAAAGAATAAAATCTGAATTCTTTTTCAATTCAAAGCAACTGAACGAAAAATTTATTCTAATAAACCAGAAAGTTTTTTTTACTCAAGTAGCAGCAATCCAAATTATTGTAAAAAGAAAGCGAAGGGAATTCATAAGAAATCAAGCGGTGGTTCTGAAGCAGTTGGCCGTGGACCATCGATCTCTTACTGCGGTTAGCTATATACTGTATATACAACTAGAAAACTACTACCTTTTTGTATATTTATATTTTGCATATTATATAAATCAGCAAGAAAATGGATAAAAACCGAAACGAGAAAGGGAGGGATAGTCTGCTGTTTATCCTATTGACCCACAAGCCAACTAAAACAACACTTTTTTCACATCACGAAAGGAGAGCCCATGCCAAAATTGGAAACTCGAAAACAATCTGAGAGCCAAGTCCAAAACTACAATTACAAAAACCTAACAGCATATTTATGGTGTTTTACAAAGAAGAAAAAACAGCATTTGGAACGAAAAATGGTCTGCCTCCTCCCCTTCCAAGCATATTTATACGGAATAAGGCAAGGGAATACACATCACAAACTTGAAACTAGCATTGCAAAAGTATTATTATGCATGTTAAATTGAAACCCCAGGGAACGAATATATGTGTAATATAAACAGAGGACGAAGAACAAGTATTGTAAAGTAAAAATGCAGCTTGAGCTTGGAAAGTCGCATAGTACAGAGAAAAGAAAGTTAAGTGATGGAAAATGAAAGTTGTCGTTAGTGACTCATGAAAAACGCTGAGTTTGTCTGACAGAGAGTAAAAGTATAACATTGCGTGTAATGAAAACAAGAGACTGAAAACCGTGAGCTTTTTCTCATGAAAAGTAGTAACCAAAAATATATAATCAACCTCTCTCTCTCTCTTAAACCCGTCACGCCTCTGAACCTCAGAGTGCACTCAAACAATTACATTCTGCTTTTTTTCGTTCTAACCTTTGAGATAACCTGGAAACTAAATAACTATGTTGCAACTGAAAGAAATACTTTCAAAATCGACTTTCATGTGTTCTTTTAGAGATGAAGCAGGTAGGATGAACATAATCCACGAATTAGTAGATTAAATTCATTTAAGCTAAAAAGCAAATTGGCCCAATTAGTATATGATTTTATACCAGAGATAATTGGCAACCTGATAATTTTCCCAATCATGCCTGTTTACTGTTTGTTATTGTTTTTTCAAAATGTCTCGTTGAGCTCATATTTACCGTTATCATTTTATGGTTGAGATTTTACCATTCATTGAGATTATCACATGATTGAATTCCAAAAATTGAGTTTGAACGTCTAATATTTAAAAAATTTAACTACCTTTGATGAAGTCAACTGCTTGTTCGAGGCCGTATGTATCCTTATCACAATCATCGAGAATATACGCTCCAATTTTAACTCCAGGAATAATTTCCTCGTTATTGATCCAATCGATTGTGTACAGCATAGCTTCCAGGGATTGGACTCCACCCTAAAACGAGAAAAGTTATACAATTTGTTATTTTTACCGTGAAAGAAATTTTCGTATTCAGCCGTAATCGCCTATTATACATAACTGTTTGTTAATTCCATTTTGTATTGTCAATTGTAGATGGACACAAACTACCGCCTTAGACCATCAATTTGTAGTTTGACATAATATATGGACACAAAATAGATAAAAATCCATATTGTTTGAAACAAAAGTAAAGAATATAATTTTAGCTCATCAATTGGTGGGATTTGCTAAGAAGAATTATGTGTGCAATTTTCGTATTTTAGCCACGACAAGTATTGAAGAAGTTATTGTTTTATAAATAAATGAATCAATCCTCGTTTAATGTTTACACTTCGCAGATGAGAATCTTCACATAAGATAGCAGTGCATGAAAACGGATTAAAGCGTTTTCCTACCATCAAATGGTTCTGTCCTTTCGACTGTTTTTCCAATGGAGCTAACTGTAAGTAACGAATGTCACGTTTTAGTATTGTGTTTATATTTCTTAAATATTTCAATATATATATGGCTTCCAATGTTTCTGCAGTATTGGGGGTATATTTCCATTTGCAAGAGCAATCCAGTACACGTAGTACATAACAGCATTTGTGGTACGTGATTAATGGAGCTAAAATACCATGAACAACCTGCATGAACGGTTACACTTTGGATGAAGCTTCATTTTACCCATCCATTGTTTGTCCAAATCGGTGTGTCACTTCCAGCCAAATCCTGAAATACCTACAATCCTTCCTTCTGAAGAAAGGAATCCCTAAAACCCCACTTAAAAGTAAAATGTGTTTACTCTGATGGCGAGTAGTTATGTAGCTGTTTTTCAATGTTTTGTAACCATGATGAAACAGCGATGCATTACTGTACCACAATTTAAACAATTCCAAAAAAACTGAAATCAACAGTTTGTCATGCACGTTAAGCAAAGAATTCTGTTCCCAAAATCGTCTCTTTTTTCAAACCAGAAGAATGGTGTTGAAGATTCTTCAAAAGTTTTCATGGAATGTTATTATTTAGCATTGCTTCCCATTACAAACAAATTTAGTGTATACTAGAACACTAAGGTGGGTTTAATAACAAAGTAGAGGGAACTGCTTTAGGATTTTGTCCTTTGTCTGCCTGTGTGTCTCTATACAAAATGTGATTTGCGTCTAAATCTCCTGAATTCCTTTCACGAAATGAAGATACCTTTGACCTTTGACGGTGATAATTTACACTAGTTTACATTTCAGTAATTTACATTAGTCTGATATTTCAATTCTAGTGGTTTATTGCAATTTTGTTTGTAAAGGGAGCCAAAATGCGGGATTTTTACGTCTGAAGTTACATTTTATGAATTGTCGTGCCCTGCTCAAAATCGTACCTAGACAAAAATGCTGGCGGTGCAAATAAGAATAATCTATATAGAGTAATTCATTCTAACATGTTATAAGCCCTCACCCCACCCTCAGACTCTTTGACACAAGACAGTCTCTCTGATCGATCATTCTGTGTTCATGAAGCAGTTAGTAATGCCATAAATTTCAACTATTGTGAAATTGTGAATTCGTAATATGTGATGCTGATAAGTAAATATTTTCCTTGCTGCTTAAATAGTCAGATATAGTGGTAGATTATTTCATAGGGGCACATTGCAATACATATTGTACTCAAGAACAATTTACTGCAACTATAATAGCACTGAAGAATTTTTTTATCTGCTCTTATTGACTGAAATCCAGGTAGATAAAAATGCTCAAAACATGTAAGCAATATAATATGGAATACTATATATAATAAATGCTACCCTCATATGATTAAATTATGTAGGCAAGCATTTGAGTGGACAACCGCTAGCAAAATATAAACCTTCAAAACATAGAGTCAAATGTTTAACGAATCCTAACTGCAAGGAAAGGTTCACCTTACCCTAATCCCCATTTAAAATGTGGGACAAAATTTGTATCCATGGTGGTTAAGGGGTTACTTATCCTAAAATTTCATTAAGCATTTGACTCCATATCCTGTTGCTTTCAGAAATGCCAATTCAAATCTTTATCTTGTCTACTAAGAAAAACCAAGGTAATTCAACATTTGTAAATGTAAACCGTCGCATTACACAAAAATATTTTGTCCTATTAGTTTAGGTATGATAGCTATTTATTTTTAAAACAAAGTAAAAGTATAATAATTATTACAAAAGTATGAAAAAAGCAAGGTAAAAACTACAAACTACATTATTAGCAAATGCTTCCTTATTTTGAAGTTTTTCAAGTTTTCGCAAGAGATGAGGATATTATAATGGGTAATGGTCCAATAATTTGCATTATCCATAATATTATACAATTCTAGCCACAGACTTTCTTTTAAAACCACGAAATGAGTTATTAACAACAAATGCTGAACGGTCATTAGCATTACTTTCACTTTCATGCAATGGATTCACTAATTTGGTTCTGACTCTGACAGCCAAACGATTTTGAACTTTGACAAACAGACCTCAGAATCGTTAATTTGGTAAAGATATAGGTCGCTTATTGTTACAAATTCTTTCAAGCTCATGCGGATAAATAAAAATAATTTTATGAATAATATCTCTTCGTATAAAGTGTTTCTTACATATTAAGAAAGAGGTTCTTAATTGTAAAAAAGGCGACAACATGCAAGTTGTCAACACAAACATATTTACTATAATTATCCGGAATAAGTTCAAAGTATTCTTAACAATGTGACAAAACGCATGCTTATATATCTAGTAATTGTATCTCCTTTGGAGGAGGTTTGCAACACGCAAGGGAAACAGCATGTTGCTAATGTGTGCCTATCGCCATGAACAAAGAGAATTTACAATAAAAGTCCATTTCAATCCATTTCTTACAAGGGTACAAGGGTATTCACCTTAAAAATACATCATTTAAAAACGGACATGCAAAGTATGCAACGTCAAGAACTAGTAGGCCAGCAAAAACAGTTAACTTTTCAGCCTTTCAGCCAGAAAAATTGATGTCTTCGAAGATTGTTTTTTAAAAACAGAATCATTGATTTGGGACTAAAAATAAACTATTGATATACTATGGAAAAAGGCAAATGTTTCGAAATGTCAATAATCAAGACCAGTAGCTTGACATTGTAATCTACTTACTTTGGTTGACATGATATGCTCGCATAATATTTCATGCAAACAATGGTGGACTTGTTGGTGTAGAAATAGTGCATTGAGTACAAGGCAGGTATGGGTCTTCAAAACTCTGCTAATGATAAGAAAATCTAAGCACTCTTTACTTCAACATGCGTATAATTTATGCTAATTAACTATTTAGCAAATCAAACATGACCAAACGACAACAACAGGCCACATGTCTGCAATAACATAACAGTTAGTCCGTATCTGAACAAGTTAAGTTTTTGACAAAAAAGCTGGCAAGCCTTGACCTGCTTGAGAGAAAACTTGAACGTTTGCATAAGTTATTAATTAGGTAACTAAATGGCGATTGTGTTAGATTCCATTATGCAACTCGTACACAAGACACATAGTACACATACAACCAATATAAGTAGGTAGTCTTTCCATTTGTTACTCATTTGGTTCAGTTTAGCTTACGTATGTTTGCAATTTCAATGACTCCAATGAATCAGATTTAGTTGATTTTATTGAGTACATTTCTGTGTTTCAGACCTATTGGTTATTTCGGCACAGGCAACCGTTGAATTAACATGCATAACGAAACATTACTGCAAAATTGTTAACTTTTTTCTGTCAATTGCGTGTTTTAATGAATAAAATATATATTTGAGAATTGAGTGTTCTCAGGAATTCAAAAACTTTACTCACTAAACAGAATGAAATTCTTGTCGTTCGGTTTTGTTTTTGTTTTCACTGTTCTTGTACATTTATGTGAAGCAAGGCTTGAAGCTACGAAAATTGTTAGTGGTGGTATTTACCGACTGGAAAGTCAGCATGACGGAGCGGTAAGTTAAAATTGTAATAGAAAATTACGAGAAATGAGCGAGATAAACGTTACTTTGCATGTTACCAAGTTGTTTTAATTCAAATTCCATGTGAATTTTAGCACGAACACAATGCTGGCAGAGTTGAAACAAAAGTATTTTAAGAACAATTATAAAATTAGGCTTTCGCAATCAAGTTCACAAAAATATTTCCGTAATATTTCTCTTTGGTTAGTTCAAAAGTAGAAAAGCAGTACATCCAAATATCTCCTTCCAAAAACATTTTGTTATGGATTTCTTACAGCAGTAGAAGCAGCATCACAACAATTTGAAACAATGGACCCCTTTCACTCTAATTTCCCTTTGTTCTCGTCCTCCACACCGTTAGAGTCTATTTATAGAGAGGCTTTTGTATTTTAAGCAATTTTTACCAACACATCTGAATGTCTAACTAAGCATGTGCGCATAGATAAATCCAGATGTATGCATTCACTCAAGGAGAGACCGCTAACTTACTTCAGTTTCACTAATTGCAATTCTCAATGTGAAGTTCTTGACAGCATTTGGAAACGGGAGAGCGGGCACCTCGCAAGCTAACGGCGACTCGGGTTCTAATCGACAATGGACGTTTCAACAAAATGGTTTGTAATTAATTCATACAACTTTCTTCTTAGTCTGTCTACACTGCAATATACGAAAAGACTAGACTTGAATGGAAATAGTTTTTGACACAAATTAGCCAATGTTTCATGCACTTGTTCCGTAAACACATAATAATTCCGCGTTGCTGGTGCAAACTTTTCTGCAAACTTTTTTTTTTCAAACTTACTTGTACAATATAGGGAATTAGGTGTCCTAATTCAAGGAAACTTGCAAACGCTATTTCCTGGTATATTTTGATGTTGCTTACGAATAGCCTGTGAAGCTCTCAGTTCTCTTCTGGTTTTCACTTTTTGTTAAGACCAACTTTTAACGTAGTTTTCTTCTACTTCCACTTGAACACAACAGGCGATTCGTCTTGGACTCTGACACCTGTTATTAATGACATCAACGTGGTCAGCGAGCAGACCTGGAAAATTACGTACGTTGGGCATGGAAAATCCCAATTCCAAAGTCTTTCCACCGGGAAATGTCTACTCAATTCCAGGTCTGAAAAATTAATGTATTCAAGCATAATTGTGAATGATTTATTGGCTTCGCTTACTTTCATTGCTTTAATGTACAAGCCCTTGTAAAATGAAAAGTCATCAGAGAAGTGTTAGGAATAAAAGTAAATTTTAATTATCTTTTCATTCATTCTAGAAGTGGAGGAAGCTTATTGGATGGAAACTGTGATAAGCAAGACCCAAGACAGCGATGGAGGGTTTATTGATCCCAAGAGTACTGCAAAGTTACTACACATTCGAAATTTAATAGTATTTTTTGACAAAATTATAAGTGTCATTCATTGAATACTCATGCTTTTAATACCCTTGATCATTACAAGTAATATTAGTCATAAATAATCATGTCCAACAGTGGTAAAAATAAATAATTTAAAGATAAAAACATGAAAGAGCATAAAATATTTTGCTGGCAGTGCAGCGCAATATAAGTGAAGTTTGCGAAAGCTTGGGACTTTAAAAAATAAATCAGCCTCTTTAACCTCCAAAATGAATATTCTTAAAATATTTTTTGTTACTTAAAAACAAGAAAATTAGTTTTACAATAATTTCGCAAAGAAATCCATCCAAAAAATACTGAACATGCTTATTGCCACTATCTAATACTACTTTATATTACTATTGGTGACTTAAGAAGGCTTCAGTATTTCAACAAAAAGTCTTCCACTAAAGTATTACAATACAAGTAATGAATCAATTTGTGATTCAATATAGAACAGCTACTAGCACAGCACATGTATTTTATTATTCAGCAGTAAAAGTGATTATTAAACACAAAAAGGGCACACTCATGAATGCCATTCCAAATGAGTAATGACTGAGGAATTACGCAATATGCAATTTCCGCCTACGCTGTTCTTGCGTGGAATTTCAAACCCCACCTTTACAAGATCGTATCATCGTCATTATTGTATGAGAGGGTGAAACATGTAGTTATTATTATTAATGATGGCTTGAACGAATATTATGATGTGTTAATATTGTATTATATCTGTTAAATATCCTGTTTCAGCATTGGAGCATTGACGATGACAATCTAAAATACAAAAGATTTATTACGTTCCAATGCGTATAATCAATTTACATTTCCAGCATGCATTATTTAGAATGAAATCTTCCATCTCTATAGAAATTCCGGGGTAATAATTCTTTCTTTTCATTGAAGTGTACCAAAACTGTAAAAAAAATCTTTCGCTGAATTCCAGAAAAATGCAATATATTATGCAAGAATTGGTAAAGGCAGGTTCTGAAACTGAATGTTCACTCTGAAATTACCATCACCACCATTGTCTATAATTTGCCAAGTGCAAATTTACCATGGTATCATAGCAGGGCAAAGCAGGACTGCATTAAAGTTTTATTTTTGTCAATATGGAATACTAATAATATCTAAATGATTACTGGCGTTATTATCCAAACAAATAATATAATAATATGCTTCTGTCAGGATCATGGGGCAAAGCGAGAAAAACTACTTGGTTTGCGACAGTTTGCATTTATGTGGTTTTGCTTGTGAATTTATTCAGCAATCGTAGTTTTCATGTTTCCATATAATTTAGGACATTCGAGAAAAACAAATTAATAATAATTTCTATCCCTCTGTATGTCATGTCAAGTAGCAAAAATTGCACCCTTCCCAACTTCCCGTATATACATTCGCCACATTTCCACTACATTTAAATGGCACATGTGACAAGCGCGTTAATAGAAAGTATAATGTATTGTCAATCCATACACGCAAAATAAATATAAATTACACTGTTGTTGAGTGCTTTCCTCCTGGCAGACGGAACCCCTTCAACAACATTGGTGTAAATTTAAGATAAATACTCGTCGTGCTCATATAAAATGATGACAACTTTATATACTCTGTGTTGTGTGCAAATCCCGCCTATGAAAAACAATAATAACAATTTTTCTTCATACGTTCTTACCAGCTACCAATACAATAAGTATTTTCTCACATCAATATACTATTTAACAAAGCAACCGCACTTATAGCGTGCCAAACTAAATAGATAATGCGGATGTTCTGTGATCCAATTAAATTGCTTGTTCATGAAACCAACTGTATATACCTAGGTATCTTTCTTTTATCTTTACTGGTTTTACTTCTTCACAGAAGAACTCTTAAGGGTTTCACTGGAGTTTACATGCAGTAGTCCTGACAAGCAAGTAATTTGTTTTGTTAGTTTTTGATAAAAGTTTTCACAGCTTTTCTTGGATCATGCACCTATTCAGTTTTATTCGAATGCATAAACAAATACATTAAGGTGAAATAGGAAAATTCTGCTTTCGTGCACCATAAATGCAGCAGGATTTTAGCAGTCATGCAAGGAATAACTTGTAAGATTTTATACGCTAAAGAATGAGCAAAACCATCAACCAAAACTCACAAAAGTCAAGCTCAACCGTCAAGCCAGATTCTGCTTCATTCATGCAAACTATGTATGTATTCAAACCTTCCAAATTCCGAGAACATGTAAATGTAATATGATGACAACGTTGATTACTCTTGTGATTTTGCATGTCTCTTGCTCGTTTCTCATCTTGTTTCATTTCATCTTGATGTAACATGTCCTACACACGACTTTTGGAGAACCAAACCTCCATTACAACCAGTCGCGTAGGATGGAAAGACAATAAAAAAGGATCCCCAGTTAGCATCACAGTATTAATCTGGCATATTTACAGAGGTCATGCCTTCCAGGACACCGTGTGTGCTAAGCCGTGGCATTTTTCGAAGTAGGTTTGGCCTGCACTACATTTCATATTAATCCATATGGAAAGAAATGCGTAGGGAGAAAGCCCATGAGAACGTATCCCCGTTGCGAGTCACCAATTTCCTTTGAAACGATTCGCATGTTGTTGTTGTTGATGAAGACGATAATGATGGTGGTACATGGCAAAAAAGGCAAAAAGCTCAGTCTGACAAAAATATTTTCCCTTTCTCCAACGCGTGACGAGCTTACAGAGGAAAATGCTCAGCCACGCTAAAATGCCTGGGATGATAACAGGAATCATATTTTTGAATAGCACAAGCCCAGCCCAATCGCAGTCAGGTACTTATTAAACCCAAAGTCATTCATGATGATAATATTCATCGTATCGTATCATCGTTGCTTCTGCTGTAAAATTAAGTTTTACATGCTCTGGAGAGCTAGTGAATGGAGAGTGTAAACGTCGAATGGTGATGAGGAACGTTCCCAAGAAGCATTTTTTCTTCCACCACCCTTGTCAGAGCTGACATGATCAAAGATATGAAAGTAGTATAAATATTAGGGCACAGTGCTTTCACTCATAATCCATATTGTAAAGTCGGGATGCAAAAAGCAAAATGATGTTTTCATTTTGAGCGTCTTGCTCTGGATGGAACGAATGGATGCAAAAGGATCAAAGGAAAATGGAGCAATGTATGCATTAGCAATTTCCTTGGAAAACCTACGGATTCAGATTCCGTTTCAACCAAATTCTTCATCTGTTATTTCGTTGAACAGAACACAAGCAGATGTGTCCAAACGAAGAATTATGGTCCTACAACAGTTTCGTTTTGAAAATGAATTTCATTGGTTTCTCCATGCAATTTCAACTATGAGGAAACACAATATGTGAGTATATGTATACATTTTTTATAAAAAATAAATAAAATAATGTAAACTTTACATTGTATGTAACAAACGTTTCAGCGATGATGTGTTCAAAATATATTGAATTGTATGTAAACTTTAATATTATTTTACCATGCGGATAATATATTGTTTTCCCTTTATTGCGGGAAAGTATTATGAATATGGAATGACTCCATGCAGAAAGATGAATTATTTAAGTCGCACACTTAAATTTTTATGCACCCACATTTTACTTAAAACGCAACCTCTTTTCTATATAGTATCCTTTCCCATTCTGGATATCTATTGCAATTCTTCGGGAATCTTTAGGCTTTTTGCCCTCCAAAACCTGTACGATCACGTTTACCATAATCTTTTATCACTGCAAACCTTATGCTGGTGAAAACCATATACATAATGAAGCATTTAAGTGCAAGGTGCTAAAAGATGGTCTCACAAAATTGGCTTTATAAATATATCACATTATACACAATATTTAAGGATATGATATGATATGATATACTACATACAGAAGAATCATAATATACTTTTCGCACATGTGCTTTATGCCTCGTTTTACTAAACTACCCAGCCTAACAAGCAGGATTTATGTCTGACTGGCTAAAGAGTACGCAAAGAACTATAAAAAAATTATGTTGGGTGAACTATTACAATATGTATTTTGTTTTATGTGCAATATGTGCAAGCATAAGAACGAGTAAATATGTACTGGAATAACTGGAATAATAAAAATTTTATATGAGAAGTGTCCCTTTGCACATTGCATTGTTCCATTATTTACGTACATACTACATATTATATTATACACATTCTAAATTGTTGAAATAGCGTAACGTACCTATTATGTAGCGACAGTGTTGGCGGTGTCGTATAGCCATTAAATATTACATACAAACATATACACGCGACATAGTAAACCTATTTGTAAAATAAACCTCGAAATAAAAGTAGGTACTATGTTTTTTCTCCTCTTTTTAGTCTGAGAATGTACTTTGAAGTGATATGACAAAAAAGTAGCAGTACAAGAAAGCTTGTCTCTTCCTCTTTCTCGTTTT
This sequence comes from Entomobrya proxima, assembly GCA_029691765.1. NCBI lineage: Eukaryota > Metazoa > Arthropoda > Collembola > Entomobryomorpha > Entomobryidae > Entomobrya > Entomobrya proxima. The sequence goes on from CM056168.1 coordinate 18,728,625, forward strand.
CCCAAATGAGCACTCATTTATTCACCACCACAACTACATACATGTAACTCTGTATCTTTGCAAAGAAAAGGTTAGTGGTAGTGGTTTGTGCTACCAAAAACACTTGCCGCTCGCATTGTGTGCATTGAAGGGAAATAAAAATTCTCTCTGAAGGAAAGATGACTAGACTAGATAAACGGAAAAACAGGTAATTTAGCCAGTAGTACCTTTACATATTTAAGCTATTTCCTTTTATACAGGAAAAACGAGATGGGAAGCTTTCTCTGTTGCCTTTACATTTTACATTCACTCTTTTTATCTCGAGTTAAACTTGCATGTCATTACTGAAACGCTGCCGAGTACATGGGACGAGCACAACAAGCTTGGTAGGTGCTGTATTTCATTCATCTGTTAAAATTCCATATTGTGCTGAATTCCTTGTTGTGAAAACAGAGACACAGTATTTTGTACTTTCACGTGTACTTCGACATGCCTACGGAAGGGTAGTTTGCATTGCTTCCTGGCGATATGCGCGTATTTTGTTTCTTCTTTTAGCAAAAACTTTCCCTAGATGATTGCGAAGACGCTTGACTGTTAATCCTGTGGGGATTTCACTCTCTCAGCTTCCGCTTGCGATGGTAGTAGTGGCAAAAGCGTGTTGCACAAATTTCACCATACTTCCGGATTTACTCGTAGCACTTTCATTGTAGCAAACAAAGAATGAAACTACTTGGTGTACAAAAACGTTCAAATCTGAGAGAGAAAAGGATGAGTTGTCTGTACAGCTTTTTTAGAAAACAGAAATTTTTTTCTACATAGCTTTGTTGTTGCCTTTCATGTTCGCACTCATCAAAGAAAATGTGGCGTGTGTGTGTGGCTGTAAAAAGGCCACGGGAAGCCCCGGTTGTATTATGCACATTGGTTTTTCAGTACCTTAATACATCGGAACAGACAAAAACTCCGTAAACGCAAATAACCGACTTTAAACCTAAGGTCTTGTTGTTGTAAGTGCAAGAAATTGATTAGCTCATGTATATTGTTTCTCCCCGATTGACAAGTAAACCAAGCGGCTGTTGTAAGCTCAAAAATTTATTTCCCCCGAACACAAAATTTTGTATAACCGGCTAGTCAATGTTAAATGGCAAACGTGAGCAATTTTTCCCCATATTGACATGTATATATATAGCAGTGACACATATAGTCACAAGCACGATTTCTGCATTATTTACGCAACCTTTGTCAAAGGAAAAGCAGTTGATATGACATCATGGCAACTACATAGACCAGTACATCAAACACTATTTTTAAAAAATTTAACCCAGTGGAATCCAATATCGCTTAATAGAAAAGACCATCTCCAATATAAAAAACTTGCTCCTGTAGACTGTCTTTTTATCATTTCCATTCCACCTGAGCAATAGACGAAAGGCATCACACTTTGATACGGAAAACGCAGACAATTGTGCACCGTATCAAAGGAAATGTGCAGAAAAGCACAATGTAATAGTCCTGTACTTCAATACTGTATTTTTTATTTGTACGGAAAGGAGTCAGGATCATGTAGAATTTTGTTCCACTACGCAAAAAAGAAAACAAATAGATTTGAATGTTTTTCTTACATATATATTCCCGAGTTACATTTGAGCATAATAGCAAGCTCATATTATGTTTACAAAACTCATGAGCTAGAAATGCAATGATGATTCTAAAAAGAGTCGCAAATAGTCTCAATAGCCTTTTCAAAGTTTACTCAGTGCCTATAGTGGCGAGTGTCTATCATTTGTACGTATATGAAATATTACGCGTCTTTTTGCAATCTTTTCGATTTACATAATAATAAATACTTGCACAATAGGCGCTCTCCTATTCGCTTCAAATTTGAATGCGGATGGTTGAAGAAAACATGATGCAAAAGAAAGAAAGTGATAACTTGCGAAGACATCTTCACTTGCTGCAACCCTTTTTTCCAATATATAGTTTTCCTGATTCTCGTCTCGACCTAAGGTTCCTAACTTTTTCTAACCAAGAGATAGTCTTTATTTTCAGTCTATAAAAAATCATGGGAGCCTAGGTAAGTAAATTTAATGGAATTAGTAGAATATTTAAGACCGCAAAATCGATTAAGGTTTGTATTACATTAAAATCTGTTTTCAACCCTTTATCGAATGGAATATGGTTTTGAATTTTCATTTAGAACAGAGAAGACGAAGCATTAATAAAATCCCACATATTTCATTACTCACGTTAATATAAAAACATACGAGTTCGTATGTCTATGTTTATCCGTCTAGGCAAGAATTCATGTTTCCATCTTGAACATTCCGATAATTCTTGTAAGCCTAGTCAGTATATTTTTCAAAAGCTTCGTTCCATTCATCGCTCCTTCCGTGTCCTGCATTATGCGATAAAAAATGTCCAGCAACATTCTGAAATGATTAATATTTAATGCTACATAATATACTAACAAGGTTGGGAAGGCACACAGAGGTTTGTCAGTGTAGGTCAATAAAATGTTATTAAAAGTGAAAGAAGAAGTAGAACCATTTACTCAACAAACGTTCAGTGTAATATGAGAGGGTGTTGAGCAAAAGGGCAGAAGTTGAACCTACATTTTGCATTCGTAAAGGAGTGAAAGCTTCATCTAGTATAAACCACATCAAAATGGAAGTTTTTAGAGAAAAAATCATACATTTCTAATTCCTAATTCGTAGTGCTCTACTACTATGATGAAGATTGATAGGAAAGATGAAAGAGTTGGTTCGCTGTTTATTCCCGTCAAATGCTGGCATACTGGTGGTGGAAACAATGGCGCCAACACTAATCATGCAACGGAGTGTACAAAAATGCAGGAAGTGGGTGGTTGAAGACCTCGGGCTACAAGTTCGAACCGAAAACAAGAGCAAGCAAATCCAGACGTGAGGTGGCAGTATGCGGTGCTGCTTCATGATAAAAGTCATTATTGCATTCCTAAAGTGACAGCATAAGTGAACATAATCACTAAAATTGCACGAAAATATTTACGGAACTTGTTTAGATGTGATCCGTTAGACGCTATATTGGGTACACATAATATATCTCTTAAAAGATAGCGTACCTGAAGTGACACAAAAATGTATAACATGTTTCTGTATGAAGTTTGAAGTATTTTTCAATGCTAGGAAAATGAAGTGAGACATGAAAATGACAAGACAATAATGAAAATACAAAATGGGAAAGCTTCTTCTATTTTTTGCAGCAAAAAAGTAGAACTCATGTTTACTGAATATTTGCTGAATATTAATAATATAAATTCTCGGGAATCTGCTGAAATACTAAATTTAAGATCAAAATATGACAAACCTGCGGCATAATAGGTCCACAAGTGATGTTATCCTCCCTTTCGTGTACCATCATAAGACCTCCTAGCCAAATATCTCCTTCGATTTCCGCAATTCGTTTTAATGGCCAGGTTACGTTACTCAGGATCAATTTTCTGGGATCGATAGTATTGCTATTGCCACCGCTACTAGTACGTTCACTTCTACTGGCGTTCTTTGTTTGGTTGAAGTAGAGGGCTTGGAAAGACCTTCTTCGCCGACTCCTCATCCCACGCAACTTCCATATCAACTCTGATATGGTGGAAACGTTCAAGTCGATACTATTCAAGTTATCAGGATCCAAATAACCTTGTTTTGTGTCCATGTAAAACTTATCCAGAAAACGATTTGAATGTCGAAACACCTTGTCTTTGCCCAAATGAAACTTTTTATCGTCCTGGTCAATTCTTTCAGTGGTTAATGCTGTTGTCGCTACTACCTCTGGCGAGGATGATGCTATTATTTCGTTAGGGAAAGTGTTCTCGCCCTGACCGTGATGATGATCCATGCGGTTTTCACCCTGTTTCTTTTTTCCCTTCTTGTGCTTGCTATGCTGTCCATGTTGTTTCGACTTCCAGGACGGATCGTGATTGTAATGATGAACACGAGATTTCTTTTCTCTTGCTGGTGGATGCTCATTGCCCATATTTACAGCTTCCGTGAGGTTCTTAGGTGAAAGCTGTTCCAGATGGATTTTTTCAGGACTGACAACAGCATTATATTTACCAAAGTGATGCCTAAGTTGTAAATTTTCCTGTTTTTCTTGTAGTTGGAGTCGATGCCTCTTAACATGCTGGTAGTGATGCTTCCTCAGATACGTTTGGAGCCTCCGGTGTTCTAAAATCTTGTGCTTCATGGATTCCATTGAAGATTGAGTCATCCAAGGTGGTAATACAGATGCATTTTCATCCTCATGTTTTCCCTCTGCAACCATTTCGTGAAAGTTGTCTTCGTAGTTATCGTCATAATCTAAATCATGGTCATGGTCATGAGCATTATAGAGATAATGAGCACTGCTCGTCAGACCATTAGTGCCACCCTCTTCAGGGAATTCGGACTCATCCCAGAGTCTTTTCATCAGCCTTTCAAAATGGATGTTCGTAGAGGGGATGGTTGTACTTGCACTACTAATATTTTGCAATCCTTTGGCAAATTTATCGTCATCCTCACCTCCCTCGCCGATATCTGCCGGTGATTGAGCCACCACCAGAAAGGTACAACTAGTTAAAGAAGTTGCAACAAGAGCATGAAGAACTGTTTCTTGGGACCTGATACATCTTCTCCAGCTTAAAAGGATGAGGAGGACTAGGAATAAATCTAGTCCTTTCATCTCCGCCCCTAGCGAATTATGCTATATTAAACCTTTCAGTTCATGAAAAATCTCACGAGGATTAACTTAAATTTCAAAAAAAAAAATTTAAAAGATTCACTCCGTTTTGAGTTAGGCCTTGCTTATTTTCTCTGTGTTTTGCTAATCGTAAACCCTGATATTTTGTTTACTTTAATGAAGTCGGCAAAAAACAGGGACTATTTAATTGATATTAGTTGTATTTTTGGCACAAATATTAATTTAAAAGCAGAAATACCACTGCTGTGCAATTTTCATGCATGGGTACGTTTTAGATTGGTGAAAGTAAAACGAAGAGAAAGTGTTCTCTCGATGCCAGTACGGTCTGCTAGCTGAAATCATTACTATTACCAATAATGTTTCAAGCTGCTGCGTGTAGTTTATGGTATAAACCGCAGAGTATGGTTATGACACAAAGAGGCATATGCTTTTGAGGTGGCCAAGTAAAGTACTACCGCCAATGTCAAAATGGAAACTATTTACACTTACTACAGTTTAATATTTCATACATGCACGATTATTTTTGCATGAGTACATAAGTCACAATGCGGTATGGCTTCCAAAGCTGAATGAAAGTGCCGACTTGGTTACTTGTCCATGAGTGGGCTGCTCATTTTTTCATGAGGTTTGCAATCATAACTTTATACAAGCTTTTGCAATAGTAGTAGTTCCATGAAGTTGATTCTACTAACGTCAGCATCTTAAAATTATTGTTTCAATGACTTCAAGTAGTCATTAATGTCAAACACACTTGCCCAACAAACACATCAAGTCCACTGTACACTTTTAAAAGTCGTTCAAGAATACGGCTGAACTTTCGCATCGATAGAATTCGAAATTTCCTTTAGCCTTTCTTGCGTCACTAGAAGTTGTACTTCCAAAATCACACAATGTCCGAAATAAGCACCAGCAGGTTAAGAAGTTACATAATAGTTAGTAAGTTTCAGACACTATGTTCGAGTATCTTAATTAACAGCAATAATTCAGAAACTTTTGTAATAAAAATGTTAATACACTTTGTTATGAACTGGTTTTCATGTCATAGAAAGAACTTTTAAGAGTAGCTTGCACATAGCATTAACAAACTACATATATTTTCGCCGAATTTGAACCCCCAATTTTGGAGTAAAAAATTATACACTTCGTAGTTTCATTTGCTTACAGGTTACCATTTAAGACTCAATGACAATTGAACCCCGGATTTCATAGGATCTAAGAGAAAGCAATAAATATTGTAGGATATACATAACTATAAATATTGTATTGTTCCTCACAAGAAGTGCTAACTTGTTCTCACAGTTGTTGATTCAGAGCAAGTTTAGTGTGCTAATGCTGATGCAACTTTTTCAGTCACTCATAAGTTTTATGATAAAGTGCAATAATATGGTGAACTGCTTTTTTAGGACAAAACATGCAACACCTGCAATTGATATGAGAAATGAAAAGCTGCAGAGAGGAAATGTAGGAGTTGTGCCAACAAATGTACAAATTTATTATCTCTGATGCTCTCTAACTTTTGTGAAAGATGTTTGCGTTTTTCTCTCTTGTTTGTGGTTGTTTTTTTGTCGGTTCTGCGGGGAAACTTTTCAAAGTTCCTATCTCTCCGAGACACAATGCAGATAACCATATACATACCAATCCGGAACTTTCTTGCCAAATTTTATAGCTTGTTCTCACATGGTTTCACATGGTTGAGTGGTTAGACGAAGGAGCTCCGGGTTAAATTATTTTCCGTTATTACAATCATGTTTATAATGTTGTGTTTGGTTCATCTTTGCACAAAAAACTGCTTGATTTATTAGATTGTTTTTACTCACTCACTCAGTTGAAGGTAGGTAAATAATAAATAAAGAGGTACACTTATTTAACAAATGACTCATTTTAATTTCTGTGTTTAATTTGCTAATGTGTATCTACACAATGCAGAACTGTCTTTAAAACTGGGTTTGGAACACAAAGACGGAAACTTTTAAGTTTGGAGCTAGACCCATTCATTAGAATTTCACTATTTATATTTCATTATATTATGAAATGAAACATTATATATGCGTGGGTTAGACGGTCTCCTAGCTTTCCAAGTGCGAGAGGGGCAATCTGATACAAGTCAACATTATCAACCGAAATGGACAAAACGCAAACTTCCCATATTTATAGATTGAGTTGGAAATGTGAAAGACGAAAACAAATCAGCGTAATAGTTAGTTTACTGGTGATAGGTTTAATTCCCCGTTATCTGAATGCCTATATTGCTGGATGTTCTCATGCGTATTTTGCTTAATGGACTACACGCGAAAAATAAGTGGCATCATCAGTTCAACCGACAACCAAATGATTGAAAGATTTGGCCACTGATACTGTGTCGAACTGTCAACCAATATATGGTTTATTTCTTGATAAAATAATAAACTATGATTGATGAAAGTTTATTGAAAACGGAGACTGTATAAAATGTTATAGCAGAGTGGCCTTGTAGGAGGTTAAACGGTATAACTAAATAACTATCCAGCTATGATGATAATGGCAATAAAACAGTTAATAATTTGTCGAGTCAATTTCGCAAATATTATTATTTACGAAAAATGCATGGCATGAAACAAGAAAACAGGGTTCATGCATGAGCACTAAGAACACTGCTGTTTTGCTCACACCGAGCTCGCGCTGAACCATTAGCCGTAAGTCGTCCATATTATTTCATACATGACGCTTGCAAAGTGACACTACTGGCAAGTGCACTGTGGCGAATACAATTAATTGTCTTTCACAACAATTTGACAAGTCTGAAATTTAATAGCAATATTTCATTGTTTAATGAAAGCAATTCAGGTTATAAACTCTGTAATAGGCTATGTACATTATAACAGTGAATGTACACTCCGTGTTACACTTTTCCTAGACACAAAGAAATCCTCTTAACATTTTCCAATTGAAGCACTTTGGTCGAGCTGAGTGTTCTGACTGAGTTGCTGCTTTTGGAAACAGCGATGTTGCTGGAAGTATAGCAGGGAGAAAACTGAGCACATAAATGAGAGCATCCAACGCTTTTTGTAAGAACGCTTGAGAAAGGAAAGCAGCAAGAAGAGTGAAAGCAGAGCTACGGGGTTGAATGGGGAAATGTGAACCTTCTTCAACGGATGGCACGGTATGAACAACATTGAACGATATTGAAGGTATGAAAAATTTTATAATTTTATATTACCACTCATTACATAATTTTTGCTTTAAGTGGTACTTCATATAATTACTATTGGCTAGAAAAAAAATACTATTTGATGGATTGTCTGTTTAACATTTCATGTTGTCATCAGACTAAAGGAATATATTATGAAGGCAAAAACATAACGACCATTAAATTTCTAAAACTCCGAAGATTTAATCGACTAAATTGAAAATTGAGTTCGTATATAAAGGTGTTTATGTGAAGAAATACAAAAGGTTTAGACAAATGGAGAAATGAAATTTCGAATTAATAATTAAAGGCAAAGTTTTTCCGGGGATCTCAGCTCGCAACCGAAACTAGCTGCAACGTTGATACATGGTCATACACAAAAATACCAACCATTTTACCAACCACAACGAAAGGTTTAAAATCCTACGAATTCAAGTCAAGTGAATCCCATTCATTGGTGCAAATTTTCTCCATTAAGTTGCGCGGCAACAGGTGCAAAGAGTAAAATTTATTTATATTTACGAATAAAACTTAGTTTCATCATCGTTGTTTCTTCAGAAATATTTTATGAACACTTGTATTCATCATAAAAACTTATATTTGTTGATTTTACATAGTATCATGAACAGCGACTGTGAAATATTAGTCGAAATATATGTCTTCATACACGATCCGATAACCCATTGCCCCAAATTCAAAATAAAGGATATCAATCCCTGTAATTTTGGCATTTGAGATAACCCCGGAATGGTACTGTTGTACATCCACCAAAAATCGAATGCTTCGTTTCCATCCATATTTAGTTTTATACGAGAATCCTGCTCCCTTGTTGTAGTAAGCACCTTTCTTTTCCGGGGTAAAATAAGACTCGGCCGAAGGTTCATGTATTTCCAAGTACTTTTCTGTACGCATGTATTGCACACATATTAATGTTTGTACAATAAATATTCAAGTCAGGAAGCGATTCATAGATGAAATGAAAATGAAATATATGATATGAAAGCCGATTAGGTGAAACTAATTTTTGTATCATTACTTGACACAACGTTTTATTTGTTTTCAAATTAAAACTCAAATAAAATAAAAACAACCTTTATACTCCAAGAACATCAACAACACTCTCTCAAAGGCTCAATTTCGTAAGCTTTACTGATTTTTAAACGGGAAATTTATTTCAGGTATCTTCCGCTGTGATGTTTGAGGTTTCCTTTGATGCGGTTTGATTACACTCCGATTGGCTGGATTCGTGATTCGACTTTGATTTATCTTTTTGTTCTACATTTGACTTGTCTTTGACTTTTGCCGACCCTTCAGACTTGTCTTTGCTACTGCTTGATGGAAATTTCACCAAATCTTTGACTCTCTCAAGAAATCTCTCTGTCGATCTTTTGAAAACTTCAACGCTCTCTTTTGCCGACTTTTCAGAGTTCTCGGATTTCTTCAAAGTTTCTTTTATCTTGGTGAGCTCATCCTTTAAGGATTCATTGGATTTTTTAAGATCCGTGACTTGACTCTTTGCTTCATCTAAAATTATAAAAAACAAGACATTCATCCATTATGAAATTTACTGGTGGCACAGATTGTTTTTTTTTCTTTCAATGGCATAAAATGCTATGATGGTTCAACAACTAGTAAGCATTCTGTGAAAAATACATCTGCTGTTATCTCTCATTTTACATGTTAATCAAATCAACTTCAAAAGATCCAATTGTTACCGTCTTAAATAATACTGATTAAAAATTGAGCGTACTTAATGAATTTTTCATGACATTCAGGCTTGATTCGGCCACCGTCAAGTCCTTTTCACATTTATCCAGTTGATCTAGTAGCTTTTTAACATCAACTTCCTTCCCGTCTACGACAGCAATCACAGATTCCTTAGTTTCTTCACCATCTATCGTCGTCTCAGATTTAGAAGTAGAAGCAGGGCCATTATCTTGCAGTACGAAAACGGGAAAATAAATCTTGTTTCCTGAAATAATTAAAATTTACAAGTAGAGAATTTTTTCCTGTAACAAAATAATCAGTTGACTTTGTTGATTTTTGTTTCGTGTTACATACCTTGTGCAACTGTACGAATATCCTCATCCGACCTACTTTTAGGTTTTTCGGTACGCTCAGTCCACTTTCGATAGTAAAGAGTCCCTTTGTGCACTACTTTCTGCACAACTTTACGTATCTGTTTGTCATTTTAAAATATTTAAATATGACTCCTGTACAAATGTTTTAACTTTTTAGTTTGTAATTTTGAAAATGTTTCATGTGCTGTACCTGGGCTCGAGTGAGGCCAATACCAATGCAGCTACATAAATCCTCTAAATCTGTTTCAGTGATGTATCCACATCTTGTTACATCGAAGAATATGAATGAGAGAAGTAGGTAAGGATCCGTGACCTTCTTGGTCTGTGAGCTTGTGTTAGAAGCGGAAGTGTTTGAAAGCTTTCTTTTTTTGTTGGCTGGTTCGCTAGCCTCGTTTTCCGCCTTGTCTGTATTTCCCACATCCTGAAAAACAATTAATATATTTCCAAACATAAAAACTTATGAATAAACAACAGAATGTGTGTCCAGAACTGTTACAATTTCCACATATTTTGCAACCTTTTCCGAGTTACTATCTTCGGTACTCGATTTGCCAGATTCAGAAACTATTTCTCTGTATATTCTAAATGCGAAATCCCTCTGTAGCATTTCATGAAAAAATTCAGAGAATAAGGACACTTCAAAGTTATCTTCCTTTTTGTCAATGATGCGATAGTCACGAAGCAAGCCCAACGTCATTGAGAGGCAATCAAAGTTTCCAGATTTCGCTACTGTTGATGGAAACACCAACATTCTTGGGTTTTTCGGCAACGTATATCTACGTTCCCACATTTTGACTTCCTCCTCTTTCATTCCAGGTTTGAGGATTGGGAATGTATCAGGCGGAAATATGGATAAAACCGACGTGAAGTCAGCATTGACTTGCGCTACAGTGTCATCCACAGATGGTTCTTCTTTTACCTCTCCATCTTCAATACTCAACTCATCATCTTGTGTTTCCAAAATCATACAAGGGTTCACAATGCGAATATCATGTTCTTCTTCCAATTGTCCTTGAACATTTGACTCATGAAAGTCGGCTTTCAGTGTTTGCTGAGAACCACTGGCTTCGGTTTCTGGGGATTCAGTGTCCTTATTATCAGAGTCCACCGTGGAGTTTTGTTCATTCTTTTCTTGGATTTCTTTTTCACGAGACTCCTCATCCTTCAATGCCTTTACAAGACGTGTGGTTAATTGGGATTTTAAACCCTTCGCACTCAAATTACGGCGACTCAGCTCCTCCTTGAGCTGTGCGACCTAGTAAAAGTAAATTACACGATATGATGATAAATATATGCAGCTGGATATATCAGTATGGGAAAGTTTAGAACTTACGTTCATACTCTTTGGATTTATAAGACTAAAATGCGTAGGCTGAACCCGATTTTCGTCTCCATTCAACAATATCGTAGCATCGCCTTTGCCACATGCACTGGATACTTCTTCTTTAGGGTGGTCATTTCCACAGACTTTCACGTTGGCACAATCCATTTCAACACGCTGGTCATCCTGTAGATGGTTACATTAAAAATATAGATTAGGTATAAAATCTGCCGTATGGAGGAAATGTAATGTTTGCTATACAGTCCCAAAATGAATGATCAAAGTAGAAGTAAAATGCCTCACTAGCATGTCTATATGCGTTATCAATATTTTTAGAATCTTGCAAGGCCTAATCTAGGTTTCAAACTGGATTGCTTGAAATACCTTTCAAAAAGAATTGAAACACACTGTAGGTGCTGAATGTTATTGGATTGCATAAAAGTACTTGGTAAGAAATACTAGAATTCAGTAGAGATTGAAAGGGAAATAAGCTGTGAACACAATAATCAGACTATCAACCTTGCAATTTTGTGAATAAGGATGATTACAAAAGGGTCCTTTTGCAGTACATGCGCGATATCATGAATATGCGGACAACTACAACTACAGCAAAAGCCACTTGATATTCCTAAGCTGGATTAAACCATTTATGATTTATAATGGAACAATACAGACATCTGAGTTATAACGAAATACTCCGTACACTTCAAGCTTAATAAAAAGACCAAGTAAACCCCCGCACAAGCGCAATACAATCATAAACAGATTTTGCGTCTACTGAACCAATAAATAGAGATAGACGGATGATCATGTATTTATAAAGTGGCAAGACATCTTTCAGCAACCTCCGTCTCCATTACTGCATCCGTGTCCGTTCCTTGAGGTCCATCAGAAGTGGTTGGTTGAATTACAGACTCCGCCTTCAGGTCTTCCGAGCCTCCATCCTCCCGAGCTGGGGATGCCGCCTCATCAATCACCAAAAGCCCACTGTTGTTCATAACATCATCTTCCTGCACATTCATCTCGACACCGGTATTGCTAACATTATTGCCACGATCGTTGAGTAAGTCTGCTCCTGTGACAGACGGGTCACCATTAGGCCCCTTGCTCACTGCATCCACCTCCACTGCTTTACTGTTTGGAGTTGTGTCCTTTTCTGCCTTAGAAGTTCCACTGTTGTCTGTTACATCATTTTTCTCGCCGTACAAGGCAAACTTATAAACTGATTTGAGTTTGCTCCATTCCTTGGTTCCAGGAAGACAGGACCACACATCAGGGAGATAGAAGACAACCGTTTCCAGACAATTGCTTCTTTTGTAATATAACTCCATGAAACGGTACCTGTGTTTTTTAAACGTCAATGGAAAAAACTTAAAATCGTTAACCCTAAGACATAAGTAAACTCTTATCAGAGGTAACACATTATGAGTGCCAATGGCAATGAATCATCCGCCTTCTACCAAAACCTTGACCAACGCCATGCCTTACATCCAAGCCCGGTAGCTTCCTTCATGGACATTGACCGAATAGGATTATAGGATACTTCTTCGGCACACAGTTGGCATAATATTGACATTTAGTTTATAGTTGCATTTGCAAAAATATAGCGTGTTATGAAACTATTCTAGTGGTACAAAAATCTATTATAGCAAATTCATTTGTCAAAATAATCTTTGATAAACATACCAGTGTTTGCATCGGCTCAAGTTGACACCAGTGAGGGCTCGGACAGATCGAATGGCAGTGTTTATCAGTGTTTGAGGATCCGACTGAGGGTTTGGCCCGTCTAACGACGGCGACCATGGGCCTCCGAGAGCCATTATTTCATGCTTGGATGTCTAAGAAAAATATCAAACTGATTATTTCATGGCATAAATATGGTCTTCATGCATTATGTGGTGAACTAAAGGATCTTAGGAATGCTACTTTGGATTCTGTTCTGAATGATCTCCCATTTTTAAATACATGTGCTAATAAAACCCAACTATGATTTTTCTTACCTTCATGCCAACAATAAAACTTATTAGACGATCAATGTGTTGCGGGCTGTCGGGAACCTCCGCACCATTTTCAGCTATTCCACACGATTTCCGATATATAGTTTCCAGATTACTCATGGAGGGAATCATGACCTAGAGCAAAATCTATTGTAAATGAAATTTGTCGAGAAAGCTGATTGATGTCCAGATCAAATGAAACATTCCAGTCATATACCTTAGCTTTGAAAATGTAACTCGCATCTGCGGGTTCTAAAACATCAGGAATACTACTGAATCTGTCCTCCATAGCATCAGGATTAGGAATATCAATCCTGTGTACTCCTTTTCTCATAATTTGAACTGGACAGGCATGTCCCAGCTCAAAAGGCTCTTGTAAAGGAAATGTGTTCATCCACGAACTTTTGGCAAGAAAGAAATCCGATGGTACGTATAAGTTTGGGTAGCGACGCTGGATTTCTTTGACATTGATATCGTTCCTGTTTAAAACAGTTGAATTTTTTGGTGATTGTGCGTTATAATTAAAAAACGGGATTATTATCATTTTCTATCTTGCTTACGTGTCCAAAGAAAATTTGGGTATTTCAACAGCGTATCTTGGAGCTGGTCTAGTTGCTTTTCTCCTAGGACTAGTGGATCTAGATCTTGATCGCTCTGTTGGACCATGACCCTTTTCCGTTCTTACTGATTCTCTTGACCTACTTCGTTTAGTCCTTTCAGAGGACTGGGAAGGTGCAACCGTGGAAGATGGACTTCTATCCCTGGTTGACTTTCCCCTATCAGCCACTTGTTTCTCTTTCTCTTTGGATTTTCTACAAAGTAATGGTAAACAAAACTTGGCGTTGGTACAATCTAAAAACAGTTTTCAAATTGTCTATATACATTGATAAAGGATACTGGAGCTTCGCGCACCCATCTTTCTTAGCATCATCTTTGCTGCTCCTACTGGATGGAGACGACGATTTCTTACGGTCTTTGTCTTTAGTGCTTTCTTTGTCACGTGCGCGATTCCTTGAACGCTCCTGTTGCTTTTCAGGACTACGCTCACGCTTCCCCTTTTCGCGTCTATCTACTGATCGATCCCGAGTAGTGTGATCTCTTTCTCGAGACCGAGACCTTGCTCTAGAGGACAAAGTTTTTTCTGGAGATCTTTCTCTAAATGATCTGTCGCGAGAGGTCCCTCGTATACCCCGATCTCTTGACCTGTCACGGGACCGATCTCTGGGAACCCTTTCCCGAGATCTCGAACGATTCCTTGGAACTTTTTCTCGAGACCGGTCACGAGTTCGTTCTCTGGAACGTTCTCTAGATCTACCTCTTGCTCTCTCCCTTGAGCGATCTCTAACGTGATCTCTGGAACGATCCCGGGATCTTTCGTTCGGTCTTTCCCTGGACCTTTTTGAATATAAACAGAGCAGTTTCATGAGTATACTTATATCAATAGACTCTATTGAATAGAGTCAATGTAATAGTTACTTTTTTGCATACGCATTTTTGCAATGTGTTGACTTGTTGACATACCTTTCCCTATCGCGACCTCTATCTCGATCAAGGTCTCGTTCTGAACCAATCAACCCACTAACAGACGCATTACTTAAAAAGACCGGTGGCTCAGGCACTAGTGGCATATGTGTGAGAGGTCGTTTGGGATCTCTCTGCTGATTAGTCATTGGAGCAACTGGAGGAGGAACTGGGGCACCAACATTAGCTCTGCCACGCGGGTTATTTCCTCCGCTGTAAACTGAATGAGGATTGGAAACAATCGTAACAGGCTGTGCCCCGTGGGGTCTTGCATTTGATTGTGATGTCAACACCGGTGGTGGGGGTGCAGAGGTTTGCTTCATTCCCACAGATGTATTAAACGCCAAATGTTGTTGCTGTGATGTACTGATGCTTGGCATGCTATTCAAACTACTATTCATTCCACCACCGATATTTACAATTTGGACCCTAGTGGCATTCCTATAATGAACAGACAAACATGACATAATACATGTTGAAACTGTTTAATCAACTCGAAATCACAATTTGTGTACCATTTAAAAGGCATGTTGCTGTTGAAATCCGCTTCAACCAAAACCCTATCCCCTTCCTTTGGCAGTATGGGTCCTTTCACGACTCTTTAAAAATTACATGAAAACACTCCTTGTAAGTTATAGTACTCATTTACTCAGGGAAATAAGACCACTATTTTATAAATGACAGTTAATGTACCCCATTTGAAAGAACACTTCTTCATCTATGAAACCGAAATTGTCATGTACTTTCGTTACTGTTCCAGTGAACACGCGTTGTTTCTGCTGCTGACCTTGGGGTTGGCCTTGCTGAGCCGCTTGCGTTTGTCCATGCACTTGAATAGCTTGTGAAAAGTTAAGCGCGGATGACATTGATATTGGCAGGCCCTGCATTTGGTTCTGGGAAACAGTTGCCGACGATATCAACTGACCAACGCCCACTCCCAACTGCTCATTAATCAAATTCACAGGAAATGACTGTGTTTGTTGGGGTTGAAGTAATATTGACTGATTAGCAGCAGCCGCTGCTGCGGCAGCATTGAGTTGAAGGGAATTTTGGGATGAGCCATGTTCATTAAAGAAATTATGGAGCTGGCCCGGGTTAACGTTAATATTGAAAAGCTGCGGAGTTAAAACTTGCTGAACATTTTGTAAGCCGGGATTTGCAGCTTGTCGTCCCATTTGCTGTTGAGGATTGGAGCCAGGCTGGCCTCCATTTTGATTTCCTCCTAAAACCCATAACACCCGCAAATAAGTACATATCTATATGCAAATGTGTACACATTTAAGTGTCTTGTCCTCAACAACACAAATTGCAAATTTTGCATCGACGATGTTCAATGTTCACTCAACTTACCGTAAAAAGACATGATATACCGCTTTATAAAGTGCTTACACTTGAAACCATTCAACTAGGAAACTGTCGGTGAATTTTATAGAGTACTCAAACCCTTTCTCCAAACATGTTGCTTTTCAGTAAAATGTGAGAATAAAGTAACGTTATACGTTTCCGGTCAGTTTGCACAGTTTGCAGAGCAAATATAAAATAGGATATGAAATGTCGCAACAATCCCGAAATGCAAATTTGTAGAGAAAGGCACAAAACGAAACCTCAAATTTCTGGACAATTTTAATGGCTAATCCTGAAGAGTATAGGGCACAACCATTGGGTGCCCAGTGTCATTTTAATGCTTCAATTAAATTTAATAAGGCAAAGACAACAACACGACGAGTTGACGTATCAATGCGGTCGTACGTGTTGTTGTTGAGAACGGGATTTCATTTCATCATTTGCGTTGCCTGCATTATCAAGTTGAGCATGATCATCAATAAGAAGGAGGACTGGGGAACCGTGTAAAAATGCTGCTACACGGATATCAAGAAATGGAGACCAAGGTGAATTGTTTATACTACGTGTATACATTTGCCTAAGAGGACAGCGTAGCGACACCATATGATGCTCATTTGGTGCTTTATTCCTGCACAGCACTGTGCTGCTATTTCTACCAACTCGGACTTGTCGGTAACTTTCCAAGGAAAAATGTATTGTGCCTTCCTCTTTCATGAAGTATCAGAAAGGGGTAAACTCTGACTATTTCTAATGATGAAGTAGTATATACTGTAGCTGCGATGCGAAAAATGAACATAATATTATGTTTATAGTACTTGAAAGCAGTGTTGGGAAGTTGAAAAAATGCAAAGAGAGAGGTCTCCTGCTATGCTGCAGTAAGATTAAGAACCGAGGACGCTTCTAATGGATTAACTTGGATTTTCACAATGAAAGAAAGGAAACGAGACAATTTTGGGAATTCCGTAGTATAATATTGCATTGTTGGTTTGCACACATGCCAATGGACACTGGACTTGTTCGCTTATCAGACTTCGAATGTATTTAAGCCAGTCCAACTTGGAAGTCCAAAAGTTTACCTCAAAAAGTTGGGACAAAGTTTAGGCTTCAGAGAAAATATCTAGTAAAACTGCTGACAACTGCAAAAATGAATGTCATTATTGTCAATGCAAGTTGTTCTGGAGATGAAGTAACGGTAAAGATTGGTGTTTCTTATTACGATGTATTTTCCCAATTATTGGAATCTGTTCAAACACAGTGAAATAAAACTGTTACAGGTTTTACAATTATTAGCAACCCTGATGCAGTCGAAGGCCAGAAGAGCTTTCAGGCCATTAATAGTTGTTTAATGACAATAATTTTTCCTTGTACAGACTGCTTCCAAAAACTACAGCAGTTTTATTGCATTCCATAATTTTCAATGACATAAAAGCGCTATACGCAAGTAGCACTAGCATGTAATTTGAGTTTTGTGTAGAGTACATTCAAATTCTAAAATTACGTATTACTTTCCTTTTAATATATTTTTTAAACAATGTCCTTACAACAAAAACTTACAACGATTATGCGTGATTTTTCCAATGACAAGCCGTGAGGATTTTTTAGACTCGCCAATGGCATAATAATATGAAGTCAAGAACAAACAAAGAGCTGATATTCATATCATAGATCATAAGGCCGATAAGGCAGTTGTTGGAATTAGGATTTTTAAACATTGTTGGAAAACTAAAAATACTAAATGTTTTAAAGGAAAATATCCACAGTTTCAAACAGTCGAATGCATCCCATCTCAAACAAAGACTTTCCTTCGACCTTGATGATACACAGTGGCCGCGGAACGCGTTTTGACGAGGTAGTGACAACTTCATATATGACTTTTTTCAGCTAAAAATCTATTCTTTCGGAAAGCTCACCATTTGCGATTTTGTCAAGCTATAGTTTAATAACGTAATTTAATTTGTTTTTAAGCATGCAAGTATATTCAGTGAATTCAGTCAGCCTCTTTTGGATGCCAGCACTATTGTATGAAGTGGCCCATAATAAGTAAGTGATAGTAGATTGAATGCTTTGTACACATATGTTTTATATAGTATAACAACAGGTAAAGCACCTATTGAAAAGTTGACTGTTTAGGTTTAAAACAACTGCCATGACAAAAACGGTAGAATATATCTGGAGACGTTAGTAGAAAAACAGTGTTATACAAAGTTTTTAACTGTGTGCTTACCGAAATTTACTACAATGTTAGCATAAGCAAGCACTGGTTTGCATTAAGTTTTAAATATTACGTTGTGTTGTTGTTAGTATAGCTTAAATCAATTTAAAAAAAATAATATAAAACATTTGACTGGCATTTATAAGAAGTTTACAAAAATTCATCAGTTCCAAAAGTTCATCAGTAATGCCTCTAAAGATGAAATTGTTGGGAACTAGTATAAAGTATTAAAGATTTAGTTTCATATTTTATTAAGATATATGCGACAATTGTCCATTTATTCATAGATAAATACTTTGACGTTTTTAAATCAAGCTTTCATCAACTTGCAGTTAGACCAAAACACCTAAATTAGTAAAAACGTTTTTGTAGCAAAAACGTGTTATAGTCTCTTAACTAGCCCACTTTAAAAATTAAATGTAATTTGCATATCAAGCGAAGGCATTTTGTTTCGTATTAGTTTAAATGGGCGTTTAGCATGAACTGATCGACGCCACTGAAATTACTTGGGCCTCTTTAGCAGGTAAATTAATAATCAAACAGGTTGAATTATTGGATTTGGTTTTCCTGACAAGTTTATTGGTTTGATTAACGGCAAGTTCGATGATATCAAGCCTTGCAATTGTTTAAGATATTTAGCATGCTGAATCGTGCTTCAGGAGTCCCAAGACAAAATTTAATATACAGCATCACTCAAAAATTTGCCGAGTTTGGTACTAAAGCACTTGTCGTGTTTGGTGAACTTGCCGTAATTCAAAATAAAAAACTTCAGGGCAAAGTTTAAAACAACAACAAAAACTCATTACCTAGGTATACTTATCTTTAACTTATACTGATACGTTAAGCCGGTTTGCCTGAACTCGCTGGCTTCGACCGTCTATTTTTACTATAGTTCAGTAAAATACTATGAGCAAGAATTCAATGATGGATTAGAGTTGGATAATTATGATGTAGATCTGTACGGTGTAAAAGTTCATAGTCTTAGGAGGGCACACGAACAAAATTTTTTGTGACTACTGCATGATATCTTTTAATAATTACTCATTAAATTGGAGTAAAATGGCATGTTTAATCGAACTGCAGAGAATATTTATAGGTTTTTAGTAGAGTTTATTTTGCAATTTCCGGAAGACTGAAGGGATTATTCCTGACAAATAATACGTTACGATGACGCGCTGACGAATAAATATTATATAATTGGTTATCAAAATAATGTAGAGAATTTTAATAGGATAATTAGTGAAACAATCGCCTTCCTGAAACTGTTTTCTGCACTTTACATTTCAATGACATAGATATGTATTACCAAATTTTCATTCTAACCCCATTTTTTAACTAACTTAGTTTTTTGTGTGGAGATGGGTTTTCACGGAAGTCCACTAAGGTATAGGGTTCGGCCATTGTAGTTTTGGCAACTAACCCATACCTCATAGTATATCATTCGATTCGTCTTGACAATAGGGGGTCGATTTTGAACACCATTTGACCTCTTGACCTTTGACCTTGCTGAAATTCAAAAACTCCGTGCTGTTAGGTCAAATTAAAAAATTGTTTTTCCATTGGATTCGGCACTATCGAAAACCTATCTGTAGTAACTTTCAGCTTTCCAACTGGTCACGGGCTCGAAATATTTGAAATTTTCGGAGAAAAAACGGCAAAATTTATCAACTTCGACCCGTTATAACTTGGAATGCCGACCGTTGGGGCAGCCAACTAAGGGCTAACTTATTAGTAACTTATTATAACTTATAGTACTTTGTATATCGTGTGATAATGGTAAGTTCAGTTGTTTAAATGTACATTCATGATAAAAATGTCTCAAGCCATACGTTTCTTTTCATAAACAGTCTCTTTCCTAATTAACTGTTTGAAGTAATCCCCACATAACAATCAAAACTGGTACGCTAGCACTAACAACTAATTGAGTCCAAAATGAATTTGCTAAACCACAAATTATCTAAAGTAAAACGAGTTTTTGTCAGATACGTTACAATTAGTCAATTAGTGCCGATAAAAAGGAACTGCAATCGGTAATACGATGGATATATGATTTAATGACTTGTAATATTCAGTAGCACTGTGAAATTCCTTCTACGTCAGTTTCTTATATTTATATGAATATCTATTGCGTGGTCAAATTCGAGGGGGTGAAAATGATACGATTTCACCGTTCGTTTTTTCGAGGTGGGGATTTGTCACCACCCTCCCCACCTTCTCCGCGGCCTATGATGATACATATTTTTTAAACTACAATAACATTTGTATTCAAAATTGTAATTTGATGCACGTGTTTACGGTTCTAATCGACTTCTTTTAGCTAAACTAAGCTACCATTGCGACGGATTATGTGACTTTTTGTCTATGAAATCTAAATTTCACCGTTTTTCTTTCCCTTGTGTACTGTGAGCTATCTAGCATGTATGCAAAACTCGAACTCACGGCCCACGGCTATTTCCCATGAAGTTCAATACATGTTTTGTGTTGTTAATTCCTACTTTCACTTTCTCCACCTTCTCGGTGTACTAAGGTTTTACAAAATGTCATTGACAACTCCATAGGACAGTATGATAGGATATTAGATACGTAACAAAATTCTTTCTCAGACAAAAGTATTCAACTAGTTTTTACTATTTAATTGCACTCGTGCTCGTTTTAAAAAGCATTGTTGTAATGGATAACGCGAGGGACATGCCTTCAGCGAACTACGAGGAAATAAAAGCATTTCTTGTTTCTAAGCAGAAACTCATTCCCGTCATCATTTTTCCATTCCATTTTGCACCATGCCATCAACTTGCCCTTGCTCGCCAAGAAATAGATGCTGAAGCTGAAGCTTTCACCTCATCCCATCCGGATAAAATCTTCCAGCATTTGTTCCGTTGCATCCAGTTCGCATCCAACCGCGTACCTGAACACTACTATTCGGTTGCCTTTTCTCTCATATTCCGTACATGTATATGTTTGCCAAAAGCAATCTCAAAGTAGTGAACAAAATCAAACAGTTTTGTTAGCGACATTGACATTGTTAGAGAAAGTCTGCTTTCTGGATAATTTAAATTTAGAAACCAAAAATATATTTTTGAAAAGTGACAGTTTTATCATATAGAATCCTTGTTAGAAACAATTTGAAGAGAAGTTTTATTCACACTCATTTTGCCCCATTCCCAGGTTCATTGCAAATTAGTAGAGTCGGAATGCTTTCATTTGTTTGAACATTAAGGAAATTAATAGCGTAGCACCAGATTGGAAAAAGTTTGACTAAAAAACAAATTTGCTGTCTTTCAAGCAAAATTTAATACATATACCATATATTTTGACTTTTTAAAGAAACGAAATTCACTAGTAACCAATACAGTGTATTATACAACTCGATATTTCTGAAAACAAGTGTAAGTTAACTCGGTTTAAAGTTTCATTTGTCGAACGTTGCGTAAAATTTTAAATTGTTGATAATGAGTAAGTCCAAGTGATGGTGAGCACTAAAAATTAGAAGTTCTTGGAATTCCAGAGTTTTTGCATATATTTAACACACATGTGCCCGGTATACTTCACAATAAGTTTCAAAGTCTCAAGTTGCCCCGGAGCGGAATTACAAAGGTGTGAATTTTGAGCATCAAAAAATGACATATTGACCTGTTACTCAATGACGATAAGGAGTTGACGGCTAAAACTTTTTTGATAAATTACTCATGCTATTAGGTTCTATCTGTGACAATATAACGTTCTGACCATTCTTCCCTAACTTTTTAGAAAATGGTATATAAAAAAATCCGAAAATTTTACAAATTTTTGGAATTCAAATCGCTGTAACTTGCCAAGAATAGACTTTTGGAAGTCCCAAAAAGGTTGACCATCGGCAGTTTTGAATGCTCTATCAATCCTAAAACATTGTTGTCAAAAATGCTTACCAACAAGGAAGCTATGCATAAAACTGTAAGTCAAGAAATTTTTTTGTATCGACTTTCATGTATTCAGAGTCAATCACCAAGTGTTTTAGACTTGTAAATGATTTGGTTGACATCATGTTTAAAAGCCCTTGAAATGCTCTATCAGAAACAGTGTTTGTTATCCTGGCACAACATCATGATAAAAAATGTCAATCAAATTATTCAGTATGATGGGTTCGTCCAAAAGTGTCAAAATTTTATAAAATTGAACGTAACTTTTTTTGTAGACAAGATATTGAAAAAATGAGAAAACACCTTTTTGCAATTTTCATTGGGAACATTTTGACATGTCAACCATGAAATTTGGACATTTTGGTGACGACTGGTAACAAATACTACGAAGCAATATTGACCAATTTGTAAAAAATTGAATTTTTTCGAATTTTTTTTTTGTGCTGAATTTAGGTCAAACTGCCGTCAGCAATCATCAAAAACATAAATATGTAAATATATTTGGTTTTTTGGGACTTATGCGTAAAAACAGAGAAGTTTTAGAAAATTCATTTTTTTGGTCACACACAAAAATTGGTCAATATTGCTTCGTAGTATTTGTTACCAGTCGTCACCAAAATGTCCAAATTTCATGGTTGACATGTCAAAATGTTCTCAATGAAAATTGCAAAAAGGTGTTTTCTCATTTTTTCAATATCTTGTCTACAAAAAAAGTTACGTTCAATTTTATAAAATTTTGACACTTTTGGACGAACCCATCATACTGAATAATTTGATTGACATTTTTTATCATGATGTTGTGCCAGGATAACAAACACTGTTTCTGATAGAGCATTTCAAGGGCTTTTAAACATGATGTCAACCAAATCATTTACAAGTCTAAAACACTTGGTGATTGACTCTGAATACATGAAAGTCGATACAAAAAAATTTCTTGACTTACAGTTTTATGCATAGCTTCCTTGTTGGTAAGCATTTTTGACAACAATGTTTTAGGATTGATAGAGCATTCAAAACTGCCGATGGTCAACCTTTTTGGGACTTCCAAAAGTCTATTCTTGGCAAGTTACAGCGATTTGAATTCCAAAAATTTGTAAAATTTTCGGATTCTTTTATATACCATTTTCTAAAAAGTTAGGGAAGAATGGTCAGAACGTTATATTGTCACAGATAGAACCTAATAGCATGAGTAATTTATCAAAAAAGTTTTAGCCGTCAACTCCTTATCGTCATTGAGTAACAGGTCAATATGTCATTTTTTGATGCTCAAAATTCACACCTTTGTAATTCCGCTCCGGGGCAACTTGAGACTTTGAAACTTATTGTGAAGTATACCGGGCACATGTGTGTTAAATATATGCAAAAACTCTGGAATTCCAAGAACTTCTAATTTTTAGTGCTCACCATCACTTGGACTTACTCAATCTTTTGTAGCCTTTTAAATTAGTAACTTTCCGGTAAATTTAAATAAAAATTAAACATTAATTTCAAATTTCTATAACTTATTTACCTGACTAGCTGTCATAATATCAATGAACATATTACTTTGCTCATTTACATGAAATAAGGTTGTCAATTTCTATCGCTATATTTTCATTAAAACGCTATTAGTTCATACTCTAATTACCATTAGTTTGCTAAATCATACAGATATGAAAGATATTAAAGATTTCATCTTGAACCTGATATTTCGTATGCGTACGTAAGTACCTGATAGGTAGGATGTGAAGGAACAGAAAACTGGCTGTATTGAAAGTTCTCAATAGAAGCGAGCATTTTGTGTCACTGTAAAATAGAAGTTTAAATCCCATTAAATAGTTACGCCCAATAACCTGAAACTGGCTTTCACTTTATAGTCATTAAAAGTTTAAAAGTTTCAAATGACTGTCGATGCAGTATTAATGGATCGTATACGCAAAACTTTTTAGATGAACACTGTATCCAACTAACCTCATCACTGTAAGGCTTATAATACAAAAGAGTTACCTACTAAAAAATTGTAAACGAGTCGAGTATATTACACCAAATATCTGTAGTAAGTTTGTTACTGATTGGAACACGACATAGTCTTACCTTATCAATGATACCTTTCGTTCCAATCCAACTTAAACAATGACAGCATCAGTAACTCATTTCAATCTGTAAACATTTGCAAATACAAACATTAATTGCACGTAATAACGGCATCAACGTCACCATGAATCAAACCATTGACGAACTAGAAGCCAAGAATCTGTCGGAAGCTTCTTGCGTTCTCGATCAGAACAACGTCTCATTGATTGAGCAAGAACAGACGGTGGAATTGGAATATCTAGGATTTGGCGTACCGAACACGGCTGAGGCACATTCAATAGTACACTTGGTTTTTGGAATATGTCTTACAATTATTGGGATCGTTGGAGTACTCGGAAATGGAGTGGTTATATTCGTCTTTTCACGGTAAGACGGAGACATGAATTCTGTTTAGTTTTAAAGCTATACAAGGATTTTTGCATGCGTTAATCTTTAGTCATTATTAGCTTTTACTTAATTTTAGCTTCATTTTAAATTTTGATAGAAATATTGAATGCATATCATATAAATTTACAAATAAATTTAATTTTAAGCTTCCTTTGCACCAAAGAATATTGGCATATTAAATCACATTAAATTTTGGCAAAGTACTAGATGTTATTGGGATATGCAAATGGTTAGGTAAATGTTCAAGTATTAGGAATAAATAATCAAGTAGAATTTACTGATTAGTTTACCCGTAAAATTGTAAATCATGCATCCCAAAACCATGACTTCTGTTGATCTCATAAAAACTAATTAATTAATACGTTACTGTTGCATAACGCTGTATCTCAACACTAGAAATCCCTGCTGGACTATTTAATTCTTGCTACATATTTTTATCTGGTAAAAGCTTAATTGATTTTTGCACCAAAACACTAAAACATTCCAGATTTGACGAAATACTAGGGGTATTTTGTATGTAAACTATCCAGATATAGGAAAATAATATACCACAAAGGCTTTATTATATTGCAATAAATAATTCAGCTCATTTTCATGTCACCCACATATAAAAGAACTTTTACATTTCCCCGCTTTCCAACTTTCATAATGCATTGTGACCAGAGATAGTTTATAATAACAAGCCCATAGTACAAATAAGCCTTAGCCTTAATATACGGGGAAAGTAAGGTTCACATCGATATAAAATATTATGTTATTAATTATTAGCAGATGCGCAAAAAGTAATAATATTATAAATATTGCTTTTCGGACACAGCACTACATAGTGTACATTGTACTAAAGGCGATCGGGCGTATTTTGCACTCTAAAGGTTAGAGGTTTTTAAAACTAAGCCTTTGTCGATGAATTGCATAAGTTTCATCCACATGATCTCCGTTCGATGCTCTAATAGCTCGACATTGTCTTTTCTCATAATTCATGAATTTTGAGGTCATTTCCGGGGAAACATTGGAACAATCTTGTTGCATAAGTTTCCAGAGACCGTCAAAAGTTGTTGTACGTCTGGAAAAAAACTTCTATTTAAAGAAACCAACGCCAAAAAAGTCCATCGGCGAAGCGTTGGGAGACTTGATGGGTATGTCTTGTTATAATTATGATAGTGAATCCCAGCCAGGAGCGTAAGTCTTTGGCGTTTTCCTTGAAGTGTGTGAGGTAACCTCATGAAAAGGCTTCAGTGCGTGAATAATCCTCATCTTCAGGACTTGTTTGTGCAAATTTTCACTAATAACTTTGCATACAGTGTTATGAGGCACTTTGCAACGTTTGGCTATTTATCCTTGGGACAGGGAGCTTTCATTTGATGTCAAACCGTCGATTTTTGAAATCAGTGCCATTGTCCGGACTTTGTAAGGCTGGACTTTCGGAGGGCTGAGAAGACCTGCAGCTTTTTCTTCTCTTATTTTTCCAGTCCCATAAAGTAAATTGAAGACGCGCTTCCTGCTGATGTCATTTCCGAGTTCCCTAACCTGCTTCAGAATGACCTTTGGGGTCACACCAGCTCTGGAAAGTTCTCGAACGGTTGCTTTACACTCAGCAGTGATTTTTTGACGTTTTAAACATTTTCAAGCAACTAGAGCACTAAACATAAACTAAAAGAGCTGATTAACTACATATGCAAGCATTACGCCTTAAGTAGTAACCAAATTAAATTTACACCTATTTGTTTAGAGTGCAAAATACGCCCGATCGCCTTTTGTAGTTATCGGTTTTGGTAAAAAAAATCAGTGGAGTTCGCATGATACCCTCATTCATGGATTGTTACAAGAAAACATACTTAACATATAGACTAGACTAGACATCTTCGCTATAAATTTCTCGTGTTATAATAAAAAATTGATGTACTTGCTTGAACTTGTGTTACAATTTCTCAATTTTTCTATCTGGATTGTACTGAATATCACAGAAATGTCTTCAGATTTACAGAGTTGCATTAAAATACTGACTGAGAATACAGCAGTAAAACTTCAAATTAGAATTATTTGTCCAGATAAAGTGTTGATTTTATCTACTAATAATTTATGTATAACCTTGTTCTAAAATCATTTCATATTCAATCATAAGTCACGGCGAGGAGAAGCAGAAGTAAATTTTAAAAAAAAAAGTTTGGAAAAGTTTAGATGGTAATTGAAATGATTTTAATGTATTTCAGATATCGGCGAGGGCGACTACGTGCTGGTGGTGTTCGGCTCCTTCTCAATTTAGGAGCCGGGGATTTTTCCGTGTCAATATTTCACATCATGCCGGCCTATTCCTCATTCAAAGAAACCTGGAGCTTTGGCGAATTAGGTAAAAGTTATCGAAAGGAGAACAATTTAATTGTGTATACTGCAAGGCTACGTTTTATTGTAAATGTAATATTATAAAGAACAAAGAAAACGTTTATCTAAAAATTGGCTTGACATTAGATGGTACTAAATGTCTAGTTTGGAGTTGTAGGTCACTAAGTCACTCTAATCACCTGGAAATAATGCAAAACTTTTTGCTCATATACTTGTTGCCTGGATTTCTTTAACTTTCATAAATATTTAGGAGCTTTTCTAAAAGAAATAATAAGTCGTCAACGACCCTTTAAATACATTATTGCTGAGTTATAAAATTACACTATTGTCGTTACAAAAGTGTTGAATGTATTAAATCCGAAATCCTCTTTTACCCGGCTGCATCATCGTGCACCAATTATGATGCACCTCAGACCAAGTGTTTGGGCAAGGAGTTAATCTCGGAAAATGGCCAATCGGGCACAAAATCATGACAAAATTGTGCCAAGTTCGTGAAGTTAGGGTAATTCTAACAAAATGTTTGGCATGTATTGTGACAGAGGGATGAACAAGCATACAATTATGGCAAATTTACTCAACTAAGTAATAACTTGTCATACACGGTTTAAAGTGAAATTTTTTAGTTAACGAATTTGGACTTGGAATAGGTTTGACATTTAAAATGCAATAAGGAAACACAAATGTTCTAGTTTGAAACGTGATGTTACACTGCATTGCATTCCAATTAATTTTGTTCTTTAAAATTAGATATTTAATATAAATTGTTAAATCAATTTTGTATTAATAAAGTTTAATTGTTAACAAATTAACAATTAATACATTGTGGTGATCAATTACATTTGTTTCATTTATGCCCATTTAGGTTGTGACATTTATGCTGCATCGGTTGGTCTATGCGGACTAACATCTCTACTTACACTTGCAGTTATTGCTGCTGAGAGATTATCCGTGATAATGGGGAATCCCATAAGATGGCTTTCGTCTAAAAAGGTAAGTACAAGTCACTTCAATTCTCACCCTTTAAAGTTTCGACCATTAGTCGATTATCCATATATTTTTGTCGCAACTTTTGCATCCCCCTGTAAAAGGCTTTTCTTAAAGATGCAGTGACCCACCTAGTTTTAGTTTCCATGGTTCATGCAAAAAACTGAAATGCCTATCTCGTTACATTACATAGTATACATTGAAAAAGAATTAGGTATGAAAAGTATTATAATATACAAATTTCTGAAGCAGTATTTTTGGGCAGTGTAATTTGGAATTGTATACATGGTTGCTAATGACTTGACGTTTGATATAGTACTTTAAAACCCTAACCATATAACCTTTTGTACAAACAAATTTCATCTTATTTTAGGGAAATAAGCCGCAAGCTTCCCTTCCATTCAAAATTTGAATCTGCAATGTAGGTAGACTAAGTAGCAAAAATATAGACTTTTCTTAAAATCCGTAATGTAATGTAAAAAGTAACGGAAGAACCTCTGCTTCGGTTTCTAAGAAAATCCAATATTATTTTTCTTCAAAACCAAATTAAGATAGTGAATTGAATAAACCGCACACCGTCGGCAAAGTTAT
This sequence comes from Entomobrya proxima, assembly GCA_029691765.1. NCBI lineage: Eukaryota > Metazoa > Arthropoda > Collembola > Entomobryomorpha > Entomobryidae > Entomobrya > Entomobrya proxima. Next base: position 18,757,221 of record CM056168.1, read on the forward strand.
GTAAATAAAAAATTGCGAAAAATTTAAACAAGGTAGCAACTAGCAAGCACCTTGTGGAAACCAAACGCATATCTAAAATATTCATCGATATGTTTTCTATAATTTAAGTATTAAATAATTGTTTTGAGAAAGCATTTAGTAATAATGAAAGCCAGGAATCGAATGTGAATCACAATCTATCTTTCTCGCAATTACATAAACTAGTCTACAATATTTTTGCAAGAAAATACCAAAATAATAGCGGAATACTCAGAATTTAGACATGAACATGTTTTGCACTTTTACTGGTCATTATCGATAATATTAACATTGTCAATAGTACTGTAAAAATAACTTTTAGTTTCATGCTATGATGCAATTATATGCTAGTGTAAAAAAGCCATGAGTTACAAGTATATAAAACAGTATATCACATTCTAAATATAATTTTTAAGATTTTAAGTGAAAACCCTTTTAAATAAAAGAAGTTAATTTATTCCATTTAAACATAAATATTTCAATTGACAGTTTCCAACTAAAGAGAGGTTATACTTACACAGTGTGTATTCCACATGTACAAAATAAAAGGTGTATCATTATCAAAAAGTGCTGTTAAAGTATGCAACAAGGCACAAGGAAGTATTACAACAAACGTATAATACAATGCTTAAATTTTTAGCTCTAAATGCAAGAAACAGAAGTAAAAATAAACCTATTTAAAATATTGCAACTAGCAATGCAATTTAATTTAATGTACTGCAAATCATCATTAATTAACAATAAACTACAAACTATGCACTTAATGAACAATTTGTCGTTACCTGCATCATGCATCGTGATTCACAATGCAGTATCAAACTATGTAACCAACTTTCGTCATTTAATAAACAAAAAATTCCTAGATAAAAACTCATTTATTTTAAAAGTGTTTTAATTTTACGTGCATTAATACAAATATTATGTATAGTAATAATAGAATTTTTGGCATTATTTTATTTCGAATGTTATACACGCCACCAAAACCTTGCATAAGACTCTTATTCGATGTCACTTGTCACCGCCGTCGACAATAAACAACTTCCAAGTTCCAACATCCCCTTCCTTCTGTATATGTGTATGTGTGGTAGTGGTACAATAACCAGCTTCAAACAATACCACAACAGAGTTTTCCCCTCGATGAAGTTGAAGAGCCTCCTGGAAGAGTATTCTGACCGCTTGCTGCTTTTCCTGAAACCTTGTCTGCTTGTTTTCCTTCTCTTATTATTCTTAACAAATCGAAAAATGCTTTGTCCACATTTTCACGCGTCTTGGCAGATGTCTCAATGTATGGGACAGCCCAAGATTTTGCTTTTCCTTCTGCATTTTGTCGTGGCACCTTTCTCCTATCGTCCAAGTCAGACTTATTTCCTAATAGGATGAAAGGAACGCGATCGCTGTTCTTCACTCGAGTAATCTGGTCTCTGAAAGGAACATAATATGCAGGAAAATGTTAGTAGTACATGCATGAGTCGACTAAACAATCTAAAAAATAGCAATTTATAAGATGTGGCAAGTTAAGTAGGAATGGATTTAGTTCCAATTACATAAGAATATGAAACTGACGTATGTATGAAACTTTGGAAGGACTCATTTTAAAGTATTATTCATTTCATTCATTAAAACTAAATTTTATAGCTTTTCTATCTATGATTAGTTCAATATAGATCCTTTTCATCTAATGTATAGGTATAATTGTTCAGGTCAACTGTTTAAACGTCCTACACATTTGTTATACTGATGACGGCGGCAGGTTGGATTAACTGGATATAGGAATTAGAGAAAGCATAAATTTGAGAGGCTATTGTTAGTTTCTTACGAAAACTTTCCCATCTTGTGTATATTGAAGTATGCATTACATACTCTTTGTTGGTATTACTTAGTATTATTTGTAGCTGGGAACCTACTTTCATGTACCTGATTTTCATGTTTTTGTCGGTAGTTTTATTGGCTTATCAAAATTAATGTTAACATTGTCATCTTTGCATCGAATTAGTGCTCAAGTGTACTGGATAAGATTATATGCCGGTTTCCTAGGAATACGTGGGTTTCAAGAAACAGTCTAGCAGATAACTGAGATAACCCTTACAACATGTTGTTGTCTCGCATTAAAAGATTTTTCTATAATTTTACCTAAGCTCGTAACAGCTTTCCAGGCTAGTCTCTTCTGTAATGCTGAAGACGCAGAGAAATCCTTCTCCAGAGCGAAAATAGTTGTCCCGAATGGCGGCATAATCCTCTTGTCCCGCAGTATCCAGAATATCTACTTGAATTTCTTCTCCGTCAAGTATTACCTGTGTAGTTACAATACAAAAAATCCTTTATGAAACCATTTTTGTGCAAGTGGTTTTACACATATGTCCTGTACGTGATAAGGTGAACGACGTGATAAAATGTAGTTGGATGATTAAATTCGTGAGTGAGTTTTTATGACTACCGCATAACAGAATGAAAAGTTAAGTATCTCTCTTATGACAGCAAAAAAGCTTCATTCTGGTACTTTGTTGTACGTGTTTTAGTGATAGATTTAAAAGAGCTCTATATAGAAGTACAAGAAATATTCGAGAAACAAGAAATCCCTATCGTGTGTGGCCAATGTGCTCACTTTTTATTTTTATGCTTTTCCTGCATCTTTGCAAAAATATAAATGCGAAGGATTAAGTAGATAATGGTGAACGTGTGGTATGGCATAAAGTATCCCTAAATATAAGAATAGGAACGTGCCGCTTATGCATATGCTTACTGCTTACCTTATAATTTAGAATTTAACGTACATCTGACACGCATTTCAAGAAATGTATGCATACAGATATTTTGCATCGCGTGTGTTCAGGTGTATACTATTAATCAGTTTTCGATTTATCACCTTTTGCTGAGATATGTGATTATAACCACCTTTCTTCCGAATTACAAATATATTTCTGAGATTCATAACGTAGGTAGGAAAATAGGCTGAATTTTGGTCAATATTGTCATCTGTAATAAAACACTTTATCCTCATTTTAGCCACTTTGTTTAATGGCAACAATACATTGGCGTTACATAGAAAATCATGAGGCGTCTTGTAAAAATTCAATTCTAAATAATGCAATCATTTGTACTTTGCGCTGACGATATTTGCAAAAATATAAGCGCTGTTTTTGCCCATTTTGTCTTTTACGAGTGATGGTCTCCATGTTAACAAAAACTAATACTTCTCCAGAATGATCCAACCTCAAATTAATATATATTATTGAGTGTGTTGGACCAATTTTCAAAATATATTGCTGATTTGGTAAAATCTTTTGGGATTTGTAAGAATCATTTGTTAATGTTACACTCCTGTCAGCACCAATGTTGTTGTGCATGTTTTCATTCAACTTTTCGATTTATATTTCGATTTTAAATACGCATCAAGGCAAATATACAGATTTTATAATATTTCAAGTTAATCTTGTAGATTTTAGAGGACGAATGTATTTGATAAACTTTTGAAATTGACGATCAACAAAAATTAAGCGATCAAATCTAGAAGACTAATTTCAAATAAAATTGCTGACAGTTAATTGTAAACTCTTTGGATTCTTTTTAATTCTGCTATTTACTATAGTTTACTTTTTCTCCAGGAATACGAAATGCGAGAGATATCCTGTTCTTAAAATTCATACTCGCTACCAGGATGTTTAGGAACTGTCAAACCCACTTTACTTCAAACTACCAAAACGCCAAAACCATTTTAGGTTTATGTCGGTTGCAAAATAAAGCAAAAAATAAAAATAAATGGATTCTTGGAACCCTGTTTTTCTAAATTTGAGTAGTGCTTCATATTCTGTTTAAATTTCCAACTATTCTAAACCATGATGTTCGTAAAGACACCGCACAGTTGACTGGCTTGCAATGTGTAACGTTGAGAGCAACTCTTGCTTGAATTATAAACAAATCTTTGTAAATGAGTTTGATGATGGTCCGCAATTCAAACTCTTGAAGTTGAATTTTGAAGTGTTAGCAAACAGTCTAAGCGTAGGTAAATGAAGAACATATATACATAGGTCTTAATGTTCGGTGTTTTATAAAAGTATAAAAATATCCAATAGAATTATTTTTTTGAATCCATACTCTAACATGAAAGACGATATTTGTTGGACTACTCCTTAGAAGCTTTTACGATAAATAAAGAAAGAATGGCTTATATATAAAATTGCTTACCTTCTTTCTGTACGAATCTGCTTTAGTGGGTTCGTAGTCTTGAACAAACTCATCGTACATAAATTGGAGAGTAAGTGCTGATTTTCCAACGCCACCACTTCCCACCATTATAATTTTGTAGAGTGGAGCTTGTTGCTTGGTTTCTGGTTGAGTTCTGCAAAAACATTCAAGTATTTTTATAAATTGGTTCACTTGTCCAGTTAGGAATATTTGTGTACCCTCCCAAGCAAATGATTACAGTGTACACATTATGATGATATACAAAATTTTGTAAAACTTGCTTATTTGCGATGCAATTTTATGCCAAATATTAGTGATCATGCATGAGTAAACATTAAACATAAGTAAATTGTAACTAAAGCTAAGATAAATTAGGTTTACAATATACATACCTATTATACCTTTCACCATTATTATTCTCAAATTCTCAAGTCGATTTTTCTTTGGATTTACTTAAACTACGTACGTCATTCTCATTTTAGCTAAATGACAAAAAGTATTGAGCCTATTATATATTATGGAAATATACAGTGTACATATAGGTAGTAGTTTTTGAAAAATAGTATGGTAGCTTCTTGTGAAATAGCGATCAAAGCGATCATTATATAAGGACTCTTAAATTTCATTGGCTCAGAATTTTGTGTCATTATACCTAAACTAAGTTGTGAAAGTGTCAAGTGCGAACTAATTATATTAGTGAACTAATGAAGTACAGGAAAGTATGCCTGGAAAATTTTCATTTTACAATCACATGCATACAGAATTTGTGATCAAAGCTTTACGTGCACCATACAGATTGAATCTAGACTTTCCTTCGTTCACATACCAGAATTTTTGGATACGTTTAGATTTTATCATTAGATAATATTCTAATACGATATAAAATTTAAGACTACGGTATTGTGTGACGGTACTATAGTAATTAAAAGCTTTTGAGATTGGAGTTGCCAAACTAGATATGTCATGAATGAGAAAGCAAACATTGATTGAAGATAGCATTGATGATCCATACAATACCAATTAATTTTCTACCTACCGAAGTAGAACAAGAAATATCATTCCCGGGTTGTAAGCAAGGTATTTTGAATAGGAAAATTTGTGCTGCTCAGACTTTCACTTTTGTCAGTTTTTTCTGTGTTACATTAGTTAACTCTTTGTTGTATGCCGAAAAAATACATATTTAACATTATAAACACAGTGGGATTTTCTCATTTTTTCATATAAAGTGATGTATGCTGGTTAAATACTCGTCTTATGGTTTAGTAGTACAAGATTAATTTCATATTCATTCCACATATACCTATTACTTTTATAAGCAGGTCAATCCCAAAATGTACTAGAACTTACTTGTTATGTACTTATAAACTACACATTTAGTTTTTCATCATTCATTGACGAATAAAATATAAGAAATTTCAACTAAAAAATAAGGTTTTGTTGAAAATAATCTCAAATTTGTATTGAGGAAGAAAGTGTGTGAATAAAAGAAAAACTTTATTAAATTCAGGGCAACTTGCCGTAAAGCACACGCCAGTTTCGCACATGTCATTTCCTTGCACTTCTGGTAAAACAGCATTATTTGTAACAACATGTAGCTTTAATGTAGATTTAAATAAACAGCATCGGTCCTCATCGCCTTTTTAGTATGAACCATAATTTTATAAACTTTGTCTTGAGAAATATACGTCATGAAAGCATCCTTTTGTGCTGACTTTACGTTACTTGGAACGCGACAAAAATGCAATAAAATAGCGATAAGAATTGAAAGGAAAGCTCTTGTAGTAACCTGACTTATGATTCTTCATTTCTTATCTATTTTAGTCTTGAAAATATCATTAATAGATATGAAATGAAAGGCAATCGTGTTAGGAGTGGAGAGACAAATAAGTAAAGCAATAGCATTTTATACAGCATTCACACACTTAACAATCGTACTTATCGTACATATGATCCCTTTTCAAACTTAGAAAGTATCTCGCATATATTTAATACACAGAAAAAATTCTGTTGGCATGGGCATAAAATGGATGAGAAAAATGTGTTTGTCTAAGTCTTTTATTCTATTGCTTAAGGGCGAATCTTCTCTTGAAAGATTTTTGACAAGTAGTGTACCAGTGTCTCGTTGTATTTTGAATGGCAAAGTATGATGGGCTACGCATGAAATTGTTAATATATTGCTGACAAGACACGATTACATTGCCACCACAAACGCCACAAAATGCGTATCGCGGTTTATGGTATGTGGGCGATTTACAAAATCTCCGTATCCGAAAACCAAAGGCATAATAGTGCGACAAATACTAATACTAATGCTACAAAATAGTCATAAGAAAGTAAGCAGTGTGACAGTTAATATTAATTTATACGATATTTACCCACAATTTTATTTTCATTAATTTTTATTGAAGTACATTTAAGTGCATATAAAATACTTCATTATAATTAAGAAACTTCTTTTGACACACACATGTTTGAAACAGGCATGCAAACCTTTCACGTAAATAATTCAAAATTTGGAATCATATACAAATGTTACACTCAAGACATATAAAATGCAGTCTTGTCAAATGTGTACTTTGTTTTATGTTCCTTCTGATTATTTGTCCGCATACCATGCATCTTTTGAAGAATACCTGTGTTTTTTTCATGACAAGTAAAAAGTAAAGATTTCTGAAGAAGCTTTAATAAGCATAACATATGCCAACAATAAAAATAAATTGCAAAAGCACATAGTTAAGTATCCCTTAAATGCCTTAACCAGGCCCTTAATGCACGAATTTTAACAAACTGGTTGTAAATTCGTAATGCTGGTCAAAAATTGACCTAAACTTATGTCATGCTATAGGTCCTATTATAAAAAGTTGTGACATCGGTTTGACCTCTGACCTAGAGTTGACCTATTGACCTGAAGTTCAATAGGGTTGTGGCTGAGGTGCTATTGTGTTTGTACACCAAGTTTGACTGTTAAATTACGTGTCGCACAGCATGTACGCTGTAAAACTGCTCTTTCTTGCAATTAAGGTCCTGAATCAGGCCCTTAATGCACGAATTTTAACAAACCAGTTGTTAATTTGTAATGCTGGTTAAAAACTGACCTAAAATCATGTGTCGCATGCTATAGGTTCTATTATGAAAAGGTGTGAAATTGCTGTGACCTCTGACCTAGAGTTGACCTATTGACCTGAAATTCAATAGGGTTATGGCTGAAGTCATGTACTATCTGTATACCAAGTTTGGTTGTGATCGGTCCAGCCATTGCTGAGAAAAACCCGTACGGGCGGACGGACGGACGGACGGACGGCCGGACGGCCGGACGGCCGGAGCACAATATTATCAAGTATCCTGAGGGATACTTAATAAAAAATGAACAAATCTACGATAAGATAAGATACCCTTTTTCAGACGTACACATATTTAAATTATAGTTTCAACAGCGTGATGCACGTTAGTCCGAAACATATACACATATTTGTAACTCTGCAAATAATGTAACCAACTTTCATATTATTATTATTGCTGTTTTTACAGAAAACTTGCTGTCGCTGTATTATTTTTACTGCATATACTCTAAGAAAGACATCACTATCACATCATCATGGTCGTTGTTGCAACGTGTAGTAACCACTGCACTGACAGTATAGTACAAACTCTAAACCATCAGGCAAAACGACTTTGTTATCTATCTTCTTCTGGCAGCTCTTCACTTCTTAGAGCAATAAAGTGCCATATGCAAGGGAGAGCCTTTTTGGGTCACTGGGACAATTTTCTTGTTCCTTTATGTATTATTATATTGGCTTGCTCGTTTCGTTGACGGCGATGATGGCTCATGTAAATCTGAGCGTATGCATTATAATCATATAAGCAACAAGCGTTGTTGTAAAAATTGCATTTTTCATTCGACTAAATATTGGTCATGCATAATACATTACTCCTAAATTGTTTTCTAAACCCTGTTATTTGGGCAATGGTTTACTGGTGCATATAAAGTTGCTCACAGCAAAAATTGAAGGAAAAGAAAATTCAATCTTTCTTGTTTATTCTTACAGTTTACTAACCACGAGGCAAACAAACATGTATCCAATTTGTATTTAAAAATAACTTATAATAATAAAAAGTATGTCTTTATAATGCTTATGCAGTTGCACTTATATTTTCACTTACTTACGCTAATTAGCCTTGAATTTCATCTTTGCTTTCAGCATGGGTTATCAAACTTTTTTAAAATCAAAATTGTTGGGCAACACACGAGTAGAACGAATTAAGTGTGCGTATGCTAGTTTCGAACTTAGAAACAACTTATATAATAGAAACAATAGAAACAATCTTTAATGCATTATTATTATTTGTTTGTAATTTGATCTGACATTCATATTGTTGATTGTAGTAGAACTTTGTTAGCTAGTTTCTTACTGTTTACCTTAATAGTAATCTCAAAAGGAATTGAAGAAAGCTTTGTTCATACACATAAAATATTATAACACTATTTCATTGATCTAAATATGGCTATCCATTGGTTAAGTGTAAAAATCCACCATTCAAAAGCTTATGCTGTCGCTTATTGTGTAATAAATAACTGTAGTCTTTTCGTGCGTTGATTTTTGGAAAGGTATGTACACAACAGAGGTGAAATTCTCTTGTATAATTTCGTGATGTTATCAATATGATCCATATTATAATAATGCAACGAACTTATGCAATTTTTTTGCTGACCAGATAGTTATTTGACAAGACAGTATCCTAGTAATAATTTAGTTCATTTTGACTGCCTGTTGCTTTATCGATTTCATCAATCCATAACATTTTCTGACACACTAGATTGAACACTCAGCTATAATAAACTTTTATTTAATGACACGATAATTCTTTTTCTTAGCATTGGTAACTTTTACTGTGATAAACAAAATTTTTAAAATGTTTTTGATCGGAATGAAATGAATTGACTTGATACTTTACTTAATATTTATTACATCAATTATGGACACTGTCCATTAGACAGGAGTTCTATCATCTCATTCTTATACGAGACTTAAAACAGATCTTCAAAACCTATCAACAAATGTTACAAAAATAAGACAAAATGGCCAAACTATTACAAACCAATATCATGCGTTTCCATATGTGTGCTATAGATTTTAATAATTTTATAAAAAGAAATATCTCTTTTATTTTATAATACTCTCTTTGTTGCGCCAAACACCTTGAACTATAAGCGTTTATTTCCTTAGACTATATTTATTTAACCATATATACCGATAATACAGATCATAATCATAAACTCTGGTGCTGAAAGCTTGAATAAAAGTATTACATATAAATGTAAAAAATGTGTACCTTTGTGACGCGTCAGTGCCAGTGGGAACGGTTCTTCCTGTCGAACTTTTTCTTGCTTGCACGAAGCGTCGTACTTTCGACCACTGAGAACTGACAATGTTTGCTGACCTGCGACTTAGACGTCGGGTCTCCTGAATAATTTGGATTCTAGCATCCCTCAGTGTATTCTGCCAAGGCATTTTGATGGATAGCTCTTAAAGCACTATGCAAACAAAATAAATGTTACGATGACTATACGAAGAAAATAATCCTTGGGGATCTTGTACTTGAGAATACAATATATACTCTATCAAAAATCAGTAAAAGTCGGAATCAAACACGCTTTTCTTGATGTCACGAATTCCTTATTCTTTGTAGCCATTATCGGTTTCGAAGATTTTTTTGCGTTTATAATCGATTTTCTGCTACATACTTAATTCTTCTAGGTTATAGAGTTTATTCAATTCACAACAGTTGATTTATTTCCTCATGCATATTCTGTAATAAATGTAAGTCTTGTTTTTAAGTTTTAGGAAAGAGCCATGAGCTACAAAGACTTTGACATTAAATTCAAAGTGTACGTTAATCTTGACAGAGCCACTTAAACGAACCGAAAATGCATTTAGGACTGTGAGTCTAACTTCAAAGTAAAATGTACGAATCACCCAAAATTCTTTGCTACAAATAGAAAACACTTGAAATCCAATGCTCTTAACCTTTTCTCTTTGTATCCTTACTTGAATTTTGCCAGTATCAGAATAGAATAATGTTTACCAAGTTTGTAAACGGTGGCACAGACACAAGTGCTACTGCATATCGATTAGCACAACTAGTTTCAGGCACAGTTACCAATGTTGGAATTTTCCAGTGGCACATCTACTTTTACAGATTATGTAACTTTTCTTTGGTCATGTCGAGTGATGTTACGGTCTAAACATTTCCACTTTTCCGAAATTCACATCATGTTTTGTTTTTTCATCCTTTTGGAAATTCATGAGTCTATCATGGAAAAGTAGGTAGCAGTATACACTATATTATGTATATACACATGAATGCAAGACAATGCACAAAACCAATTTATCAATCACATTTTTTCTCTTCTGAAAAAACTTCCCAAAGGATTGCTCGTCAGAACCCAAACACACAGATGCCTTTCGTCAATATTCAATACTCGTTGTGAAGATCACAATAACGAGCTTTGTTAAATCTCACCTTGACTGGGTCACTCAAACGTCTACAGCTTTCTATATGAGCTCATAACTTCCTCTTCTGTAGTAACTAGTAGACTGTTCTCATGAGCGGAAGACCCTCAGGTGTTACACTTTCGGATGTTGTGTGCTAGGCACATGTATAATAATGGCTCTCAAGCAAACTCTCTTGGGTACGAAAGGATGCTAGCTTATCATTGTGTACAAGTGCAAATTCAATGTATTCACCCTTTTCTCACTTTGTTCGAATAATAACGCACTTGGCTTATTTGGTATTACACACACAATGCATTGAAGACGACTATATTATATTATCGCCGTGTATAGTAATGTGTAACAACTGCGCTGCGTCGCTGCGTGGTAATCGTGTTGATGATCGCAGTTTTGGTAACAGTTGACTTTAGGACTTACTCACTTTCCCAACAAGCACGTATTATTGTTATTGCACTGCAAAAGGCACTTAGTGTGCGTATGTCTATATACTTACAACCACCCATGTATGAGGCTTCTACTCATTTGATTGTTAGTCACCATCATAATAATATATACTAGTATGTTTGACTTCAACCAAGTCATTGTTGTATCGTGCGCATGGGACATGGGGTTTTAGATATCATTAGCAGGGTTGTAATGTACTTGCGTAGTAAATAAATACTAGCTAGTGTAGTGGTGACTCATACAAAAGGCAAACCCATTTCGATGGTGATATTGATAATGATGCATCATCGTCGTCGTTGCGTACTATTTACCTTTACGTAAGGGTTGAGTGTGTATCAAATGATAAAGTACATAAACGTGTAATCTAAAAAAGCAAGGATATCTCACACAATTCACAGTCTACTCAAACAAAAACTATTGTAGTTTTAAAAATGTTGTTGTGGTAGTTAACAACTATAACGATCTAGCTGAATCCAAATACGGCACTACTACAAACACACAACAATTATTTGCCACCTTGAAGAACAAAACAATTTTTCTAAGACAGATTACGGCTTTAGTGAATGTAGCAGGATTGTGGTCAGAAAAGAAACGGTTGCAGTTCTGATGGCAATTTTCTTGCATTTGGCTAATGACCATACGACAAGCGAATGGGATGAAAGATGTATCAAGCGTGGACGCGTACGATTTACAGCACACTAAAGAAAAAGCGTGAATTGCAAACGCATATGCACAATGGTCCTCTGATGAAGCTAATTTTACCAAAGGCGAACTCGACCGTTTGTCTTTCTACTCGCTTTTACGCTTTGAATATTGTGGTACCAGTAGTACTTAAGATCAATCAACAACCCTGAACTATTATGTGCATTTATTAATGTTGCCAGTTGCCAGTGTCGAATACCAACCAGCAGCAGGAGTACAAAAACTCAATTTACTTTTCAATGTTTTATGATAGTTCTGATGGTAGAGGGAAAGTCATACTCCACACTATGAGTATATAGAAAAAATGGTTTGGTAGTTCAATCAACAATAACGACCAACATTGCGATGATAATTTAAAATGCCAAGAATGTTTATGTGTAAGTATATGATATATGCACTAAATTATAGTTTAATACTCATGATACGATACGAATCGTTATTTGTCCACGTTCCTGTTGCATTTTTGAGAACAAAAGAATGTTCAACAACTTTTGATACAAATAATGACACAGACACATTATTATCATACTTGTAGTACTCATTGGGGCTTATTTTAATGTACATCAATACTAAAATGGAAATTGCATAATGTAAATTTGCAGAGTACTACCTACACAAACAACTGTAGATTGATATCCTGGCTGCTGGTTACTGTTACTTAACTATAATGTGCATTGCATGCGGCTTCGTAGTGCAATTACTGAAAATTCAAAGAATAACACTAGTTGCATTTTTGTCTTTTCGGATCAGTGTTATCTTACGCCAAAATAGAATCTATATAATAGAACTCAGCAAAAGGCTGCTTTAGCCTTTAGCTGGTATCACGTCTAACTGAACCGGAGCAGCACAATAAATTATTGTAAATAATGGTGCGTCCTACAACATAGTAAGTAAGTTTTGCTAGAATTTTTGTATACTGTTTCAAACAACAAAGGCCAAAACGGATGTGTTATGCGTTCACGGGTAACTTTTAGATGCTCTGCACGTACCTTATTCTGGTAAGCTTCTTATGGGTTCACGAAAAATAACAAGCGTGTCTAAAATAGTAAAGAAATACTACGAACGAACAATAAAATGCTAGTCATCATGATCTGTTGAAGAATGTACACGAACATTTTGCAGTGTTAGATATAAAAGCTGTGGGGACTCTGAAACAACTGTTTCCACGCTACTTGCAGGTGAGGAGTTGGTAGTCATTAGGCATGTGCTTGCCTTTGTGGCAGTTTGAAACTTCGACATCAACATGCAATAATGTAACGGGAGCGGCTTATTCCCATGTTCTGCAATAGTAGAATAATAATAAGGAAGCTAAAATTGCCGGGTTTGCTATCAGGAACTAAAACGTTGTGCAAAAATTTTGAGTTTTATATTCTCAGAGATCAATCAAAACTGTATTTTTCAACGTAATATTCAGTTGCAAACAAGCCTTACGAATACACAAGAGACAATGTAATTCAAGCACTGATTTTATACTCAAAGAATTTCTTATTCGAGAAGGGAACATGTCTTTGCAGATCCAATTCATTATCGAATAAAAACATATTTTCTCGCTGCGCGTCCAACTGTAAGAAATGATCTTGTGATTTATTTGAATCGAGAGACCACACATGACAAGGCCGGATCACATTATACTATTTAAATGTATGCACATAAACAATAAGGACAGCCAATTCTACTATTAATGCTTTGGGTATATTATCTTCCAATTTGTTTTAGAAAGATGCCTTAAGGCCAGTTATAAATGAGACACGAATATCTACGTTACTCTATAGTCTGCATACTAATGCTCATTGTAGTGTGACGAAATAGTATATTCTGCCGATGTAGCGTAATATAACATGAAATTTTACAAGATTGCGATGAAAATGTTGCATAGGTATGTATCGCTAGTAATAGCATGGGTTTATAATTTCGCATTTAGTTCTAATAAATTATACCGTAAAGTCCTTTATCAAAAATATTGATTATGTTAGCTTTTTGTTCAGCTACTTGATAATATGTCAGATTGAAAGAACACATGTTTACGCATGCGAATACGCTTCAAAACAAGACAATTATTATTAAATATAATTTACTATGCTACATGAAAACTTCATATCACATAAATGATGGGAGCAATAATTTCGAAAAGATAAAATAGTAAAGTTCATTTAGCTGTGTAAAATGACAAAACTTCAATTCCTCGTTTTTAAACGAACATTGCTTTCAAAACTTGCTGTCTACATTATTTGTTCTCTGGATCCAAACTTTATTTCGGTTGACGGTGGAATAAGTACACGAAGGCTTGAAAATTACGATTTGGATCATAAAGCAAAAAAACAAAATTAACAAGGAATGTTTAAACTGAAAATTTCTCATTTAGCAAAACGATGTCATAAAACTTGAAATTGTTTTGTAGTAAGCGAGTATGTAGTAAATAACGCGATACTAAATTCTACATAAATATTTAACCCGTGACTCAAACCAAATTTTATGGCATAATACCTCCGTTTTCTCATATTATTTCTTGTAACTCAAGCGAAATAGAATTGAGTGAAATTCATCAAAGCGGAGATTTTTAATTTCTCGTATGTATTTTTACGAATGAGTTGTTTCCGTTCGGTTCTTTACATCAACCTAGCATACAAAAATCTGTACAACACATATCACATCATTTAAGCAGGTGTACAAACATGTGTGAATCATGCTTACCTTGCTCTTGCCTCTAGCTCTCATGAAATCCCCATTTATGCCTATTATTATACTCGTGCTCTGATGTAATATGATAGCTGCTACAGTAATAAAGGATGCCATTTGAATCCGAAATTACAATGTGCAAAATCCCTTGTGGCCACACCGGTTTATGATGTGAAGCAAGGTTTCTCATTTTTCCCAACCCGTCTTTCATAAATGGTACAAGCACATTGAACACACTCGACAGATAATGTGTAATATTTTCTCAGTGCTTTAAATCGTTCAGAAAATAACGGTACTAAAAAATGGAAAATTAAGACGAATACAAACGCAATTTAAGGCATTATTTCCTCGTGATGTAGCGTAAGTTCATAATTCAACAAATGTACTCATAGCATGGTAGTTTCTTCCTGGGTTATAATTTTAAAATTTTTCCGAATCGTTCTAATTGAAAATTGTCCTTTCTCATACTCAATCTCAGTCAAGAGGAACCAATCAGCGTTACTTTTAACTCATCGTTTCTAATAAAATCTTATTTTTTATCTACCTGCATATTTTATGTCTCTGATAAATTACTTTTACTAGACTATTTTTTCCTATCGTCGAAAAAGGGCTTTTAAAGTGTTAGTTATATAATATGGCACTTCATTGTTAGGACTTTCCAAAAATATTTTCGATGCTCAAATCGAAAAAACTGAAAAGTGGATCACATGAATCACGTCAAAGCTTCCAGATCTAAATAACCAACTTTTCCGCTACGCTATTAAGTACAGTTAGCTACTTCTTAATTTTCCTCGAGCCGTATGTCCGTCCATCTAGACGGCTAGACCAAATTCTGTCAAAATGTTTCTTGCAAGGGAAAGTCCCTATTTATGTTGGTCAAAATAGGTTGACCCCAAGGGGTCAAGTGGAGGTCAAAGGTCAGCATATATTTTAATTGACAATGTACAACACGATAATTCACGCCATTAAAAGGTAATATTTCTTTATTTCCCTCTGGATTTTCTTACACTTATGTACATCTCTAAATGGCTACCTGTAGCTTTAAATGGTTTTATTTTGAAATATGAAACATTAAAAATGTTATATACTCACAAAGGTTAAATAATTATGATGCATAAAATCGTGATACTCTATCTTATATTCTAAAAACTACTTTTTACTGTCTTTTTAAATATTAGATGTCATGTCATGATATGGAACGTGAATTGGAAGCATTTTTCAAAAGAAACAAAAAATACTTAAGAAACCGAAGTTATGCTTTCTGAGCACCCTCTTGGAATCTTTGGTTTGGAGAAAAAGCTTTTAGAATAGGTCAGCTATTCATTACATTGTACAAAGACACAGTTTAAAAAATTGACGGACGGACTGGATGCAAACCAAATGAATGCTATTCGCAATATAATAATTAAGCACAGCGTTCGTCTGGTAGTAAAAAAACGAGCTGAACTCTGCTTTCCACAAAGAATAGTTGCAACCTCTATACTTCAATTTCACGTGTGCTCGTGCCGTTAGAATTTCCCAGAATACCTACTACTAGCCAACTTATCATTATAAACTTTTTTACGGAGACAAGTCAGTTGTTTTGTTAAGATTAAATTAAATTATCGTATTTGAATTTGAAACATTTGATATATTTTTTACGTCTTGGTTTTAAGGATTTAGGAGAAGGGTTTTCGTGTAATTTTAAAAGGATTAATTGCAAGAAAATTATATATTTATTATTCTAATGGTACCTTTATTTCTGAAATGTAGTTTTGTTGAATTATTGCTAATTCGTGCAGCGTTTGGATTTCTAGTGTATCTTGAGAATATTACTAAGATATATTTACATTAAAAGAAATGAACTATCTATGAGGAGGATGTGATTTATTATCGGCAATTTTTTTGACATTTCAAATTTCCAAACATGTAAAAAAAATCATATTTTTCAGCACTTTCATACGCAATAGCCTTTGAAATTTAAAGTTTGAGTGGAGACTGAGTAATTGATAGATCCACGACTTCACATTGCCTTCTGTGTAGTGCATACTTTCTAACTTTAGTGATGCAAATCTCCGTTGTCGTTTATAAAATTTAATGCCTGTCCATGCGGTTGTTATAATATTAAATTCAACCTGGCTAAACGCGGATTTTCATTACAGAACCTAACATTATAGAAGAGGAGGAACGCAATTACATATATGGGTGTCATGGATATGGAACAAAAGGCATTCATAACATTTTTCAGCGGATCTCATCGGTTTGACAAAACAGAACAATATGACAAGTGCTTCTTCCCCTTTTCATTTAAACTCCGTAATTTCAGGATATTTTGACTAGAATTTTGGTGCTATAGTAAAACGCGTTTTTCAGGCCAACACTGCTTTATGTAAATACTATACTATAAGTGTCATCAAATTGTCAATTGTTGAGTTGTTTACTCTTGTTGTCTTCTTGTATTTTCAGCGTTTTTGTTTGCTTGGCATTCATTCTTTCAGAATCTGCATTAAAGCAAATACAATAGGTAATATATTATAGTGTAGTATGCTCGTGATACATACTAGTGGTGCATGAGGCTTTTAATCTGTTGGACCGTAGAAAGTAAATTTGTATATATAAATTTTCCTTATACTTACAATTACCACATATTAAAATAATACAAGTAAAAAGATACATCCTCGACAAACGCACATCTAGTAATTTTAAATAAAGCCTGCTATATTCTAATAATAGTGAAATATTGAGGCATACAATAACACAGGAAACATCTAATTTTTAGCAAAATAAATTTTATTTCAAGCATTTTTAGAAATGCTAGAAATAACGCCACGTCAAAACAAGATTTTTACTAACTCATCATTTTTAAAAATCGACGCAAACAAGAAAGTGCATGCATATGTCCATAACGGTGTCAAGCTAATAGTAACGCAAAAAAACTTGTGTCAAATGAAGCTAACTTAAGGAAGTTATAGGCATTTAAAAATTAAATATTTTTGACAATTTAGTGCCGTAAAAGTTCAATTTTGATGAATTAAATTTTTTATCTATATTCAAATGACATAATAGAAAAATTCGAACAATTTCTGACATTAAGGTTCACAAAATTATTATTTTAATGGCCTTGTTAACTTTGACCGCAATTATATTCTTTCCGCCACCAGTGCTGAAGCTGTTTACACCTGTTTTGGTACTTTAGAGGGCTGGTCCTTAAAAACCCTTACTACTCTCGCCACAGAACTGAGCAAAGTTCTCGGGAATAGTCCAGTAAAAAGTAATCTTTTCGCTAGCTTTGTTCAACAACTCGAGGTGTCCAAAATTCATACGTACAAATAAATTGAGAGCGCTATTTAACAAAAACTTTCATTGTTTCCTTTGCCTATTCCAAAACTTGCAACATGGATTATTTAGTCAGTAAAGGTTGTAAACTTTGACGTACTTAATATATTAAAACATGTTGCCTATAGAATGAATTTGTTTTATCAGATTTCTAAGCATTGCATTGAATATTTTTATTTTTTGTAAAAACACAAAGCATATAGATACTTCTTATACTCATTCGAATATATAAATTTGTTAAAGTTCAAGGGTGAATGTAAGCAGTAAACAAAAGTTAAATTCCAGTCAACCTGTAACATGGAATAAACCATAATATTGTTGATTGCATCTTAAAGGGTGAAGGCCCTGCACTGAAGGGTAACTAACGTATGGTCTTTCAAATAATATATGTACCTAGATGTGTTTAGTAAAGCATAATTTCTAGTAAAAAACTGGAACTGGAAAACAATTTTTGGGTTATTGATTGGCATATTTTGTAATTTTTTGAGATAACTCAAACTCAAGTAATCATCAAAACAAACAAACATATTCAATATTATGAAGTATTTAATACAGTTTGAGGCTAGTCTAATTTCGCCTCCTGGTACTGATAACAACAATTAGGGTTTCTTCTTATTCCACACATAAATTGATTATGATATAAAAAACCTTAAATTTGAACTTTTGGCTATGATACTTACGTTATCCTGGTTACGGGAAAGTGTATACTGACAACTCATCTATAGGTGCTAAATAAAGCCTGCCCCCATGTATTGATTTTTGTTTCTTATTTTTTAATGCATATCAGTCGCCGACATCATGTATTTCAAAAGTGGTTTTATTCATTTATGTTGAATGCTTTACTTTTACACATGTTTTATGATGAGTGTGTTTTTCTATCGTTAAGATTACTATGTTATCTCCAACATTGTAGACAGGGTAGAGAACACCGGAAAGTTTAGTGCACTTGATAACAGTCCCACTTTCTGGTGGACTTGAAGAAAAGGAAGCGCACCCTTGTCAACAAAGTTTCCTTCTACCGACCGACATACATAGATAGCATAATGGAAACTGTGTGAACGTCGTCAACAAATCCCGCTTTTAGTACACTAATTCCACTATAGAAAAGAATTAGTTATTACATTATGTATTCAAATGGCTTCCGATGCATAAAAGTAGAATTGTCTTCATCTCACCCCTACGAATTTTATATATTATGAAATATTACGTGTATTTACATACTGCGTTTCTATTGTCTGTTCACCAAAAAAATTTGGCTATAATTATGGAAATTTTTCTTCTCATGATCATCTACTCAGGATGCATATTTCATCTTTTCGTAAAGCCATAAAAATTCAGGAAAAGAGGAAAACAAGAATAAGTTGTAAGGGCTCTTTACATTTGTCAAGTACACTTTGGTAAAGGTAGCCTAATTCGTCTTTGCTCACAATGAGAAGCATTATGAATATGATTTTAGAGTCGCAGATATTTGCGCACTATGTATTCGAATTACTTGGCATTTAAAATATTTAAATGAATTAGAATTCATAGAATCTTACTTCAGCAATGAATAACAAACTATTATCAAATTAAAACTTATTAAATTTCTTTGTCAAGTTTTCTGACAGAAATATGTTCGAGATATTATGAAGCTAAGTCGCTCAGTCTATTTAAATGACTTTTTGTGGAATAAATTATTCCGAATAACTATGGACGTGCAAGTTGTATTTAGCGACGCATGTTTTAGTAATCAACAAAACCCTAAATTGATCTCACGTTTAGACCTTAGGCAAATAATAATTGTTGACATTTAAATGGACATGAAAAATCTTAAGAAATCCCTGGTTTCTATACATTCTAATTTTTAGATACAGTAAAAAATGAAATAATCTGAATCTTGGATTTTATTATTCTGTTCTAGAATTAGCAAAACAGAAAAAAAAACAAATTCCAGATTTCTATGAAAATTTTCTCAAAACCACATAGGTATTTCTATGCATACTTCAGCTCAAGGCTATCGTCTTGTTTATAAAGTTTCATTAAGAGTGCAAACAAAAGACAAAATACTGTACTTGCATAGCTTCGGTAAACACGTTAAATATAGATTTCAACATATTCAACAAAATTACCAGATTGGAAGTTGTAAACAAAAATATGGACAATATGGTTATGATGTACAATTATTAGATAATTTTTCAAGTTAATATTTATTTTGAGATTTTATAAACGTATCTATTTATATACTTAACTTAACCCTCAATGTTCCAATAATGTTTTCTTTCTTTTCAGGCTTGTGTATTAACATGGATTATTAGCTTGTGTCTGGTGTTTCCTCCTTTTGTGGGATGGAGTAAATTTGTACCTGAAGGAATCGGAACCTCATGCTCATGGGATTACACAAGTAGAGATTTCAAAACGCGAGCATATTATATTTTCCTTCTCGTACTGGGATTCTTTATTCCAGTCACCATCATGATCGTTTCGTACCTTGGAATACTTTATGTTGTCTGCAAGCAGTCCGCAATCACACATCGTTTTTCAAGGACCGGTGCACTCCAAAAAAGTCCATCTAAAAATGATAAGAAAACAACTAAGGTAATATTTTTACAC
The DNA here is from genome assembly GCA_029691765.1 of Entomobrya proxima. Classification (NCBI taxonomy): domain Eukaryota; kingdom Metazoa; phylum Arthropoda; class Collembola; order Entomobryomorpha; family Entomobryidae; genus Entomobrya; species Entomobrya proxima. The sequence continues at coordinate 18,777,659 of CM056168.1, forward strand.
TTTGTATCTGTTGAATGATGTATAGTGTATGTATTTTCATCTTCTCAATCTTCTTAATTTTTAGAAGTAAAACTGTTTACATTATTTATTCTATTGTCGCAAATAAATAGTTCGATGTACTATGACTATTTTCGTATTACACTAGCATTTTTATTAGTAAGCTTGCCTATCTAATAAAGATTATTACTACTAAGTTTACATGAGTTGATTTTTTGTGATATCTCAAATATCTGATTGAATTTTGAATTGTCGTTTTCGCACAAAGATTTCCGGTCACTAAAAAATGTGTCTGAAGTGGTGAAATATCCGTCCTAACTTGAGGAAAAAATTGGTTCTCCGGCGGTTCCGGTCTCCTGACTTCATACGAAAATTGTCATGTGTATCCGTATCCTGGGAAAACTTGGGTGTTCATAATGGGCGAGTTAAAATAAACCTCGACATCTTTTGTCAGTTTTTACTCTACCCGAAGATCCAGTTGCAAAGTTAGGATGGATATTCCATCGGTGCGTCGCGGATTTTTGAATTTCGAATTTTAAGGTTAAAAGGTCATGACAAATTCGAAATTTTAAGAAGGTGCGCATAGTATATGACTCATGATTCTATGTCAGTTTTTAACCAAAATAACGAATTTGAAGTCCGTTCGCCAAAATCCTCTGAACGTTAGAGCAAATTTAATTCTTATGAGCACGATTTCTCGAACACCAAATTACATTTTGAAATTCTGTTTTTATGCATTGCATGCATGACGAGAGGGATTTTTTTGTTATTACTCTAGCGGTCAAAGGTCATGAAGGTCAGAAAATCTTTTACCAGTCTTTCTTTGAATTAGTTTTTAACCAAATGAACAAATCTGAAGTTTGATTGTGAAAATTCAAAACTGTTTGGCTGCTGGAGCCACTTCAAAGTTTCTAGTATTGTTCGAAATGACTTCTTAGTTTACGACAAGCGTATTTATTACTACAAGGTTACCATGTTTTATTATTACCGATGGATGTTTATTTTGTGTTTTGATGTTACCTCTTTACACTCGTAGCAGGCCAAATAATATTATTTGAATACCTTTTTTGTTATTATTCTCAAAGTATATATTTAGTTTATCACGTGCATTTTCATTTTGCCATAACGTTTAAGGAAATAATATGAAATTCAAAATCTTCCTTTATCAGTTTTATAATTTGCATTACTATACTATGCTCTTACTACAATTGAGAAAACGTGGGTCATACTTTTATATCTATTATACCATACCAGAGCTGCTATTTCCAATTTTTGCAATTCAAAATTGTCAGTTTTGGGCTCAGTCATTTAAAACCGACGATAAAAAGTCCTTATTCTGGAAACCTTGTTTCTTAGGCACTTCTATTCCTATTGTACGTTAGAATTGTGTTACTTTTTTGTGTTTCAGTAGAAACAAAATTACTTTATGACAAAAGCCACTTGTGTCGCGAAACCGTGTGTGCGACTTCAGAATACAGTCTTTTGATGGGGAATGAGGCGAATTCAATTTCATGTTGTTGTATGCACTACATTTGAAACACTAAAGTTAAAACGAATTTCGGGGGAAACCTTGTAGCAACTGTGTATGTTGTGATTTGTGGCACTGACGTTTTATGTACTTATCTGTGAAGTACTATGAAGATACATTTAAGCAAACTGCATTAGTAGTAGTATAAATAAACACAAACATGCATAATAGAACTACTATACACGGCATGAGGAGCGTTTTCTTCCTGTGTGACCGACATCAAAGAGATGCTTCCAACTGGAATGGCAAATTACAACAAGATTATAAATTCGCTTTAGATGAGAAAGACAAGTGAGTAGGAGGAATCTTTGTTATCAAAGTACAAAACCACGAATGATAGCATTTTACTTCTTTCTTAGAAGATTCAAAGAATATATATAGGTACACGGTATAATAGATTATGTATAATTATAGCAGGTTTATTGTGAAGCATACTATGAGATAAAATTACTTTTAGTTAGCAAAGATAAAACATCTGTGCGCGCTTTTAAAATAATAATTTTTGCTTGCTTCGTATACTTAAGTAGAAACGTACACATTTGATTGTTACGTAGCTGAACGTAATGAAGCTAGTATTGATTTCGTTACATTTGTCTGTTTATCTGTGTGTGTGAACACGATACAGGAATACATGATAGATGCTTTGCTAGAATCCCGCCAAATTTGGTACAGGGGTTCATTGGGTCATTAGAAAGGACCTTACTGATTTTAAGCCTGATATATAGTATAGCCTCCTGGGGTTATAGTATTATAATTAATTGGGTTTTAGTTGTATTTTTGATGTTCATATTTGTTTTTAATTTTTACAAATGATGAATCCGTAATTTGGTAGTACAAGTCTTTTTCCTAGTAGCTTTATATACGAAACGCTGTAACAGTTTTAGTATTTAATGGTATTTGCTCTCAGCATAGATTAATCGATCGAACTTTATCAAAATTTTAAAAAACATGATTTGGTAATTTATTTTTCACTTAAACAGGTTGTTTTGATTATCATGATATGTTTCCTGGTTTCGTGGACTCCATACGCAGTATGCAGCATGATTGGTCAGTTTGGGGATGTCTCTCTGCTATCTCCACTTTTAACTGCTTTACCAGCATTATTAGCAAAGGCCAGTGTCATTTACAATCCATTTGTGTACAGCCTAACACATCCAGTTTTTCTTTCTGCTTTTGCCTCATTACAAGCCCAGTACACCGGGAAACCAAATTCCAATGGAATTTCTCCAAACCCACCTCGACCCCATCAACCTCGCGTACCTCCACATCGTCGTCATCAGCACAACAACAGGCATGGTGGTACTAGGAAAGCTCAATTGCTCGTGACAGCAGAAGGGAATGGAACCTATACTAGTAGTTGTCAATCCAATAATAGAAATGGTCGTTTGGACGGACAAAGAATCCAATTTGATGGATTTAAAGGGAAAATACCAAATCATTTTTTACGTCATTTTACTGGTGATAATCCAGATAATGGAACAAATTCCAAGTCCAAAAAGTGTGACAAGGATGTACATGCCGTGGCTCATCCACTAGCACAGAGCTCGAAGGGAACAGCCATCGAACAGGAGGCAACCTTTTCCAGTTGCACAAGCCCTTCAACTTCATTTAGATACAAGAAAACCTCGAAGTATTTAAAGAAAGGAGCATGGATATTCAAGCAGACGGACGGACCTTCAGAATCCGACGTAACAGCAAGAACTGGGGTACCGACTCATTATGAAAGCTCTTCTGCCGATTCAGGTACGATTTTTGTGATAGTGCAATCAAGGTCCCAAGATCAAGGTACATAAAGAAAGCTCTCAACCCTTACACCTTCAAAGAAATAGAGGCATCATGATTTGTAGGGAGAAAGTCGGCATTTACAGAAAACATAAATTTCAACAATCCGCCATAACAATGTTAACTTAATCCATTTGGGATTAGAACAAATAAATGTTGATTATTTCACGATTTAATACTAATGTGGAATGTTTTGGTATAAGGTATAGACTAACTACACAACATAGGGGCACTAGCGTTCGGTTTCGGTTTTAAGGTTTTAAGATAGACAACTTTTCTTCATTTGCATAGTGAAGTGCCTGGAGTTTTGCTACCACTTCTTATCAGACAGCATAGCACCAACAATTATTAATAACAAAATATACCATAGAGATAAAAGCACTGTATTTTTTGGAAATGATCATTAAATCCCATTCGACGTTAACATGGCATTCTGTAACCAACACTACTACAATACGCAATAATATATTAATTGTCTCAAATTTTGCTACTCAAAAATTTAAAATTTTTATTTTGGCTTTATGTACTTGTTGTAGACGGGGTTGATATCAAGGAAGCCTGCGTAAATCCCAACAAATCTACTTTGAAACGTGCTAATGGTAAAGATGACCGCAGATTCATGAAAAATTCATGCACCTTGTTTCTTTGTGAATACCGTAAGCGGGGGCAAAAGGCTATAAACAAAACATTTTTCCGCAGTGAGAATTGTCTCACTAACAATTCATTTGCAAAGAAACTAGATACAGCTTTACCGAAATCTAATACGGAGGACGTTGGATTTGAAACACAACACGAAACAGTCAATGTATCAGATAAAAAATATCTCAGAAACGATGATTACGATGAAGATCCACTCTCAAAGGATAAAAACTTGTCTAAACTCTATAAAATGAGAGCGTCTTTATTGCGTGTTAAAAGCAAACACAGTGACAATAACGATGAAAGCAATGACCTTGGGATCTGTAGTATCGACACTTTGCACCATTATCAAAATAATTCAGTGGAAGAACAACCTGAAACTCTTCACAAACATGCCAGTATGACATTTCACAGAGAAAACGGAACGCAGAGAATGCCTACGTCAATTTCTTTAAATTGCAGCAACGCATTTCATTCTAATCACAATAGTAAACATTTAAACTTCATTAGTAAAAGAGAAAGTAGTGACAGGGCCACTGCTACCAGTTTTCTATTAAATTATTGTCCAAAAGTTAAACAAGGTAACAATAAAAGCATTCAAATAGAAAACAGAGAAAAGAAAGGAACTACAGAGAAAATTCCTCCAAACAATTTTTCATTTGGGCCATCCTTTGTAAGTAGTGAAACTGTTGAAGAAAAAGTTCACGAGATCGTGACTGGCAAAGGCAATACAAAAGTGGAAGATATTCTCGGTGTGAGAAAATCTATAAGCTTGTCAGGCATTAAAGCGTGTGCCACTGAATCTATCTTCCATACTTTGGTCAGAATCCCAATGAAAAGCGTAAAGACCGTCATTCTTGCATCATCAGAATATAACTTGAACCGAGATATAGAAAAGAAACGCAGGAAGATAGGAAAAGTTCTTTCTTGTGAAGCCATGACTACGACTGTCATGGATGAAAGTATTGGTCCTTCATTTCGAGCTTCTGAGATTGACAGCGGTAGCGGCTTATGGTACCGTAATAATCCAGATTCTGTTTCATTTCCTTCGCACGAGCTTTACTTTAAGGAGGAGGATATTGATTCTCAGAGCAACAGTGGTAAGTTTGAGTTTTATGTACTTGCAAGGCACTTATTTATTTCTAATAAATACCTAGCCATTATTATTACTGCTCACACTCTTATTTTTCTTTTCATTTGAATTATGACTATGAGTATTCACAACAATGCTTATATTTTCGCCAATACGACATTATATCTCACTAGTGGTAGTAGTAATGATGAACCTATTTTGAATTGTACGGGTGTGGAATTTAAGGGCCTATTTAAGGAAAAAGGACATTAGTCAGCATTACATTAAATTATAAGTCGTTTCTCAATATATAGCAACATTTCTCCTTCAACGCACATAAATTATGTTTATGATACCATGTTTGAAAGAACTTGGGTGTAAGCTGAGTAGGGTCTGGGGTGTTGGCGACGGGGACCTTGGCTAATTTTTAATTTTTATGGTAACTTTGGTATCTTTCAAGTTATTTGGGATATTTTTTTCACGCAGTCTAAACATTTTCTTTTTCAGTTTTATAAATTCTGATCGTAAGGTACCTGTGAACCTTAGAAGTATGAACGATGAGAAAAAGTAAAGGTACCCACAAGTTTATGATTGAGAGGGACGATGGTTGACTTAATATGCAAGCATTGCAAACTATTTTACTTTCCCTCCAAACTGGGAGAAAATAACATGCATAATATACTTTGTCATTATTATTCGTTGAGTCAGTTTGTTCGATTTCAGAATAATATTATAACCGTTTTCATTTCTGCAACTTAATATTTTTCAAGCATCCAGTATGTGTGTGGTATTCCAGTCATTATTGCATATACTATACATTCCTTTCTTCTTTTCCCTAGAATCCTGCTACGCATCATGTCAAAGTGATCTGTACTCCCAGAGCTTTGAGGACATGGAAATGAACAGTGAGGAAGAGTACTACCTGTGCAGTTGCCATTCCGGAGAAATCTATGCTACTCATGAATAACTTTTGCACTTTGCTCTACGTTAACTTGAACAACGCAACCACTGAACCATATAGATACCTATATCTTCGGATCTCCCAAAAGTAAAATTTCAAATATTGTCTCTCTAGAATTTACAAAATCAAAAATTTAATTTATACGCCCGGACATGGGTTCACGGTGCACTAAAGCCTACGGCTGGTGGAACGCATAATCACAAAGGTATATCAGTCATTCAGCAAAGAAAGAAATTTAAGATGTCATCATGTCGAATGCTGACTGCCATATTATCTATGGCTATGTTCAACAAACCGCACACAAATGTGGATGGGTTCAAGGTATCTAGATCGTACAAGATGCTAGTACCTATTGGCATTGGGGCTTTCAAACTGCCATATCCATAAGTCATCAAGATGCTGCGAATTGATTTAAATAAGAATTAAAAGTATATGATATTATATCACTAGTTAGAACACTATAAATGAATTCCTGCGCGATCAAACTTTTTCATAGCCGATTTTGGAAACATGCATTGAATGGTTTAAATGATTTCATGAAAACGTAACATCGGCATAATATTTAATATTATGTACATGCGTATCTCACATGACTTACTCAAAATGTGGTCTTTTAATATGAAAATATCGAATTGAGGAATAAATAAATCATCTAAAATAAACCAAGCTTTCAAAACAAATATCTGCTAACAATTATTGTTAATAATTTACAATACATTAACGCATATTAAGGTACATATAGTAGTGCATAGCTTAAAAGAATCGACGTAGGTTAGAGGAATGGAAAATAAAGACAGCAACCTGCTAACATGTAGCAAAGCACCGAAAGATACATAACCAAATAATCGAAATCTTAAAGCGTTCCTGACCTTTAAAGATTAACCCACTCACAGGCTAACCCACTCACAGACTAACTCATTCACAGGCTAACACACTCAGGCTAACCCACTCACATGCTAACTCATTCACAGGTTAACCCACTCAGAGGCTAACTCATTTTCAGACTAACAAACTTACAAACTAAAGAAGTCGCAGGCTAACAACAAGAGTGAGCCATTCACAGCCTACCTCTACATGCAGGCTAATTCTATGAGCAGGTTAACTCCATACGCAGGTTAACTCCATACGCAGGCTAACTCCATACGCAGGCTAACTCCATACGCAGGCTAACTCCATACGCAGGCTAACTCCATACGCAGGCTAACTCCATACGCAGGCTAATTCAAAGTATCATAGATTAATAAATTTGCAGGCGATTATTATGATTTGTTTGAATGTATAAATAATATAGTTTCATCATTCTTGCATAATTTAGTAAAGAAGTAATTAAAAAATTCCACGTGCTGGTAGGATTCGAACCTGCAATCTATAAAGTAACGTCGCGTTGCTTAGCCATTGAGCTACAAAGCCCTGTTATAGAATATCTTAGCCCTGGCCAACACTGCATTCTAATACATTGCACGATTACTTATTATGCCACGCTGCGCATTTTGTTTAATAACTTTTGATCAAGTTGACCTTTTGACCTGAAATTTTGCCCACATCTGCCCATGAACTAATGGTAGTTGTGTACCAAATTTGAAAAGAATCGAACAAAGCGTTGAAGAGATATCGTGCACACAGACAGACAGACGGACGGACGGACGGACACGACTGATTTTAATAAGCACCTTTCGGTGCTTAATAAATAGAACCGATTGAACCGAAAAGCTTCCCATAAAAGCATAAAGAAAGTAAATCCAGAACTTGATTAGTATGCTTGATTTGAAACTTAAAATTACACAAGATTTTTCATAGGTATTAGACTAGAAAATGGCGGAGATATGTGTATGCTTAAGAAGATTTCAAGATTTTAAGCGATAAATGATAAACAAAAAGCTTTACTCACACACATACTCCTTCGGTTCTGTTTATTTCTCATTTCTCTTGCACATATATTTAGCAGGTATTCGTTAAGACGACACGACAGAAATATTCTAGTATTTGCTTGATCTCCATGGTATGAATTGGTTATCGAAACATAGTTCATCTAGTAACACTTTGATTTTGTACATAAACAATTTAGATTTAAGATTTAAAGTGATTTTAAAGTGGATCAGTGAATTGGTAGCACTTTGTAAAGCAGCAGGACGATAATAATGATGAGTGAAACATTTACCTGTAGACACTATAATGAAGTATCATGCAATTAAATATATTACTATACTCTATTATCAATACTGATGACTGACATTAATCATCTACTTTCACCCTTCTTTGGATCTCCGGTTGAGCATTAGGTATACTGTATGTGATGTAAATAAACACTACCCAGAGCTGTTTATTCAATTCATATAATATGAAAGCAATGAAATTGCGAAATTTAAACAAATAGTTTTACAGGTACAGTTATATTTGTTTACTTGTGCAATATGAAAGCGAATAAATATGTAGTTTGCAAAGTCTACCATTTGCTAGTCTGGACTATATGAGTATCATCCATACTCAAGTAGTAAGCTAGTATAGTAACTTTGCTATGAATGAAGAACATATTAAGTTATGGCTTCTATCTTTGATTTTCGGCGTCAACATTTATATTTTTGTGCACAAAGAAAAAATTTAAATGTTTTGCAATTTTTCTAATATTATTCAGTTCTACTAGCATAAATATCAACTGAGAAGTTCAGAAAGGAAATGTATACAATGTAATTAAATTGAATTTATATTTCTAATACACATATAGCTACTAAATATGTAGAGAATGAGAATTCATTCATGCCAAACAAATTGAACCCAATTGAAAGTTTTAAAAGTTTGATAAATAAAGGATTTACTTGAAAAGATTTCAAACTTTTCAATAAGGTTTTAACTGGGTGCATAAATAATATCGGTAATGCCGCTTGCTGAAAATGAATGATTATACTTACGGGGTTTAGATATCTAACTTGCATAGAATTATTCCTCTCGCATTACGCGGGTCAGACCCAAGATTTGGAACGTGTTTTACAGGGAGAATGAGTCTATTTTACTAATACGTATTAGAATCTTACTAATATCTTAAGCAGTTCCGGAAATTGTCCACGTGTACAAATAATTACTTTTTGGTCAGGGGAAACTCTCCTGGAAAATATTATTACTTGATTCTTAATTTGTGAATTCGACCGTGCAAACGCAAGTACCTACTCCTTTCAATTTTACTTCGCCAAATGAAAATGTTTTTCTAGCACCCTAAATCAGGATATTTGTAATAGGATATTATAATATGTACCTGTTCAAATGTTGTTTGAGACTTTTAGGCATTGTAAACGTGATATAGTTTCATAAAATAAAATTTACCTATTATTACATAAACTATAATAATATTACGATGTGATGTTCATTAATTTTGTTTATATTGGTTGGTGGGTTTAGGAATAGGATCCAGAATCGAGTGATCCACATATTTATGTAGTTAAATAATGTAGATACAACAATTCCAACAACTGTTTTAAATTAAATTAGTATTGCTTTTTTGCTTAATTGGTATAATCGCTTTATATAATGTTCAGATTATAAGATAAAATAATGATATTGTAAAATACGTCTATGCAATTAAGTGCAAAATAAATTTTGAATTCAACATTTCTGAAAATTTAACATGAATTTGTTTCAGCATGTGATCTGTAATCTAGTATTTTCTTGGCATTTATATTTGGTATTGCCTGGAGTATGAACATAATATTCACATTCATATCTATACTCAGAGTCATGTCATTCTAAAAACTAAAAATGTTTAAAACATAACAAACTTTGAACTATTTAACTGAACAATAAACTGGCATTTTAAAATTGTATTGAAGACAAGTTAAACAATTTATGTGAAGATAAGAAACGTTCTTATTTCCATCGGAGCTAGAATAATGGCATCACCTACCCCACTACTGTCACTACCATAATTGGTAGAACTGAATTGCCCAGACTGGTCACTTTTTGGTACCCAATCGAACCGTTTCATATTCTCTTTCCATTGATTTCCACCTAGTGTAGTTTCTTTCACAGATTTTATGAACGGCATCGCGGTTTTCAGATCCTGTACAGGGAGAAGTTATGCATTGAATAAATTATATCTAATTAATACAGTGTACTATGTAAAGCAAGTAGTACCATTAAAGAAATAGTGACAGGTCTTGAAAGGTCAGGGTCATCTCCGTTCTCATAAAAATGTTCCAGGCGTAAAAGGAATTGTGAATGTGAGACGGGCTCCACGGTTAGCAAGTGCACATTTTTTGGTAAGACCTTTGATAGACCAACGATCTACAGAATAACACGAAAACATGAAAGACAGAGGATTTCAAGTTGACAAAAAAGTTGCAAAAACAAGCGATTTCTCTGCAAGCCAGATCATCTATTCGAGCTCTTGTAAAGAAACCTCATTTGGCGAATACGTGATAGTTTTCTATAAGAATAATGTGGTCACGTAGAATTCATCTTGTTCAAGGAAAAAGTAGATTTCTTTCTCCAACGAAGGTAAGTGAGGCGCGAGGGATGTTTCCCCAAATTCAATCGGATTTATATTTCATCACCACTTGTTTCATGTGCGTAATATGGTAAAATACATTTCTATCATTTGACTTAATTTAATGAACCCCGCTATATGGCATCAAAACTATGAAGTTTGAAGACATAAGCAAAAATTGAATAAAAATATATCTTTATCCTCTAAAAGTGGGCAGTGGGCATGCAAACCAAAAATGACAGTGGTAAATGGATAATGAAACAAAACAACACACGTACGTGAATCGTGCCAAATTGCGCAACATTTACATTCTCAACTTTAAACCGACAGCGGATTCATAATATTTACAGCCCGTTCTAGAAGTAATGATAAAATGGCGTGAAGTCGGTTGTGATTTTTGTCCTTACCACAGAATTGCGGGGTGAAAGATCCAAGTTGTTGGTGCTCACTGAATTCCGCATGAAAGAGTATTCTGGTCTTTCCAACAAACTTACGTCGGCAAATCCCAAAACTTTGTCCATAAATATCTCTTGAGCTGCTTCCCTGTGCCGTGATATGGGCACATCTAATAATAAACAACACTTGGTAGAAATCAGGCTTGTTTCGTTACACCCCATATTCCACCCATAATGACGGTATAAATACACGAACAGCGAGTGGAACAGAAATTTCCATATTCAATATTATAATATGCTCTAAACATGTAACACTATATATACATGTACTCTGAATATTGTCTTTGGGGGGAACTGAAACTGTTGCATAACTGCATAAGTATTGGTGTATACTTGATCCAAAAGTTTTTAGCTCGTATAATACTTTCGACACAGTTCAGAAATAATTGAATGTTCCAACAAATAGACTTTAAAGCTTTTTACCACCAAAAGAGAAAAATGAGATCGAAAGAAACGGATAAAGGCAAACACAAACATATTTAACACTGACTTATTCTCCTATGTTCTATTCTGCATACCTGTTCCATCTCCAGCCAAGAGTAACCAATGTTTTCCTCTTGCAACAAGACCTGTTCCAAATGCTGTTTCATTTAATGGTTCACCAACTCCAAACGCATCGTCGAAAAGAAGTCTTCGGTGAAGCTGTGTGATGCATTCAAAGAAAGAAACCTCAGCAAAAATTTAGCCAATAAAGTATGTTTACATAAAAGGGTTTCTAATTTAGGTTGAAAACCAAAACTTTTGTAATGTACTTGCTGAGGTACCATTTTCTGAAAGAACTAATAAAACCGCAGCTAAAAGCACATACGACTAACAAGAAAGTTGACACGAGCAGAACCAACATGCTTTAGTGAAAGTAGAATATGGAATAAATTTTACGCCTTATTAAAGCATTCAACATTACTACGCTCTCAACTCTAAAACTATATATCTTCTCATTACCATTAATTCAATTTCGCCATCGTTCATAGAGCTACCACCCTGGGATCGATCATTGAGAATCACAAGAGTTTGTCCATTCTGAGATAAATCTTCATTGCTACTTAGAAGAATCCGTGAGTTCACCGGGTAATAGTTTCCAGAAACGTTTTCGTGTTTCTACAGATGAAAGCAAGATTTTAATTTGTTTACAAACAACAAAGAAATGTCTTTCATGTTACTGGAGTAATAATGTTGCGTTCCGAATACGTTGCAACTTTGGAACAGTTTGATCTTCTTCATACAGAAAAGAAATGCGAGGCAGAAAAAGAACATTTTTGTCAACTACAAAGAGTTGAGTTTATGAAACTTCCAAGAAAACTTGCCTTATAGGGCCATGTTTCTCTGGTGTCACGTTTCCTTTTAACAAGTTGTCGTCCGTTAGCATCTGTAAAGAACACTCCGTTCGTGCGAATATCAGAGGAATACCTCGTTACAATCTCTTTTCCATAGTTGTCCCTATTTGACGGTAAATGCAGCATTAAAAATATTAGCTTCTTTTCAAAAACCGAGGAGCTTTTCTAACTTACATGCGCCTTTAAATTGTATTTAAAATTTTGAAAGCATTGTACAGTATAGGTAGATACATCATAGACTTATAGATAATATGCAGACAAATACTACGTGTTTGAATAAATTTATCGAAAAGAAAAGAAAGAATAAAATACTCACTCAACCGAAACTGGCCCAATTAACCATTCGAATTCTACCATATCGGCCTTGTCATATAATCGGATTACTTGGCTAATCCACTCCGTAAAAACTTGATGAACTTCGGTTACGTGATCACCTACAAGAAAAAAGTAAAAAGTTTTGCAAAAAGTTAGAGCAATGAATGGCATCCATATATAGTGCACAGTGCCACTTTTCTCACGGTGCCAAACTGACAACTATGAATAAAAGATCAAAGCTGCAATGCAGATATTATACTAATTTTTTCATGAAGACTTTTTCTGCTCTGCAATTTAAATTTAAATAACCGCTTATAAAACCAACATTTCAATACACGTTTTTATAAAATGAACATTTGATCAACTTATACATTATATGTTAAAAAGGGATAAACAATAGCGAATAATTCTTATTCCCCTCATACCTTTATATACTTGGTAGCTAAAAACACGTTCTGTGATTGGTAACGGTTGTCCTCCTCCGGATTTTGTCGTGTTAGGTCTGAAATTTTTTAGATATGATCACATATTTTATTGCTAAAGTTTTGCTCCTTTGCTAGGAAAACTTAACGCTTGCCAGGTTTCGGAAGTTTTGGAACTAATAGGTCAAAGTCAGTCTTTCTTTCTGGGTTATACATTGACTTTTTGGCTACTGCTAATCATTTTTGTTTCTGAAGCGTCGGAAGCACGTTTTCTTTCAAGGTTAATTAGTCTTTTGTAAAAATCATAGGACACTTTAAAATATAAGAATTCAGCGGCATAACGTTTTCCCTATCATATTGTCAATGCGGAATTTCGGCTTCAAACATCAATCTCAATTCAAAAACTCATACGCCAAAACTTAAAAAGAATATTCAATCAAAAGCGTTCCTTTAGAATTACACGTAGCTGTCAATTTTAATCATTATGCATGTTTCATGTTCAATGTTACATAAACCTACGCGTGTTAATTTGGTATCGTATTATACTAGTGGTGCAGGACAAACGGGTAGCAAAGTAACATTTCTTTGGATTTCTTGCAAAATCACGCACACCGGGATTTCACTTTCAATTTCTAAATTACATTATGTGAATTGAAGAGAATTATTTACTTTGAGAATGTTTATTTCACCTGAAAATATATGCACCACTTGCTCGTTTTTCAAATTTGGAGTTATCCCCCGACATTCCCAGATAGTAGTAAAAGTTCTGGTTGATAGGAACTTCGACATTCCCTTTAATAACAGATTTAAGAAGGCCACTGATGCTGTCGAATACTACCGCAAGTCCCTGAAAAAATAAGAAAAGCATGCATACGTAGTTTCACAGAAAGGTATTTTGAAGAAGAAGGTGAAAGCTTTTGTACAGCAAATTCCTCCCGATCTGCATTTCTTTTCATAAAAAATAAATGACTTGCCGAGAATGCATTTTTTGGCATTCAGTCATGCATTCAACAACTAGACCTGATTCAAAGGAAAGTGCAAATCGATCTCTTTGTTTGGCGAGATCTTCGAGAGGATTGGGATTGACGTTAAGAGACTAAAAAGCCATTGAACAGCGTACTTTAGAGTTCTTTATCATGAAATCCTCTCTAAACGTTTCCGACTGCTTCAAAGTGCTGGAGCGGAATGACTCGCCTCCTTTTTTGATCGCCTTTAGCTGAGATTTCAATTTGAACAAATGGACATCTTCTGTCGTGTTTTTTGTAATCTGGAAATTTGAAATTGCCAAGGCCGGCAAAACATCCACAGGGAAAACAAGTTCATAGAGAGCCTTGCTTCTTCTCCCTGGAATACCTAAAACTGGTTGAGGAATGTTTGTGATTTGGGATTGAATAAGCCCTATAGAGCAGGATAAACAAAAGCAATGTAGAGTTTAATTAAATAACCAGTAGTAAGTTCTTCTAATGAAATGCAAACAAACAGAATGTACAAATAAGCATTTAAGCATTCGTTTACCGCTGCTTCCTTTTACATCCCATAATGGACTTGATACTGGAATTCGGATATACGTGTCATGTAGGTCTCTCGCTAAGGGGTTGTACACGGAGACAACAAAGTCACTCATTGCTTCGGATGGGGTACATGAGCTGATGTTTAACAAATGGCAGAATTCGTAGGTGGGTGGTCGCCCACTAATACCTCTGGGAAGCTCATTTGATAAATCATCAGATCCTTTTTTGTGCTGCTGCAGTTTTCTACAAACAAACGAAATTACCAAAAAATACGTTTTTAAAAAGTTATTTTGTAAATATGTATTAAAACCTTATTTTTTCAAGAATGCAAAATGTTCACAGCATAATAGTATTAACTCTAGTAATTGCTGCTATAGAGTAGGTGTTCATACAAACGTTGTATAATATAGCAATTTTCCTGCAATATTGGATTTTTATAGAACAAATGTCGGCTATGGTACTACTACCATTAAACTTAGTTATAAATTGGCAAGAATATTCTACTGAAAATAAATGAAGGCGTACTCCTGCCTCTGTACTTTTGCAAGATAGTCATCATTGTAAATTGCAATGTACACATGAATAAACTCTTGCTTGATCTTATATGTTTGATAAAATAGTACCTGAAAGCCTCATCAACTACATCCTCGCAGCCTTTCAAGCCAATTGAAAGTCGAAGGGAGTAATCATCAGTGACATGCTGCTTTGCAGTTCCGGACACGGCATCTGTTTAAAATCAATAAGCATAAATAGAAAGCAAAATTTGATGGTGAAATGCAGAACCATTTAGAATGTTCACAGAACGCTCCTCGACGGATGTGAAACAGCCGAGATGAATGATATTTGTTCTAGAAGGATTTACAGGGTTATTTTTGCATTCCATAATAATTTTACCATGATGTTGAGCAATAGCCACTGGCTCAGAGAAAGTCCACACTTTGTCTATCAAATTTTGTTTGGGTTGACCGTTGAATGCCCCTACCGCGAGTTGTTTACAGACCTGGAGAAAATTATTTGCTCGTTGGATGAAGTACTTCAAGGTTGGCCGAGAGGTAAAGTAGCCTGTCCAAAAGGCATGAGGATCACTAGCATATGGGAAAAAGTCATCGGTTTTCACAGAAAGAGGCTTTCTTGTTTTATGAACTTCCTGGAGGTAACACGATGGAGTGGAATAAATTAGATTGACTCGAGACGAGTTGGTAATTTGCTTTCTGTTGACATATCTGTAGGAAGAATTGAAGTTATATAAAATTTCAATGTACTTTGAGAAATCACATTCAAAAGATGATGAACATGTTGTTCCAATCTAAGGCTTTTCCATTTCCAATAAATAAGCTCACACAAGGCTTCCTCTTACAATATTTAATATAAATGTTCCAAGTATTGAAGTTTTCTTTTATCTTACTTGATCAATTTGTCCAAATTTTTGTACCAGGTATGACTTGCCATGTACTGGAAGTCTGATCCCATGGTCATGAGAACATGACCAGTGTCATATGGTTCTGCCCATTCTTTAGCTATTTCTATGAAATTGTTTACTTTCTCCTCCAAATTGTACCCTAAAAGTTTGGGATCATCCTACAAACAAATTCAACGTGACTATAAATTTATGTGAATGACTTTAATTGAAAAGCCAAGAATTTTTCCTGTGTACACAGTATAATATTATTACACATTGCTCGATTCTCATGATTTTAAAAAATGTCGTTTGAAATGAAGCATTGCTTTTTGTTCGTAATGATAAAGTTATATGCACGTGTGTTTGCTCTTCTCAGAACTTGTCGTTTCAATTTCATTGGCTTACATTGATAGGATCATCCTCACAAAAGATGTCAAAACAATACCCATCCGGTGGGTTGTAACCATTAAATAAGACTCCGGTAAACAACCAAGATGAATTTCCTGTGAAAAAAGAAACAAATGTACTCATTCCCATACGAAATCCAAACAGTAATGTACATTAGTTCATCCCACACTAGTTTAAACACATAGCCAAAAGGTTTACAAAAAGATGCCCAATAAATTGAGTTTGAACTAGGCACCTAAATTATTAGGACTTCCACTCCAAATCATTTCCATGTCATGGTTTTGTTTTCTAAAATCTTTGTCTTGATAGTCCAATCTTCCAAAAAATAGCCCATCATACCCCATCTGAGCAAAAAGGGACGCTTGTTCTCGAGAATGGCCAAAGGGATCAATTTGCCAAGCTACCTTTGGGAGTCCGCATTCCCCGAACGTTTCATTTAAGAATCTAAAGCAAACAATATAAAATGCCATCTCCAATTCAATTTCCCGTTACTTTCAGGAAAGCAATTTTAGATCTCGTCCTTTTTTGTCACTTCTACACCATTCTTTGCATCAAAATGAATTTTGAATGTTTGCTTGACAGCGTAAATGTCAAATGAAATGAACGGTTGGATTGATCATGATATGTATTGAGTCGAGTTCCCTCAAACGACTGACAGTACGCTTAACTCAGGTTCATGTCACCAGCGTAAAACTACCATAAAATTGGTAATAACCCATAATCTGATCGAGAAAAATTCACAATGTTCTTTCCTTTCTCAGAAGAGGAGATATAATATTATAGGATTCTAATGCATAGATACCTACCAGTATGCATTATAATTTGATTTCGATACACAAATGCTATCCTAGTAAAACAAAATTATAACATTTTGAAATCATATCGTCAAACTAACCGTAAACCAAGAGTCATTTGATCCACAATCGAATTGTAGTGACTGCAAGCTTCGTCATTCATTACCCAACCACCTAAAATAAACTCCAATTGGCCATTTTTGACAAGGCGATGTACGTCTGATTTCATTTCATCATCTTGATTCGTCCACCATCTCCAAAAGAATGCTGTTTCTACATAGATGAAACGACGGTCCGGACTTTTCTTCAGTTCTTCTACCACTGAGTCTAAAGTATATTGCACTGCTCCAAGCTGTATCCTATTCTTATCTATTCAAGCATCCAAATTACTTTATTAAATTTTCCAAATAGCTACGGAATGATCGTGAAAAACTGCATAATAATATAATTTGCAAGCATACCCCCGTAGTAATATTGGTCAACTGTTTTTAACCATCCAACATCGTCGTGGCTAAAAATAATAATATTTTTTCATTTCATATACGAAAAACGAAAACATGTTTGATGAAGTAGAAGTGTTACCTATGTGGGACCAAGTGCACATTAATATAGCCAGATTTGGTTTTAGGACAACTCTGCATGTCAAAAATAAATTGGTTTTAGTACTTTGAAAATTTACGAAGGAAAAGTAGGAAACACGATAAACACCCGTTTTCTTCTGTCACGTGAAAACAAACGACGAATTTTGACATTGTTCAAAATCGTATTGTATACTTTATTCAATGTTATCTGAAATCAGTCTTTTTCAGTCTGATTATAGCACCACATGTCATTCCATAATACATTCCGAATATCATTTAAAAATTCAAATGTTTTGTGTTTCTAACTACCATGAAGAAATGCATATTATTATTTATTACTATAATAATTTGTTTTTATTCTTTAAAAAATCTTTATCGTACCGAATAGCCGCAAGTAGCCTCCACCGGAAAACAGTTTAAAAATAGCACAATTGCAAGCAGGAACACGAAAACTGAAGGATCATCCATTTTGATTTGCTGTATTCACTAAAAATTAAATTAATCAAGGCAGTTTTCAGTTTGATGTCGAGTTACCCCGTCATGTCAACTCTTCACGAGCTCTCTACTGCAGTTCCAACAAAAAAACTCAAACAAACACAGACGCTTTACGTATAATGGACTTGGAGCCGATTAATGAGAATTTTGTCAGAAAATGATGAGTTATCAAAATAAGTATATTATTGGGACGCTGATCCATTTAATAACAACTTAGATAACTCTTGAAAACATGAATACAAAATAAGGTAGTCAAAATACGAATCAATGCTGAACTTTAATTAATCTTCTGTTTGACTTCTTTGACTCAACAACTGAATTATTCTTTCGCTTGATATACTTTGTGCTGACCATTGCAATTGACTAATGCACCATAACTTGTCGTATTTAGACTAATTTTGATCACACCCATTCCCCATAAAGACAGACACTATTTTCAATCCTTCTTGCGCTCAATCTCAACCAACATATACCTACCTATGTTCTGATAATCGCCACTATCTTAATTATAATCACAAATCATAGGCATGCACAGCGTAGGCTAGCATATCACTCACGTCAAAAGACGTCTTTTTTAATACGAAATCATAAACGAATTCTTTTTGAGAAACCTTCGAGGTCATGGTACAATTCCTTCCTCTGATCATTTAATACAAAAGCCACCGTCTTTAGGGCTGTAATACCAATATGAAAACTGAAATTGCATGACTATATCCAGACCTTCTAAAAATGATTATTACAGAGTCTTCAATAAGACCACGACGTTCACTTCCATTGTTAAGTGCTTTGTTACTTCTTGTTGTCAAACAGATCCATACACAAGTCACAGAATGCAAAAAATGATTTATTATTTCGACTAAAATTTGATTCACGCGCAGATAAAGATATATGATCGAATGAAACTTTTTTGGTCAGCGATATTTGGGCTGGAAACTGGAACAGTTCCGATAAAGTAGAACATTAAGAAGAAGTAAGCGTAGTTCGTAAACAACGAATATGAACGTAATGATAATTTCCTCCGTCTTACATATTGCCATATATTTTTCTCACTGTCAGAATGCGTGCGCAAAAATATATGTTCGTGAACAATATGTGTTAGATATTGTAATTAAATTGTTAAAACAAAGTCACAAAAGCATTAACACATTTATAAATACAGGAAAGTATACGTGAATGCACTTCCGTTAATTCGTAGTAGTAAAAATGCGTATCTATAAAACATCAAATTGCTATAAAAACGCATCGCTGAAACCGTTTATAGAGGCTTAGACGGTAACAATAATATCAGTAAGTTGTCAGTTGAATATCTACTAGCATTGTTGTAAATTCAACAATTATCAACTTATTATAATATGCATCATGTAAATCAAAACAACGTTCTCTGAAAAAAAAATTTCTACCGGTGTTGCACAATCCTGTGAAAATTATTGCCATGCGTGTTTGTTGTTATATTTTGCGCTTATACAATATATAATATGCTAAGTTTCAATTCTGCATGGCAAATAACAAAATTATGGGCTTGGGGCTTTGAAAACAAAATCTTATGTAAGCTCCTTTCTAATTGTGTGTCAAGTTGTTTATGATATTATAACAATATAGAACTTTTTAAGCACATTGTATTGTTTTACCTACAAATCCAAAGGACAAACGTTTCCACTTTTACTGTGATGCGTGTAATATTCAACCTATTCTAATTGTGAGAATATTTTTCAAATAGAAATTGAAATTGTAATCGGCTAAACACCTTTGGTCAGACAGACAATGTGAGAAGCTATGCTGATAAGGTTAACACAAGTCATTTTATATAAAAATTGAAATCTTTGTTGCATTTTATGCACTTGACAAAATACCGGAAACCTAACTATAAGTTAGATTATGTGCCGATTTGTTTTATACAAAACAAGCATAAATGTATTTTATTGTTTCGTCTTCCTTAATTTATATCGTTGTGCAATCTTTTATCATGAACATTTGCTTCAAGAAATATTTTCCTTTAGTTGATGTATAATATACATACATAGTTTATTCCACGTTGCATCGCATAGTTGTGCGTGAGACTGAGTTATACTTATTTAAGAAAGTAAATTGTGCACGTAAGTCTTAACAAATCATAAGGGAAGCAAATATTGTGTAGGTGGTGCATCAGTACAATATA
This sequence comes from Entomobrya proxima, assembly GCA_029691765.1. Classification (NCBI taxonomy): domain Eukaryota; kingdom Metazoa; phylum Arthropoda; class Collembola; order Entomobryomorpha; family Entomobryidae; genus Entomobrya; species Entomobrya proxima. The sequence goes on from CM056168.1 coordinate 18,797,981, forward strand.
AAATTCACAGAAATACATTTGTCGTCTTTACGTACCTTCTGGCATATACACAAAATCAAGAAGTACACAAAATGTAACAACCCAGAAACTTTTGCAAATAATGATGAAATGGATACTTCACTGGGAGAGGAATGGCAGTGCTTCATACAAATACAATGTAATCATCTATCTGCGACTGGTGACTGTAATTTTTTTTGGGTATTACAGGACTTTTAGTAAAAACTTAACACATACATTTATCTTTACATTAATAGAAATAGGTAAACGGAATAGATGTACTTGCTGCTCATTTTATTGATTAAATTGCATTGGTGACAATAGAATCACGAAAGCATGTATTCTTGCGGACTGCGGACACAAATCGTTACAGTTATAAGTGGATAAGAGAGATGTTATGGCAGGCTTAAATTTTCAAGTTTGTGGTCGGCGGAAGCATATATACTGGCCGTACTTTTTTAAAGTTTACAGTTATTTTTTAAGACACATAGAAGTCCTATTTGATTGTAACATACGTTACGAATATGATTTTGCAAAAATCCGATTTTATTCTATCAAATATTTGTACTCAATTGTCGAATTTGAACATCAATTTTTGAGTAAATTGGCTTAGACTATTTTCATTGGTTGTGTTCCCAAACACTTGCTATTATATTTCTTGTAGAAGTTTGAAGTGTCCGTGGTTGACGAAATTTAGATTTTAGAAATGCTGTAAAAGGCAAAATATTGTTATGAAAATATTCAGAAAAGATTTGAAATCTTACTAGTATGAGAATCCAATTTAGTAATTTCAGATTTTTTTACGTAATCTTAGGTGGATAGGTGCTAATAATAGTACTTTTCAGATGAAATAAGTTCAAGATTGTACAGGACTTTATTTATCAGTCTTATTGACAAGTTTATGTATTCACCTTATACTAAAATCGAAATAAATAAGGACAATGACAAAATTGATATAAAAAGGGATAATATAAATCTAAGAGTAAACACAAAAAATAATGAAAATATATTGTTCGTACGTACTACTGAATCAGTAGTACTGATAGATGAAATAAAGTATTTTTGATGGTGCAAAGTAAAATTGAATTATTAAATGAAAGATTATGTTGGACTTGTAAAGTAGCAGTATCTTAGTTTCTCCAGCTTATTATTTTGAATTACAACTTTTAGGATACTTTTATCATAGTATCATATTTTATGTTTTATGTAAAATAATATTTTATGTTACACATATATTACAGGTGTTTAAAGGATCATTTAAGGAAAATAACTTTTTTTGTTACAAAATTGACTAAATATTTTGTTGTTTTAGAATACCATTGATCCCCCTAAACCATCAATTCAAAAATGGTTTTGCATTTGGTGCAACTCGAGGTATTGCATATTATGAATCATTGCATAACATATACCTTGTAGAAGAACATGTTAGCGATTCATCAACCACGAAACAGAAGGTTTGAATGTTACGTCCTCACATTCAGTTAAACTGCGTGAACCATTAGGTTCTCTGGAACGTTCAAAATATCGAAGGTTGACTTTAGCAGAACTAGGCGGACTAGAGGAATTTAGTCCCACGGAATTGGTGGTGGTAAAATCATGTACCCCTTCCTCGATGCTACGAATCCCTAAACTACTTGGGTAATTTTCGTAGAGAGACGTGACGTAATTGGCCTCCGCAGTTAGATCATCACCGGAATGCCGCGACCAAGGCTGCTGTTTACTTCTTCCCAAACTGTAACCTTGTCTTACGAATCCGCTTTTAGTTCTATTTACAACGTTTCCAATGTCTGGTTTCGCCGAAGTCGGAGCAGTACTGTCGTTGAAGTTTTCAAAGAGTCTCAACCTTCCCTTAGGTCGATAATTTTCGCTGCTGTTGGCGTTTAGTACAGCGGCAGATGATGTCATTCCATGTTGTCTTCCACCAAATGAAGAATGAACGTTTGATCCTGTTGCAATTGGTGTCATAGCATGATCTCGGATGCGAGAGCTTATGGGTCGCTGGACACGAACGTTTTGCCGGAAGGATAAAATTTCCGTCGGAGTATTGGTGCCATCTTCATCTTCTTCATCAGACTCATTTATTTTATTTTGGTAACTGTTCGTGTTGCTAAAATGTGGCATTCCGAATGGTAAATTATTTATATCTGCCCCCATTGCTGTACCGACACCATATCTTGTTGAAGGGGTTTTATTTTCTAAAGGCCTATAAATCCCATTGTTAGTGATAGCCAAAGAAGTAAAAAAATTGCTAGGATCAGGTTCGTTTATAAGTTTAGCATGGTTTCTCGAATAATGAGAATATGATGCTCTTTCGGAATCTGCCACGAGCTTGGAAGGATGCACACTAGGATTTCTGCTCGTTTCTAAGCTTTCACAATGACGTTGACTCGTACTATTTATTGCTTGATGAGGGGGGAATAAAGATCTGTCATCCCTGGAGTCTAACAATGATCGATTTTCTTCAGGTACGCATGCATTTTGGCACTCAGACAACCATGCACTGACATATTCCGTGGATTTCTCAATATTTGGTTTTGGAGTAGAACAGTTCATAGAACGGAAACTTGCTTGGAGTTGATTCATGGTTTCGTCGTGACCCTTCCTACCTCCAGTACTACTTCTCGGGGACGGGAACTGTATAAGTGAGCTGAAAGTTGCATCAGCATCTCTATCTTCATCTAGTGCAGCAGGTGCAGGACTGCCCGGTGACGACAAATTACCTTCATTTCTAAAGCTAATATATTGAGAATGTTTTAAGAGTGACACATAATATAATATTAGCACATTTAAGTTGATATGTTTAAGATTTTAGCTAATGCATACCTGGAAAACCGATGTAAATCTGGATTTGGAAATGCCTTTTTCCACTGCATACATTCATTGAAGACAGCGTCAGACATTTTGTCTGGCCTGTCTTCTCCTGCACAGACTGCTTGAATGTCTTCCCATAATTTCATTAACTGCGTTGTAAACTCGGATTCCACAGCCTACAGTTTAAAAAAAACGACGCATGTATATTATACAAGCGTTTTTTCAATTACCTGTGTAATACATAACTTGCTGAATTGAAAAATTAGTGTTAATTGAAAAACCATATTATTATATGATATATAAGCTAACATACATCTTCCGCCCATGAAATCGAACTTCCTGCTGAGCTCAACCCGGAAAAGTATCTTCGAATAAGTTCATCCTCTTCGCTGTCATTATTTACACTATCAAAGCACGATGAGCCCGTCCCTGGAGGTGTAAGTACACGAAGCCATTCACGGCCTTCTTTTCTCAGTCTTTCCGAGCTTCTTTCCTGCGTTTTAAATCCTGAAGTTTTGGCACTTTGAACCTTCTTTGTTTTTCTGCGTTTCATAGAGCGCTTGGGATTCATTGCTTTATTAATATGTATTGTTTCTGCCAAAGGTGGTTTCATAGCACTAGGAAAAACGCCATTACTATCTGAAGAAAATTTCATCTCTTTATTAGTATGACGATGGTGGATAGGTCGATGAAACAAATCTTGATGTTTTGGATCTGGTTCAACAAAATGCCAGAAACTAGGCAATTCCGAAGAATTTTCTGATCGTTGTGATGCACAATTTTCATTTTCACCAGCTAAAAGTTCATCGTCTTGATTTTCCAACAAACTAATAATGTCGAAACTACTTTTACGCTGAACTTCCGGAGACGTTTGTTCATTACACCCAGGAATGTTAGCCAATCCATTGCTCAATAGGTCAGGGTTATTTCTTTGAAACGATGCGTTAGCCGTGGAACACTCCATTGTAGAACTTTTCGTTGACCCTGCCGAGGAAATCCGTGGGTGCATTGTTTCACCTGAACTTGATCTTCCATTGGCTCTTTTTCCTCCCATGATGATACGTGTTCCCTATTATTTGAAAAATCAATATTTCGAAATGAAGTAGAATATAATTTACTACGGAAAATGCGATATCGCTGCAGTTAATAGTTTTAGAGAAAGGCTACAATATTAAAATTCTATGCAAATTATAAAAATAGTTAGTACAATCTCTTTTTTCTCAGAAGATACCGCCATATTAAAAACACAAATATTTTGGAAGACGGGAACTACAAGGCAGACTACTGAGTAATTTGAAGAATATAATGTAAACCTCGGATTTAGCAATTAAAAATACAATCCAATTTAGTAATGGGTTTTGCATACAAAAATGCATTGCCGACAATACAGTTGATATAAATTACCTTGAAAATTCCTCCAATCCGGTGAAAATGTCAATTACAACATAATTTTGGAATTTCCATAATATTGTAGCTAACTCTAATCTAACAGCAACGCGTTTTGCAATAATGGCAGTCTAATGTTATGCTAACGACTTTTGTTTTTCCATTCGCATTTCCAATTACTGCCGTTTCTATATATTCGTTTTTATTTGCTTTGCTCAAGATTGCTAATCATGTACACTTTTTGACAAAAAAAAACAGCTCAATAATGAATTCATGCTATAATGTTTTCCATTTTACATCCTTTTTGTAGCATTAACTGACATGCCAGTGTGTGTTTGTTTGCCAATTTTGCCCTTGGTTGCCATGACGTGGCCTATGAATTATCACAAAGACATTGTGTGGTATGGTCATGTAAGTGTCAGACTTCTGGTGAAAGCATTTTGGCTTTTAAAATTGTAAGCAGCATACAGTGTTGATGAAAACGAGACTATACAATAAAAACGGATACGGATAAAATGAAAGTATCATTCATTGGAGCAACCAGTAGATTGGAAGAAAGGATTCCATCAGCAGCAGCAACCAAATTGACAGTGGTGATGCCGTCTGCTGGAGAAATTGTTAACGTGCTTGGCAGTGAAATAACCAGGCAGCGCCAACTGTGTAGCCCTAAAAATTACTTTCTCGGGGAATTTGCCGTATATACATTCAAGTTGACTTTACTTACATCCCAAGTACCTATAGATTGCAGTAAAGGGTAAAACTTATAGAAAATTGAAAGCAATCCAGATACCTATGGCACAAAGCTGATTTTACTGCCTTTTTTACACCCAAAATGAAAGTTTAACAATGCGGTTGAACAAAAAAGAAACTTACATGCATGTTTTTTCTCCAAACCATGAGTCACGAAGTAGCTAAAATGTATGAACATTGTATGGCCTAGTTTATTGATACGTGGTAGTGGTCGAAGTCGAGAATCAAAGGCATTACTAAAACGAAATATTATGGCTAATATTGGAAGAATGTATACCTACATATATATAAACCCATATTATTGCCCTTGCACCCCTTCAAACAAAACTCCTTTTCTCCGTACATAGATTGGCAATAGATCAGAGTGAAAGTTGTAGAGCTAGTAAGAATACTATTTTCACACACTCGTGAAAATACAACTGATTATAATGTACAATTCGAATGCGTTATTTTACTTTCTACTCAAAGTTTGACTACACAGCCATAGCCATTTCGTTTCTTAAAATTGCAGAAGGTCAATTTAAGTTGTTTTCTCTGTGCTCAATATTTTTGAAAATTCACTCTTTTTACCAGCTTACGGCATCATCGCTTGAACACTTGGTTTCGTGAGCCAGTCTACATTTTGTGAGTTTGATATAAAACCTTTGCATAAAATGTGGGAAGAAATCGACTCATAACTTTAAACTGTTTATGTGTTCAACTAACTGTAATATAAAAGCATAGTAATAACTCTGCGTTTTCTAGCAGCAACTTTCTCTGCTTAACCTTGATCTTATCAATTCAATCATTTTAACTTTCAATCTAAAGCTTGAAGCTAATATAACTACACAGTAGCAATTAGAGCGACTTCTTTTAGCAGAAACAGAGTAACAAGATAAACACGAGCCTCTGGTGCATTTTTGCAATGTTTTGCTTAGGGGAACGATTAAGTTTTTTGGTTGTCCTTGTGTACGCGATTGGTTCTAAACAACAACCAGTGTAGCAAAATCACAAAGTAACATACAAGCGTGCATGCAAGCTAGTAGTTGAGTAGTTGTTCATGGTGTCATTCATTTCCATTCCCCGTGAGCATCCTTGTTGATCCAATCTATCCCAATTGCATCATCATCACTCAAACAACTACTACATTGTACAGCATATATGCATTATATGAATTTAACATTTTTGGATGAGACGACATTGGCAACACACCTCTTTTTGTATGGGTCAATGCGTTTCTTCCTGTGGATCTAAAAGAACACTTGACTCAGTGCCTACAACACCGGATACCGAAAACTACCCTGGTCTAATCCCATCTGCAAAAATCCTTCATTGCAAAAACAGTACCAATTTCTCAGAGACCGAAGACCAACAGGACCTAACATCGCCACAAAAATCTAAAAGCTCCGCCGCTAAATTCGTAACAGTGTTTCATCAGAGAAGGGTAAGCATAATTTATAAGCACGTTATTCTCAATTCAATATTTCAATCGCGCAATTCAATTTTTTGTATAGTGGGAAATAAGCTAAAAACAAGGCAAATTACTGTCATGAAGAAATTTTACATTGCAAAATTGCATGTATTGTTAGTATTTATGCACAACATACAGAACGAATGCCCTCTTTACTTTAAAAAAATTATTTTAATATCGTTCTTAGTTTAATATCATTACAATTTAAAGACAACTTACGCAAATATTTTGCGTCAGATATACATAATATCTTTTCTTGCTGTATATTTTGTGCTAAAACCCATTCCGAGTTCAAATATTTGCACTTTTCTGAAATGCAATGTTTATTTCAATATCAAGTAATTAAATGATTTTACTTGTGTACTAGAAGAATCAAAATGAGCATTGATCAAGACATTGTAAAAATTTCGATATAGTACTAATGGTGCTAGGTGATCTAAAATCAAGTCGAACTCTTATTGAACATAATCTGACATAGATTATAACTTTTCAAAGTTATCATCAATAGTGATTCATTCATTTCCACACTTGCACCTTGCACATGACAGCAGCTCTAAACCTATAATTTACCTTGAGTTTTACCAATTAATACTTTTTGTATCATATATGAGATTAGACAATTAAATGCTTAGTAATTTAGTTTATAGTAATAATTTCTTTCAAATGTTTTGTTGAAACGCGAGATCAATGAATGGGGATCTAGCAAGATTTGAAAGAATTTGTATCAGCAAACAAGCCACCTCTCTAAGTAAACAGTTCAGTACTGCTGAAGTGAACTGCTTCATATTCAAATGTAAAAAGCAATTTATTCGACACTTTCCTGTATCACTTTAAATACAGTTTTTTAAACTTTCAATTCACATGAAATGATAGCAGATGTATTTGTGCAGTCATCAGTTTGACAAATACAAAAGAGACAAAGATCGGAAACATTTTGATTTTTATCACTTGAGATAAACTTACTTTTTTCCACAACTCTTGTATGCATAACTTTTTCATCTCTAGTCATGGGTCTACGTTTGTTGGGTTGAAAAATTCATTACTTCTTGTCGCCTCAATGATTAAATAAAGGCTTTAATAATTAATGTTTAAGTTGATATTTTTTCCTAAAAATTTAATCAGGCAAAACAAATAAGTGCGTGCTTCCGAATTGCTTAAAGATACAAAAGCCGACTATTTGTAGTTGACAATATAAAAATCACCTCTAGAGCTCCAAGTTAATTTATTTGGTCTTGCATAACACGATTTTGCATTACATTCGGCAAAACATCAAGTGAAGTGACTTGTGCTTAATGTGTGCAAAACGCTTATCTTATCAGCATGGATACAATATTGTTTTAGCAACCAAATATTCTTTAAAATATGAGTTGTAATTTGTAACATTTGTAGCTGTGCGATTAGTTCAACAGCAGGAATGTGTGTTTGCATAATTTTAAATTTAAACATTATGTCCAATGTAAATGTCATGAGGCTTATTGTAGTATACCATGTACGTATTAGTTCATACAACGGCAGCTCGAGAACCTTACACAGCCTTACATATCACTATCACTTTCATTGACTCCATTCACCTATCGTCCATGCCTATGCATTCATTGTGCAAATGACGCTTTACACTTCAACGTTTGATTTTATAAAAAAAAGTTCTATACAAAGAGTTTGACTATGCAAACTGGTTAGTTATTTTATATACGAAATAAGAACCTTAAGAGTAAGGCAAAAAGACTAGTTTTGCCTTGGGTTTGTATTTTTTAGCATACTATTTTATATGTATTTACTGACGATAAGCAAGTCAATACTGACTGAGTGTTGGGTTTTTCACAAATTCCATGCTTAACATTATTGCAGCAAAAAACACTGTAAAAAGTGAATTTGGCATAACTTAATACAAAATCATATAATCATAGTCCATACAAACATCAGCATCGTAATTCTAAACAGTGTTGATGCTGAGGGTGAGGGAGGGGAACAGTGATATTATTGAAGATGAACTTTATTTCTACGTGAAGCATTATAAAAAATGAATGGATAAAGCTATCATTTTTACGCACAAGCATAGATGATCATATAGTGAACTGCTGCAAAATGAACCATGTAAGAGTGTTGGTAGATTTTACACACATAGTTGATTGTGCCAGTTGTTCACACTTGACTGCTATATTTCCATTTGTATAGGAATTCATACAAACTTTTAGAGAGCTGCATCATGTACACATTTTATTGTGTACTATTTAGTACGGAAGGAAAAAGAGAATAGCCAGACAGAAAAAAAGGAAAAGACTGCGCAGCATATGATTGCTGTTTGTTTTGGTGGTGGATCATCCCACCATGATCAAAACACTTTTTTATTTGCAAAATATTATTCAGTTCAAGAGAGTTTTCCCGTGATTTATGGTCTTTATTTATAAAATATCAAATACATTTTGGACTTGCCAACCATTGTAAGCTGCAACTTTTTAAGAAAATCAGACTGGTTGTAAGTAAAAATATGCAATTCCCAAAATATTTTTTGAGCTCTCATAAATTGGTTTAAAAGGGATCTGGGATAGCGACAAAATCTCTGTTTTTGATATCTCGCAGTATAAAACTCCGTATTATGTCCAGTAATTGGCAAACCCACTTTCACGCATTTAGAGCACATTTCCCCGTTCGTTGGGACCACACTTTTAGAACCAGACTAAGTTCTAATGAATCCAGGTTGTTTCTCTTCTGGTGCATGACAAAGTTTGTGTCAGGCGAGCCACTTGATTTATTGTTCCTCTCTCTGCAAGGAGTCCATATAATAAAGTAAAAATTATATCCGTATGTCATGAATACGGAGATAAAGCAGCGTAAAGTCTGCTGGCGCCTCTACCATACATTGTAACAGCTTTTGTTGTAACCGTATTAACCTTGAACTTTATGGACAATATCAATATCTCCTGCCTTTGCTGCAGATAAAAGGGCATCTTTTAGGGTGTTGTTGAGCTGCATTATGTTTTACAGCCTTGATTTTATCATCATTTTATCGTCACTGGAATGCCAGACCACGCCACGTATCTGGATGCAAGGTGTTTTCAATTTGCACTATGCAAAATATCGGAATCCAGATAACGGTAGATGTAAAATTTGCAGGGTACAGTTGGCTCCACTGTAGGTGATGCTATATTGAGCTGTGAGCTCTACAGTAATATTTTGCATTCTGAGTAGTGTAATTTTCATTCATGAGTTTTATAAAAAGTACATATATTATGCTCAAATACTCATGACTCAAGTCAGTATAGCTTACCTTAAGTTAAGTTAAAGATCAAAATAAAAAATCAATTCATGAATTGCAAGGCATTCCTACTAGAACCAGCTTTATATAGCTACAGTGCAGGTAGAATAAGAAACATAAATTATAGGGTACAATGTTCATATAATATTATGTACTTTGCACCTATATGGAAAAATGGGCATTTGTCTTCCAGCAATGTGATAAGAATCCATTGACGATGCAGTTGCGCTTCAAATTATTTTACTTTTATATTTCTCAGATTGTAACCCACCGAATAAACCCAGAGGTTGACAGTCAGAGCCACATTCACACTTGCTCCGTTGGAACCATACATAACCAATCTGCAGGTGGAACTGCATTCCATCATGGGGATATGAGAGATTCTACCGTGAAAAGCTACTTCCGAGAGACCATTTCAAGTGCCAAAAAGACTTCCTCAAAATCTGTAACATTTTCAGAAGTTTCTCCCCCAAGAACAGGCTCTCGTAAGAAGTTTTTTTCATTCAGTAAATCCCACAGTCGTAAAACAACCGAAGAAACTCGCGCACAAGTAGAATCATCGTCAGCATCATCACCTGCAACACTATCAAAAGTATTTTTGAGAAAAAAATCGAAAAGGAGTGAGCAAGGCACCTTACCAACAATCGTAAAACCTCTTAAAGAAAAGCAAGTGTGCAGAGTAACGCTTTCACCGAAACACGGCACTACCGTTACAAACGTAGCGGTACACCAAAGTTCACCTGTCCAAGGATCCAGCTCCTTGAAATTGGACCCCAATGGCGATGAGGGTGCGAATACTCTATCCCCTGTCAGAGCAACAACTAGTGGTAGTAATCAAGCAATGGGAAATGCTAGCAGTAGCAGTCAAGGGCTTGTTGTCGAGGCGGTGAAAACAATTAAGCCTATTGTGAAGTCTAATTCAATCAAAAATAAAAATTTTAATGTAGACGTCAATGAGAATGACACAAAAAATACGTGCGCAGTGCTAAGAAAATCGGTAGAATCATCTCCCGGGCTAACACGTAAAGACAGCAAAAGGAGGCATCCAGCCTCTAAAAATGACTCGACGAATGTCACAAAAGATATAAATAAAATCAAAGAAGAAAATCGCCTATTGAGATTAAAATTTTTCCTTGAAGATAGCCAGGAAAATTCTCTGTCATCGTTGGGAAATAACTGCGACCTGGCTTCTAGATCTACACCGAAGATGAGCCGCCAGAATAATTTTTTAGCAAACAGAAGTGCAATTCCATTGCCAAAATCGACTGTTGGAAAGTCGGTAAACAATGTATCCGCTATACCAAAGTTGTACTCAGTTCCAAGTAATGAGAATGAGCAAACTCTAAAAACGTCCATACGATGCCCAAGCTCCAGACTGACATCCAGCCTAAAAGTAGAGACAGCAGTGCAACCAACTAATTTAAACAGTGGAAATTGGGTACCTGCTGCAGATTTCTTTGACCCAGCGTCCTCGGAAGCACATCACACCGACTCCTCTCCGTCTAGATCTACTTCCAGAAATCCCAGAAGATCATCGGAGCCTACGAGATGGACACCTCCAGTCAGCATTGCATCTCAAAAAGGCATTCGCGATGCCAAAGGCCCTGACATAATTCCAGAGAGAAGAGGAACAATAGGCATGTATCAACAAAGGAAATTGCAATTATGTCAGAATAGTGCAAATGTACCAAAAGCTAAACCGGTAGCTATTACAACAGACAAAAATGGAGGGCTTGCCAGGAATGTTCCTATTAGAGTTGTTGGGATAAAGAAACCGGAGGAGACGAAACCGTTTTATACGATTGGTTTGTATCAAAATCGACCAAAACCAACAGAAACCGCAAAGACATTCAGCGGATTTCATGGTGTCTCCACTGGAATGGTGAGGCAGCGTACGCAACAATTTCAATCAAAAGTGGCTGAACCTCCAAATGCAAAAGTTCAGTCAAACTTGAAAGATGCAGTCCATGAAAAGAACATTGCACCAGGCAGCACGAGCCCTGCTAAGCCTGGAGTTTTACGGAGCGCAACATATACCATCAGAAGGCATGGCTTAGTGGAGGAACGTGGGGGAGGACAACAAAATTCTAATAATAAATCCGTTTTAAAATCTAAAAGTGATGTGGATCCACGTTATCTGACCTGGACGGTAAGAAAACCAGGTACTGTGGGGACTGGAAAAGGAAACTCCACTGTTAGCACTCATTTTGGGGTAGGTCGAGACCAAGAACCGAAAGAATTTGCTGCAACAGAGGAACGTACCACAAGTGCCATGCTTCATCCCTTGGGATATCCTTTGCAACATAATCCGTCTGGAGCGTCAACTAGCTCAATGGGCACAAATGAAGATGGCATTGGAGATCACGTCGTAATATCTGATTCTGAATACTTAATTGACGACGAGATATCAGACCAACCAGATTTAACATTAACCTTTAAGGGTAAGTTCTATTTTGCATGATAATAAGATAACAAGATATTTTATTATAGAATTTATTTTATCAAATGCAATCATACTAAATTCATACTTATGCAACTTTACCAACATAAGAAAAAGGAGAAATTTGCTTTCATAAAAATGGCGTATAATATGCTGAATTAGCTGAATTGTTTGATTTTTACGATTTGGGGCATTTAAAATGTTTGTGTTATGAGAAAAATCTTTTAGAAATTAGATATGAAAATATGGTTGTGTTGCAAGAGGTACGTGTACGTGGTTTCTTTTTGCATTGCACGCAGTGGATTGCTATTAAAGAGTTCATAAAACGCTAAGTTGATCTTGACCATAATAGTCTGACCGAACCACACTATGTTCCTAGTTAAGCTCAGGTGGGCGAATTCTGCGTAATAAAAACATACTGCTGGACGTAGCACGTAGAAAAGTGATGATTTACGATCGTGTCAATGAATCTAATGCAATGTAATGGCACGCTGTCAGCATCAGCATCAAGAGATGAGCTTTCCAAAATCTACGCATGACCAAGTTTGAGTTATCCCGCATAGACGCATATGTATGGTCATAGTCATAAGATTCTGTTTGACCATGAACACATTTTTGTCTTATCATCATCACTCAACGCCTGCGAAGTTCTCGCTGAACTGGACACGCGCTTTATATGTGATAACCTCTACCAGCATAATAACTGTCTGTGTTCAAGAAAATACGTTATATGCATATTATATTTATGTTGTATGTAAGTAGTGACAGGATTCGCGAATGCCTGGCATTTCGAAATGGGATTAGTTTAGCATTTGTCTGGCTGTATGAAATTGATCTCTTCTTATACTTGATTATTGTGATGTTGTGGAAGGAATTCGAATGGGGAGAATATATGAGTGATATTTATAAATACGTAATCAGTTGGTGATAGCATCCTTATAGTTTTAACTGATTAAATTGACCAAGCTTGCAAATAGTATAATGAATTAATTATACTTTATACAGAAAGAGATAGAGACATTGAACACAACTTTTTTTTATCTGAGATTATGGGGATGCTTTGCTCATTAGATAGCCAAAAGGATGGAAATGATGATTTGCGTTTTGACATTCGCTGCTGTTCACGAAAATGGCAAGTTTAGCTAAATGTAAATGTAAATGGCAAATAAAAAACTCGTAGGAGTGGGACGTAATTGTAATGCGAGATATATTAATATATGCTCCGCGCTATACATTTACTTTTAGTTAAGCTAAAGCAAATAGTATGACGTAAAGTAATATTTTCAGTGTGTAAATCGTACCAGCCAACCAACTCGGCGATTACGCTATTTGCAAAACTAGGTTGTAGGCAGATACGAAAGAGAGAACGATTAGCAATTTCAATGGACGGCCTAGGATTTTTGGAATTTAGCTGTAAACGTGTACGTCTTGTTCATGGCTACTGGTCCATCGCGTAATTATAATCACTTTGCAAGATTCATATGATCTAACATCACATTATAATATTCTATTTTGCACAGTTACAGTATTGTTATGCGTTATATGCTTACCTGTTTAAAATATGCAATCTTCTGATTAAAAATTAATTCAAGTCACAACCCACCGTATACTATTACGTGGGACTCGACTGCGGACTAAACCATAAAAGTACGATTTTAATTAAACAAATCAAATCAATAACGCACAAAATTATTACGCAAAGAGTAATGGCTTAAACATTAAGTTCACACAATGAGTTGCATTTAACATTTTTTCTCTTGCTTGTGTGTTCTATAAAATTACAAATATTCTTTTAGATTGTAAGCACAAGTCTAGTAGTAAGTTTTGTTTCATAAGTTCTACAATATTTCTATTTTTATTTTCATGAGAACTATTTTTGTTCGACATTATAATGTTGGATGACGAAAACAATAATCATCATCGTCACCTCACCATCAATCAGCGTCAGATTCACATTCATAACAACAACGGAATACGGCGAACTCGCAAGTCAGTGTCAGTAGTAGTCTATCAGTACTAGCATAAGCACCGTGGTTTGCAATTTTGCTCTTCTTGAATTACTTAGGTACCTATTCCTATCGCATTACATTTTATTTAAAAAAGAGATAATGTGACTAACCAGTGGTGGTGGCGATGGTAGATTGCGTTTTTGCTACTATTCCTGATCGTATACACATTGAACAGGATTACGTGACTATGAAATTCCACCAGCCTGCGCAACATATTTCTTACTACGTGGGTAATAAATACAGTAAGTTTTATATATTCTAACGTAGGTAGTTTTGTTTCATCGTCACAAAGTTTAACCTTTCTTGTTTGCCTGGTATTTTCATAAGACAGCAGTTGAGTTAGAATTTGGGTGCTAGGCCGGATACAAATGATTTCAGGACTTGGTATACGCTAGGGCCAATTTTTCTGGGGTTCTCCAGTCCAACTATAATAATTTACGCAAATTGCAAGATGACTACCTATGTACCTATACTACTCTATGAGCGCTGCAAGCGTCTATGCAATAATTTTTGTAAATTATTGTAACAAGAAACAACAGTAATGTTGCTATTATTTAGCAATTTCGAAAATTATTCGTGCTGCCCCATACATATCTGCGTCTCTGAGACAATGTGAACTCCTGTACTCCTGAGTAAAACAGAAACAGTAGTTCAGAACGCATCAATTTGAAACTGAATTTCTTAGACTAATCATTTTACAATTTATCGTGTCTATGTATCTGAATTGTAAAGAATAGTAAAACATGAAATTAGCTGTTTTATTCATGAAAATCCAATATGCATAATAAACTTGAGCGTAATATGCAGAAGCACAATTAAAAGAAATTAGAACTAACAACTAACTTAACAGTTTGTGTGTTCACACCGACAAATCATTTAAATCATAGTCTTCAAAACATGCAGCATAGAATGATAAGTTCCATAGGCAACAATATAGGCTTAGTAAGTAGCGTTGTTGGTGAAAAATACTAAAAGTTTGTTTCTCAAGGCAAGTGTAAAGTGTAAATCTCGTTTTAATTTCGTTCCAGATTCGTCTCATAAGCTTTCTTCGAGTTCCTCTGGAGAAAGCCTGCTCTCAGACATCATGTTAGACCATTTAGATCTCAACCAAGAGAGGTATGTACTGTTTAACTGATACTGCAGCTTTTATATTACATTGTCTAATTTCGTATTTAAAAAAATGATATCATTGATATATTATAGATTACTGGGTGAACTGACAAGTGACTCAGCCATTTCCGACATTTCGGGTCATAAGCCAGTGTCTAAAAATATAATATGCGACCATAGTAAAGTGCAAGAAACCAGCAAAACGTCGTTGTTGGAGAAATCATGTACTAAAACCCCCGAGAAAACCATTTCTTCAAATCAAACATCATCACCAGCGTCGGCGAGAACAGTACGAAACCTGAAGTCTCCCCGACGGGTAGCAAGACCCACCACAACAACTCCTAAACCCTCTGTACATGCTGTGTCAAATGCAGAAACATTAAATACGTCCCGATCCACAAGTAACCTTACAAAATCTTCATCTACGTCGAATGCTAGTTCAAAATACCGCATCACACCGGATAAAAAACAGGCATTGTCTAAATCAACTTATGGAAAATCTAACCTCCAGTTAAGTTCAACCAGTATTTCGCCGTCACTCCGTAGTAGGGCATCTCCCAAAGAGCAAATTGAAAACAGTAAACTCACAGTGGAAAATGTCAACAAGCTACATAAACAGCTAGAAAACGCAAATTGCCCTCATACTTGTGATTTTCATCAAACCGAAAGCCTTCCGGTGCCTTTTGCAGAAGAGCTACTAGTAGAATTCCATGATCTGCGCGATAAATTGGAAAAGCTTCAGGTCCAATTGGAAACGCAAGAACGTAGAGAACGTGAAAAAGATGAGCTTATCCTCAGACTGACAAATGAAGTTGAATGCTTGAAATCGGGCGAAAATGGAGAGAGTTTACCAAAAGACAAGGGAAAAAGTTTCCTTTCTTCGAGGTGGGACGATGAGGAAACTGAAAGCAGATCAACGGAAAAAGAAAGATATATACGAACTCTGAATACATACGAGAATGCTGCCGTACAAACAGAAAACAACAACATATTTGTATGTAAAAGAAATGTTTTATAATAAATTGCAATGACACTCGATATACATTCTAATTTGTAAGAGCTTGGAAAAAGTTTGTTACAATAATTATACAATTTTTGTTTTTCAGAACCGCGCTGTTTCTTATCCCGAAGAAGATGAAAAATATGGGGAACTCGTTAGGTGAGAAAAACCGGAAAGGTTTATTGTATTTGGAATGCACCTACCAACAGTTTGTAGTAGTATATTAACTTGTAATGCCGTTAACGTAACAGCGATCGCAGTAGTAATTGTAATGAAGCGCAAAATACCATAGCTTAACAAGATATTTGTAATCACGTACGACTTGTGTCAAGTTAAACACAGCTACGTCACATCAGGACTAGTTTAGTTCAAGTGAGCCACTTACCGCACATTGATTTTTAGCTATATCGCTAAATATTTATTTCATTGTATAATGCATTTGGTATTGTTAGTTCAAATGCATTTTTTGCAATAGTTTCAGAATTGGACGTTCCTCGAGCTTGAAGAAAAAGCTGTAGCTACTCATGGAATTAACTCACCATATATCTTCCTGGAACACTTCGTCGATTGCTGATTGCAGAAATGAAGACAACTATTGTGCACCATAACTATACGTGCAATGAATCAAGTCCATCATTGCAATTGTGTTTACAAAAATAGAAGAAAAGGAATAATGAATATGTTGCATGAATATTATATAAAGTATTTTTTCATGGTTTCGATGATTAGGAGTTCTCATTGTCAAAATTTTTTGCATGGAAAAATTAAGGCATTTGTAATTGTAATTATCAGTAGATGTTCGGTTTTTGTATACAATCCCGAGTTAACTAGGTTGAACAATTTTATAGATGCGATCTTAACGTACGGTCGCCTAATATTTGAATCTATTATTACTACTTTTCTAGTCTTAAAATAAAATTGCTTGTCATTTTCATGTTAAAGTTAAATGTTTGAATTTGGTAAGAAATATTTTGTTATCGCATCAAGTACTGTAATAAATGTGACATGTATTTCGTTTAAAAATGACAGATGAAGTTATCGCTAAAGATCCTTGTAAAATGTAAAAAATGATGTTAACCATTTACCCTGTACTTATTATTTATTGCCTTAAAAAGTAATGTTTTATAGTCACCTTATGTATGATGATAATCAATCTAACTCTCTACTACGACGAATATTGAAGCTTTGCACGGATCCATTTTCTTCTTGTGGAGAAATAAATGGACTCCATGTTTATTTTTTCCCTATTTTTGAATGCACTGCATTCTTAGTTTTGCTTATTTTGCAAAATTATGTTATGACAGTATTATTTTTATCCCAAGTTTTATTACTGGGCATTATCGATTCTTTTGTAAATTGTTTTTACTCTTTTCATGCTTTATCAACTATTAATATATTTCATTTCCGAAGCCGATTGTGTATTATTATGTATTATGTATTT
Organism: Entomobrya proxima; assembly: GCA_029691765.1. Taxonomy (NCBI): domain Eukaryota; kingdom Metazoa; phylum Arthropoda; class Collembola; order Entomobryomorpha; family Entomobryidae; genus Entomobrya; species Entomobrya proxima. The sequence continues at coordinate 18,815,631 of CM056168.1, forward strand.
TAAAAGTGCCGTATTTTTCTTGATTGCTTGTAAACTGTGTTCACAATCACGAGCTAATGACTTCTTAACGCCATTTGACTTTTTCCTGGATTTATTTTAAAGTTTAGTTATTACGAATTTATCAGTTTCAAATTACTTTTTACATTTCGTAATTTTGTGTAGTTTAAATCACTACATACAAGGACACGACACGAGTGCCAAGCGAACAAAGTTCTTGACTCCGACATAGATGATAGTGCATGCTTCCAACGAAAATAACGATAACAGAAAACAGAGCTGTTTGAATAAATAATTCTCTTTTAAACCGAAATTGTTTGGAGTGTTTAACTTATTTTAACTTGCATCTGACTTCCTCTAAATTCATTGATTACATTATGGAAACTTCTACTAAAGCGGATATCTTAGCATTTTTTGCATCCACCCATATATGTTCGGAACAATTGTAAATTGGTTTCTCCAGCAGTTTTATCCAGGTATAGCATGAAAATGAAATGATTTCAATATGAAATCGGATGATTGTGTAAACTAGCCAAAATAAACAAACACTGATGTTTTATTTAGTTTATTCCACACTGATGCCAATTTTATTTCCTCAATGCACAATTAAAGTAAAAAGATTTCCCTCAAGTTAGCGGTACACTTTTCTACAGAAATATCAATATGTTTCAAAAGAAAGTCTTTTGTTTGACACGATTTTAAGCAATTACGTGATGATCAAGTGACAGATAAAAAACAAGAACCGATCTTAGTAATGCTGTAAATTAAGCGAAAATCATAAAACATGAAACAGATTATCTATTGTGGAATGACCTTAATGGAACCATTTTTTCTAGTTGAAGCAGGCAGGTGTAAAAAGTCGATTCCGACTCCCATTAAAATATAACTTATTATTTTGATGACGATGATGATAATACATATTAAATTTTTTAAATTAATCTGGTTTCAAATGACTTGTTAGACATACACGTAGATATGCTAAGCTAAGTGTTCACAGTGACAGATACGTAGTTTCACCTTGCTAGCTCTCTTTACTCTGATCTTCAACAGTCTTACGAACATAATCTTACAGCAATCTACTTATTGACAGGTAAATAGACAGTAACAATGATTATAATATAGTTAAGTTTTATGTAGATAAGAAACTGGGAAATCTTGAAGATGACAAGTTTTACAAGTAAGTTTCTTAGATCTGACCACAATCAGCGACGACAATCTTCTTGCTGGTCTTTCCACTCTGTGATCCAAAAGCTTCGATTTTCTTAACGACATCCATGCCATCGACAACACTGCCGAAAACAACGTGTTTGCCGTCCAACCAAGATGTTTTGGCGGTGGTGACAAAGAATTGCGAACCGTTGGTGTTAGGTCCCCTGTAACGCAATGTAACAGAAACATTAACATCAGCTAAATTTAAGCTCATTTAAGTTAATATGAAGGTTCAATCAGCACAATGATAGCAGTGCACTTACGCATTAGCCATGGATAGGATTCCAGGTCCCGTGTGGGTCAGCTGGAAGTTCTCATCGGGAAACTTCTCACCTGTAATTTGATAAGCATAAAACAGTCATAACAAATTAGTCAAAGAAACCTGTAGGGCCCCTTAAGACTTGTCTCGACTTGCGAAATTAAACATTATTTAACAAATAATGCAACTTACCGTAGATGCTCTTTCCACCAGTGCCGTTGTGGTTGGTGAAGTCGCCACCTATGAGACACAAAATGCATAACTGTAAGAATTACGCCGAAACCACATGCTTCCTTTTATGACAAAATAAATGTGACATTATCCAATCGAAAGGATTACAGGATTAGAAACTAGAAACTGTACCTTGACACATAAAGTTGGGGATCACACGATGGAATGTACTTCCCTTGTAACCGAAACCCTTCTCTCCGGTGCAGAGAGCCCTGAAGTTCTCGGCGGTCCTTGGAACCACATCCTCCCTCAACTATAAACAATTAAATAAACGGCTGTTTTAAAGACACCACGGTAGGAATTCTTTCTTCTTAAATATAGCCTACTTAGTAGTAAGTTCATGATTAACATTTGTTATCCCACCCCAATGCACTAATCCCCCCAAAATATAATACTATTGCACCACCGCTGACATTTAAAATTCCTAGCTCAATAACCTGTGTGCACAATCATTCACGTCGTCATTCTTCACACTCCGGATTTCTCCCCTTATCGAAGGCAACCTTTAACGAATACTTTTTTCAACTTTTAACTTATCTTGAGAAAAAAATCTTACCTCCATTGTAATGCGGCCGACGGGTTGACCATCAGCGGTCATATCGAAAAATACCCTCACCGGCATTTTGCCTGTTTTCGTGGAAAAAGACCGGAACTCGGTTTGATAAGTGTTGGCAAAATTAGTAAGTAGTTGTCGTTGACCAGACGAGTACGCTGCGGAGAGGACAAAAGGTCGAGCAGGAGAACTGTGAGAGGCAGAAGAAGAAGAGACTGACTCAGCGAGACTAACTGCTGCTTGTCTAGTGCCGGTTGCTGCTGCCGCTTTCAGGGAGAGCAGGCAGCTCGGCGTCGCGGCGGTGCAGCCAGCAGGCAGGCTGTTGAGAAGCAGGGCGGACAGGCGGAAAAGCATGGCTTGGATGCTGTGTGCTGGGCTGTGTGCGAGCGGCGGACAAGGAAAAGTACAGAGAGCGCAAGCAGAGCAGAGCTCAGTGTAGTGTAGCTTGTGGTGAGGTAGCAGGTACGCCAAACAAGCTCCTTCCCTGGTTCCGTCCTTTCTGGAAGAACGGAGCATCATCATCAACCAAAAAAATGTACAAAGGAATATGGGGCGGGATGCATTCGCATTGCAGGATTGGAAAGTTTTACACGGATGGGATGTGGGAAATGATGAAATTCACAGAGGTGCTGACGACTGGTACTCGTGGTGGTAGTGTCGAGAAGCCGAACACTTTTTTACTATAACTTCATCAAGCATGCATTTGTATAAGAAAGCTCCCATATTATATTGCCATTTATGCCTTTGGTTTATCATACTTCTCTGATGATTTTCTTTTCGGCTTCAAAGTTTAAAATGTACATAGTGTCCAACAAGTATGTATAGCAGAGCTTTCTTGGGAAACGAAAATACTTTTAACGTTGTACGGAAGGTGGGCGTACGTGTAGAATAGTAGATTCGACTGACAATACGTGGAGCTGGAGCTGCTTAATTTTAAATTAGCAATTCGCATCAAATGTAGGTTTTATGGCTCACGGTATTCGCTTTTCTTGGCTTTTTCTTTCTCGTTACCGATGAACGACGAAATAAATCATTTTCTGCATTTTAATCCAAAATCTGCTTTGCAATCCAGTATATGATGAACTCTGACCGGCTTCCGAATCCCGGTTGAAAGGACTACCGGTTCTATGCATAAAGCCTATATCAGTCAACTTCGTTTACTTTGTATCATCGTAGTAAACGTAGTAAATTGGAAGCTGAGGGTAGCATTTACGGCATTACACGGTTGGAGTTGAGTTTTCGTCGGCAGTCTCGATGTTTGACGAAGAGAAAATTGCATGAAATTGCTACATTATCTAATATATAAAAGCTGATGTCTTGTAGTACGGACTGCACTTGGAAATCAGACAGTTCGAAAAGCAGAAAGACTGGATACTTCTGACTATGAATCATAGCATAAAATGAAGGTGAACACTTTAAGTGTTCATAAATTTGTTTTGCTGCAGCTTAATTGATCCAAATTCACAATAATACTATCGTCGTTTACTGCGAAATAGGAAAATATAGAACCTGAAACTATTTCCAAATATATGGAAATAAAAGCAAGATATGATCTTCAAAACAATAGATGTTTTAAAAGATATACTAATTTACGCTGGACTGAGGACAGTTCAATGTTATCACAATTTTAAGTTTTTAAAGGTCACTTTTTGTTTAGAATTCTAATAGTTTAGTTTTGAATCAAAACTTTTGATGTCTTTGATGCATTTTGTAAATATTTTGTCATTATATTATATATTAAATTATATTGATATATATCTTTCGGCAAATTATGTACCAATTGATAAAAATTATATATATCAATAAAAACCATCAAATTGTACACATGCAATATTATAGATAACTGCAATTGGGAACTTTACTCTTCTCCATCGTATTTAGATAAATCAGCTCATATTTCAAGTTGAAATTTTCAACAGTTAACCTTAATTTAATTCTTTAAAAATATGTATTAATATGTCTTCTTGTCTGTCTTCCCGATTCTTCAACACATAATTTTGAAGTATAGTATGATCCACACAGTCATGCAGTAACCAGTATTTGTTACTGTAATGGCTAGACCGAATAAAAGTACAATTTCAATTTCAATGCATATTGCACATAATGTAAATGTTCATTTACAAACTAAGTTATACTTCATGATTTAATTTTCCTCTTGTGCCACTACAACTAGTTTAGTTACTTGTGACGGGAAAAAGTTTAGGCATCATTTAGTGTTTGATGGTAGCTACTAGTACTACATACTAAAACCATCATTGCATTTTGCATTGCATTGGATTGGATTGCCAATAAGAGAAGGCAAGTCTGCCGAATGTAAAGCTTTTTAGTGTCGTCGCCCCCCGGTCGACCAACTTCATTGCTCGTTTCACATCAGACCTGTCCGGAGCCAAGTTTGCGTTGCTCTTCACAAGTACTTTTCAAAAGGATTTGCTTGCCTTTGCTGGGAACCAACCCGAGGTATATAATAATATTACACGTATAACATACTGACCGTGGTATTCGTGGTTTTACCCTTCCAACCTAGTGCTCCGTCCACACACATTCTACTCTGTCTACAAACTCTTAGATTTTCAATTCAGTCGGGTCGACCTATTTCGTTCGTGTGTACCATATTATAAAGGCAGCATAATATTTGTAGAGTCACAACAGAACACTGGTTTTTGTGAGTACGAAATACAACACTAACATACATATCTTCTACTCCGGAGCCAAAAGTACATCCAGCGTAAAAGGGAGTTTTTCCATACGTCTGCCTGCATAGTTTTTGTGCATCATTTTGTTCAGTTTCATTCGCAATTCACTTTTTTGCAAGTCCGAAGTAGGACTGCAAAAGTCATCAGCATCCGTTGTATTCCCTTGAACGTAAAAAGAATGTAAGTGTTGTAGATAATATAAATACGCACGTTTCTCCTGCGTCTTTTCAAAATCTCTTATCTTTCAAGAAAGTGTCGAACTTAGTATGCTTGTCTGTCGGCCTAGAGTCCAGAGTCCAGACTAGTGAGCACATGTGTATGCTGAGATCATTCACACGTTGTGCGAAAATACTTATATGCAAATTGTGTACACACACACAACACAAGCATTGCGGCAATCTCACCAGTAAAACATTTAATAATAATTAATACCATAAATAGATTGTATTTGTATCAGTTCGCCCCTGATGCAACTTACTTTTTATGAACATGAACAAAGAGATATTTCAAATGGGGCAATGAGAGACACCTAAAGCTTAGGCTAATTGTTATAAGCATATAATCTGTATCTGTACTAGTCTCTGTTTACGGCAGTCGAAATTTACAATCTTTAATTCCAAACTTACTTACTAGACATACAAAATAAAATTATGAAATGCCGATAAAGAAACGACTTACAATAGTAGGTTTACGGTTGAATCGATGTCGCAATGTCTCCTTACATTATGAACGTTTACTTTTATTAGTACAAATGTCTACTAAACATTTAGATTAAGTATTAAACCACCATAACAACACCATCTAATCAGTAGATTACTTTCAGGAAATTTGCAGTTTATAGGGTGGCATTGGTGAGGAAATTAAAAGCATCATCAATCAAAGCTTTGCGAAAGTTGCAAACATTAAAATCTACTAAAACAAAATAATTTAAAGCCGTAGTTTACCTGCTATAAGTCAAGGAAAGTCATGAAAATACCTTCCCTTTTCCCGGTACATATTATTAATGTTGTGTAAATTAACTTAATTGTAATCTTTAAAATGTTTTTATTCCATGGTTTTTATTTTATGGCTTCACCTTCATAATTTCCCATCCGACTTCCTTTTTAGTTGCAACACTATAGAAACCTAAATTGCTTCAATTAGCCGAAGGAATTTTTTAACGAACAATCCGGACTATTCCCATCGAATTGAATATCATGTCGAGGTTTTCAAACGCACAAGGAAAGCACATGTATTTTGCAATGAAGGAAGAATCTTTGAAAGACCACGAGTTATGATCGCATACAGGGTACTACTACCTACACGGTTTTCAGCAATAAGACATACAACGTAGATAGACACTGACAAAGCATAGTCCGAAGTTTACTAGTACAGCAGAGTAGTGCTATGACGGCTACGACCGTGAAACGGGGTTTCCAAAAATCCCTTATAGGATATCCGTACAACATATCTCTGATTCATGTATTGAATGGAATAGTCAAATAATGCAAAAAATAGTGTGACGAAGCTGATATCTATACAAATAATATAAACGATTTTTATTACAATTGGAACTCATTTAAATTTTCATTTTCTCAATTAAAGCATACCTCCATATCCTGTAACTAATTAACGTATTGCATCAGATCAGAAAATTCGCAAGCAAACTTTACTGTTATTACTCCCATCTTTTGCAATTGCATAGAATTTGGAGTGTTTGAGGAAAGGTTTTTAACCGAAAGGAAAATCGAGGTATCATTTTGGATCAGTGTGGTGTGAGATGAGGAGGGTGTAAGAAACACGGGAAGACAACCTGACAGAATAACCAGATCGTGCTTTGAACTTACTTAGTGGTATGTTCGAACACGAATAAATATTCCTGAACTAAAGAAGGCAAATAAATTGTGACAATACTTTTACAAATTATCGTGAGGTATGCGTGTATTAAGCATTTCTGACAAAATCCTGTATTACCTTTTGTGAAACAGTGAGAATTTGTTAGCAATGATATCTTGACACATTTCTAACATACCAAAGTCAATCAACCATGATTTGAATTGCAATTGCAAAAATATCTTTACTTTAATAGAATTATTACAGAAATTAAATGATGGGTTTTAAAAAATCATTGTTTTTCTTTCAGAATAATTAGATAATGCCAGAGAACGGACGACATAACGGGTACACAATGCATAACGGGGTTGGATCAACTAATGGGCTTGCTGAAGCCAATTTGGCGGAGGGGGAAACCTTCCTTTTCACGTCGGAGTCTGTCGGCGAGGGCCATCCTGGTAAGTGAATGAAGTTACTACAGACAAACACTTTCAGACTTCAATTCAGACAAAACTTTCACAGTTCATCCTTGTCTTACTTTAATCTTGAACGTGAGACCAAAATAGTCTGCACCATTCGATTTGTCCTCTTAATAGTACGATCTTACTCATATTAAAAGACGGAACAGATTGCGAAAGCGAAATAGATACTATATGGTCGCGGGTGCAAGAGAAATGCACACAGTGCGTCTTAAGCCAAAGCGTATAGTTCTCTGCACTGCTTTCATTTAGCCATTCGTTGCGAGGTGATAAAAATGAAGGAACAATTAGCATGACGAGACTAGCTTGATGGTTGCATACTACGCATACATGTATACAATTATACAATATTATCAGAAAACGTGCGACAATTTAACCAATTGGTTTGTTTGCTGCATTTTAGGAAGAAACAACATAATTTTGCCTTCATAAACTAAAACCGGCTCAGTAGCTAAAACTCAAACATACAACGTAACTCAATCTAATGTTTGCTTAGTAAAACTGATGTAATTGTTACATTCATTTCATTTGACTTTAGCATTCTACCAGTTTTTGATGTCACAACCTCTGTTCATTAGTTCAAAAAACGCGAACGTCTGATGATGATGTGAGCGTTAGGATTTACACTTTACTCAATAGTGCATGTCGTGCATATTTCCATGACAGCTCAGCAATGCTGGTGAATGGTTTGGGCCGCTTTTAATGCTCTGTTTCGAATTTCTGTGCATAAATACAAGCATACCCAAAAGCATATTCTTTTTCAATGTCGTGAATTGCTAATTACTCGAGATAAATTATAGGTTCGGTAAATGCTTGTGCAATATCCACCGATTAGCATTTGAATTTTAAGGATTGCATTATTATTTATCAAAATATGGATTATGATGATAAGCAATTATTGTTAGCATTCGTTATAAACAGTAGGGAGCGTATATACCGTTGTATAGTAAGTAGTATAGTAGTTTATCATATCACAGCACTCATGACAACTTGCGGGGAAGAAACTGGTTTGGTGCGTGAAATTTCGATAAAATGTTTGTCATGAAAGCTTGCAATAATTGCAAAGCAATTGTTTGGTTGCAATTCTAGAATACCTGTTTGATGCGCATGTGCGTATTCCATTGATTCGGTGTTACTATCATTACTTAATTTTGAAAATTCAACACATAATACCACTTGCAGTTATCGCATCGCGCATTTACGTCATCAAATTTTCATCAAACAACCTACGGCTTTCCATTGGTCCATTAGTAGTAAACCTAATACTAACGCTTTCTTGTAAAATGTTCTATACATATTTTCTGTAAATGAAAAAAGTGATTGTCGTAGTCAGTACTGTATGGTTTTCAAAAGCTCTGTCAAATCAGTCAAGTCAAGCCTTCTGCTTCTGCATGCCTCTGTGTACATAAAGAAACATAAAAGTAAAAAACCAGCTTTGAATAGGTAAATTGAAATGACAGTTACCGTCTAGCGCCATGACGTGTGGTTTATTTAAACAAAGCTGAAATGAGACTAATAAGCTGGCGATTATTGATTCAAAGAATTCATAAATTGAATGGTATCGATGGTGGCGTGAACATGACTTATTATACAATAGATATAATTCCTAGTGTTTGCTAAATGTAAAGTATAGAGTTTTTAATGTTTCTCGAAAATATGTACAAAGTAAAATTTTACATGGCATGCTTTAGGTATTTTTAAAAGCTAACCAATTAATCAAATATAATAACCATTTATCGATTTACAGTAGTTGTTTTAATTGTCCTTAATTTGTATGCATATACATGGTGTGCCATCCAATCATTTTATAAATCATTCACATGTTAATTTTTCATTCTGAAAGATAGATACGCACATAAGGTATGAGCATTATATGAGCATGAACCCAATATAATATATTTGAAAACTTAAACAATTACCCTATTTAGAATTTCGTGAAATGGAGTCCCATGACTCTAATTTTTCATAATGTTTCAAAGGAATATGACCAACTTTTGTGAATGTTAAATAATTATTGTCCATTGTTTATTGTCTCTTTGAACGTATATTGTACGTAGCATGAAAAGGTGAACTTTCGAATATACTTTTACTACAAGCAAACTCTTGAAGATTTCAATGGGTTAATTTTTACAATGCACACTGAAGAGCTTACATTCCGTAGTAGTCATTGAACCCGAGGACCAGTGTGTTCTAGAAAGAAAAGCTTTTAAAAATGTCACGTGTACACGGTTAGACCTTCCGTCCCCGTTAGGGAAAACGGGGATTCTACATCTGAAAACGGCTGAAAACTTGAGTAGACTGAATGGTTGTATAGGCATTGTAAATAAAGATATCATGAATAGGAAACTATTGTTATGTTATGCTTTGGTTGGGTACTTTGCCTTCCTTTCCTACCTACAATAATGCATACAATACATTGTAATAATGATGAATTTGTACATAAACTGTGTGCCATGTCATGAGTAATGATAAAAGCTTTTTTTTTGTCCTTAGTCCTTATAGTATAGATTTGAATATATTGGATTATAAAATGCGTCAAATCATTATTGATATATGGGAATATTGGGAATATTTATGAAGTATGATGCATGGGAAAATTTGTAATTAGTTTGTTTATGCAGTATTTGGCAATCAATCCTTAATCCGTTCCAACAAAAGCAAAACAAAGCCTGCACTATTTCGTACTCTAGGATTAACTTTAAGAAAAAAAATTTCTTGGCTTTTTTGGTATGCTTGAATCTCAGATGCAAGTTATCTCGAAACGGAGATTACTAAATTGTGGACTAGATTAGATAAATAAAGAGCAGATTATATTATTTATTTCACAATAAAATCAATGCAAACTTTTAGGCAAACTTGTAATAGTGAGCTGGGGATTATTGTGAAAAACCAAAGAAATGTCAAAAATATAATGTTTTCTCTTCTCGACGGACTATGACACATGTTTCGTTCGTAGACGTCATTTTATTAGCGTGCTAGACATTGTTGGCTGTCCGTCGTTGCTTTGCTTTCTACTGATTCATCAAAATCTTGAGTAGTAAGTTCAAGGCAAAGTTTGGTCAAGCTTCGAATATTACAAAACACTATACGATGCGTTAATATCTGTATACTAGGAGTAGGCAAACCTTCAAACGTACTCCAGTGTGTATTTCAATTATTAAAATATTTCGCAGCAAAAGCTTTCAGTAATTCTTTCTTGAGTAGGCATGCTTGGGAGCTTGGGTAAATCCTGCAACTGGGAAAACTGGTTTTAATGGGAGATTGAATGGTTAATGAGGTTCTCATTCAAAATACTACCAACACGCTGCTGTGACGTGATAACCTTCACGTGGGTACGAAAAATCAGTTTAAAATCTGCTTCTTTCTCACATACAGAATCTACAACTGACAAACTTCAATTTATACAATGTTTCATGAAAAGTTATTATCCAGAATAACTGACTTTTTACTACCTGGAAAATCAACATTGCCATTTCAGCATCCGTTCCGATTTGCTGATGTCAATACTACTATTGCATTGTTATATCGCCAGCTTTTACAAAATGAGGATTTGTAATTTTTAGTTCAACCTATCATAAGAAGCAGAAAACAAAGATTTTAAAATGGACACCTGAACAAACACAAGTGCAGGAGCGAACAAAAGCTTTAAAATCATACTATACTATAAAATGCCACGGCGAGGCGAGAGCAATGATAACATGATGTATAGTTACAACAAACGAAGGGAATTCGTGATAATTAACGTGCAATATTTCGGTCAGCAAATTACATCAGATCATTATCATCTTCGCAGCAAAAAGTAGGATCTGGAACTTCCACGATGTGAATTGCATCATATTCGCAGATAAAATTATACGTAGACTACTAACCTGCATTGTATCTAGTTAAACATTAAAAACAGGAAAAAATGGATTCATTTGTCGATAAACCGAATGCGTGTGCATTGGTTGTGGTTTATTACAATGGACAAACACGCTATCATTTTTAGGTTTCATTTGCAGTAAAAGGCTACATGATATTTCTATGACGTAAGTAAGATGTCAGAGTAATAAAGCAGGATTATATTATCAAGCGTCATGTTGTTTGGTGTATGTTCATTATTCAATAACAATAATTCCGGTCTGCTATTTAAGTGACTTGGTTAAACTTTTGTATTGTTAAATGTGATTTTTTATGATTAGGTTGAGAAGGAAGACTTTTTAAAAATTTCAAATAGATCAATCAAACAGAATGTAGAAAATTTTAAATATCCATCCAGTTTACTATAGTTGCCCATCGAATGTCTAATAAAGTCAGGTTCTAATTTTACAGCTTTCAAAGCAACTATTTGTTTTAAACTTTATTATTTTTAGCCGAGTACTATTAGGATTTTGTAGTAGTACCAGGATTTAGTAGGTGCACAATATTGTGTAATATTTTGAGCTACGTATGTAACTTCGTAGAAATACTCTGATGTGACGACAGACTACTGTTTCATTTCATATTGTGACCTTTTCAAATTCTATTCATTCATGTTAAATCATGAAAGAACCTCTCAATGAAAAGTTTTAACGCATACAACACAAAGTCATAAAGCTCAGCTTGAAAGTAAAGAATGTTGTCGCCTGTTGCATAAGCTTCATAGAATTACATAATGATTGTATAAAAAGTAGATGATAATCAAAGATTTGTACATCATAAGGGATGCTCATTCAGCAAATTGTTTGTTTCCAGACATTATGGAAAGTCATAAAAAAGAGCATTTCCTTCATCTATTATTACTGTCAATGTACCTTTAACTTCTATCAAAAATTCTTGACAGTTGTGACTTTATGAACTTTTAACTGTCGCTTTGTACTGCGAATATGTACATTAAAATATTTTGTGATATAATATGATGCAAGCATGACTCCCCTCACAGCTTGCGCTTCCTCAGAGTTTTTCATTTTGGGTAAGCGTAATATTATAATAGTCGACTCATGTTCTGTTCATTTTATGATTGAAGTGTAGATAACTTTGAAATTCTAAGTTTGAATGTCTTCTATAGGCACAATTACGTTTATGCAAAAGTGTCATATGTCATGCATTATGTTCTTATGTGGTAAGATCCGTTTTCTTTCAATTATTTGCATTAAAAATGACGATTAACTTCACAGTACCAGAGTCATGAGATCGATATCGAATGACAGCATAAATTGTCTTGAATTTTGTACCTGAAAAATATCTTGGTGAAAACTTATGTGCATATGATAACAAAAAGGAGCACGAGATGTTTACAGAGAGCCCGAAAAAGCATAAAAAAACATCGGATGGTTATGGTGCAGAGTGCAGAGATTAATTCCGTTTTTATTTGCCATATATATGATATAATAGTTGATAATTCCACCCCATTTCCAAACTTTTGCCTTTCAATGGTGAGCAAGATGATAATGATGTTAAATAATATTTTTGCAGATAAAATGTGTGACCAGATTAGTGACGCTATTTTGGACGCTCATCTGAAGCAGGATCCTAATGCTAAAGTAGCTTGTGGTAATGATCTTTAAACCCACATTCTGAGATAAAATTCCTGATGAATGTGTTTCGAGTTGCGTCTTATGTAAGTAAAAACGAGTACATTTATTATCACTTTCATAGAAACTGTAACAAAGACTGGAATGGTCTTGCTATGTGGAGAAATTACATCCAAGGCAGTTGTGGACTACCAACGAGTGGTTCGCGATACTATCAAGCACATTGGTTATGATGACTCGTCTAAAGGTTTGCTTACTAATTTAAAACCCGTATTAGCCTCTATGATTTCAAATTGCTGCCGATGGGATTTTATACTAGTATTGCTCCATCGCTAAAAAGCTACAAATCTGCCTTAATGATATATTATATAATATTGCGCAAAATACAAAAAAAAGTTTGTACAAGATAATGCTACTCTTAAAATTCTTATAAACATGAACAATTCTTAGCACGTTTTATTGCAATTTTTATTCTCGGAATCAAGCATTAAAATGGAAAAGCTTTTTTGCTGTGCTGCAAGATGATAGATTACGCTATACTATAGGCCTTATTTGAACAAACATGAAATAGTTTATGAATCTTTTCAAGATTTTAAAATATGACTACAATACATGGATGCATTCGCTTTTTACTCTATACATAAAATAAAATACACACATTTTATTTGTTAAACTGGATAATTTAATGCGTAACAAAAAATGCATTCTGCTTAAATTAAAGTGGGGTAGCCAAAAAGGGTGGTTGTGCTTTTTATTATTTTATATAATGAAAATATCATTTTTTATTTTATAATTTGGTTATTAAAAACACAGTTCTTGAATTGTCCATGTGTAATAGGATACGACTTTAAGACATGTAACCTGTTGATTGCCCTGGAAGAGCAGTCCCCCGAAATTGCTAGTGGAGTTCACGTGGGTCGAGATGATACAGATGTTGGGGCGGGTGATCAGGTGGCTAATTAATTAACTCCTTAGCATATTAAGTGAAAGTTATGTGATATTGGCACTCCAGCAACCTTCAAAAACGACAGTGACAAACTACATGATGATGTAGATAATAATAAAGAGGAGAGATCACAAATGACTATTACATGCATAACAAAAAACTAATATGTAGCACATTTTACTAAATTGAACTTCGAGTTGACCCTTAATTTTAGTAAGATCTTACAAAATACATTAATGATTCATTAAACCCAGCAGATAAAACATACAAGGGAAATTAAGGCAGATTTGTATACTATTAGTATTGGTAATAGTAATGGTCTCACACAAAACTGAATGACCCAGGATTTCAATGTTGTGTCCTTTGAACTTTATATGCGTATACTATGTATCATCCTTTTCATATCTGATGAACCACAGGATTTGACCACAAAACTTGCAATATTTTAATGGCTGTGGAACAACAAAGTCCAGATATCGCTGCTGGAGTACATTTGGACAGAAATCCGGAGGACGTAGGCGCTGGGGATCAGGTCAGGGACTCTTGAGCCCAATTAGCAATTTGCAGAAACATTTTTCTTTGTTTCAAAACTGTAAAAATTATTCCAAACGTTATTGTGGACACTTAACTTGTCCGGCGTCTGCAATCTTGTTTTCTATGCTTTTTTGTAAAATTTACTTTTGCACAGAAACCTCTTTTGTGAATGCATATTATGTAAAATGTTGTACATATTTTTTCACTTTAATAACTCACCGCTGTAGATTTTGACAAAACCGTTACCTTCACTAAAGAACATTTTGGTTGCTGGTTGCTGTATTTGTAGTATCTTTACAATGCGTGAAATGCATAATGTTAACATAACAATTTATGAATAACAGGGCCTTATGTTCGGATATGCAACTGATGAAACCGAGGAGTTCATGCCATTAACAGTGGTCTTGGCACACAAGCTCAACGCTCGCTTATCAGAGTTGAGACGAAATGGAACTTTTTGGTGGGCGCGTCCTGACACCAAGACTCAGGTATGCAAAAAAGTTATAATGAAGTAGCCGTAGCGTCAAGGAAAATGCATGTTATAATACTGTTTGATCTTATCGTTTTAAGGTCACTTGTGAATACTACTTGGACCATGGAGCTTGCGTGCCTATTAGAGTGCACTCGGTTGTTGTTAGTACACAGCATTCTGAAAAAATTTCATTGGAGCAACTTCGTGAGGAAGTAATGACACAAGTTATCAAAGAAGTGATTCCTGCCAAATATTTGGACGATTCCACCATTTATCACATTAATCCATGTGGCAACTTCATTATTGGAGGACCTATGGTAAATAACTTGCTTTAGTAGCGTTGGCGATATGCCACTTAGTGTGTGATAAAATGACAACTCATTAAAACCTAATGCATGGCTATTGTTGCAAACTAGGGAGATGCAGGATTGACCGGACGAAAGATTATTGTCGATACCTATGGTGGTTGGGGTGCTCATGGTGGTGGTGCTTTTTCAGGAAAAGATTTTACTAAAGTAGATAGATCGGCTGCGTATGCAGCACGATGGGTTGCCAAGTCTTTAGTCGCTGCTGGAATCTGTCGACGCTGCTTGGTTCAAGTTTCATATGCCATTGGCGTTGCTAAACCACTTTCTATTACCGTTATGGACTATGGAACTGCTAACCGAACCCAAAAAGAACTTTTGGAAATAGTTAACAAAAATTTCGACCTACGGCCAGGCAAAATTGTTTTGTAAGTTTAAAATAGCACGTTTCGTTATGACAGACTAAATGTTATTGATATCTATAATGTACTTATCAATTTGTTTTCTGGATTTTCATGACAGAGATTTGGAACTCCGGAAGCCAATCTATCAGCAAACTAGTACTTATGGTCATTTCGGACGGAATATTTTCCCGTGGGAGCAACCCAAAGATCTTATCCTTTGATTCACGTTCTTGGCTATAATTTTTCAAGTGTTATTGGTTACGGTCGCAGCTGCTAGAAATTCCTTTCATGCGGCAATACATACCAAAAGCTAACAGTAGATTAATCAAATTCTTACTATGTAGGTTATATAGAATTGCATACTTCCGCTAGAGGAAAACAGGTCTCTATTACTAAATACAACAACAGGTATTAATAAATGAATAGACATGTTGATTGATGAAAGGGAGAGTTTTAATATGAGTGGATTATGATTATGACGATCTATGACACACGTGATTACATGACCTAGTGTGTAGGCACTTTTTCTTATTAAACGCAGATACATAGGAAACGATTATTTCCAAAATAGTTTTAGGTTTGCTTTGTGGAAGTCGTTCCAAACGGATCTTGACTGCATTGTCAAGTAAATAGGTTATTTGGTAATATGATGGGTTATTTTACAGGTTGCACACGTTTCGTGTCTAAATTTTAAACTACATACTATGCTGATTAACAATTATTATAATATACGATATTATATTATGTACTTACTTTCTTACAAGGGATTATGATTAACATGCACAAAACCAACGGAAGAAATTATATTGTATCATGATGATATTTTTAGACGCGTTTTATGTCATTGCAGCTAGCGATGAGATGATGATGCCTCACTCTTTATACTTTAAAAAATTCTTCCTCCATCATAGCAGGCTTAAGGGAATCCATATATAAAATCATATCTATAATTGGCGTTGTTGTTGGGTTTTGGAGTTTAGAGTAGAAAATATTATTTTGTCAATTTTAGCGTTCCTGGAAATAAAAGGCTTGCTGCTAAATATCTTATATTCCAAATAGCTAGTTTTATCTCAGTAGTGTAGTTGGTATAAAATTCATGTTTTCTCTGTTATCGATCAGTATCAAATATATATAAAATATTACGTTGTATACATTAAACAGTTTAATTTAAACTGTTATTTTCATTTCATCAGATGAGTATTATCGTTTGATTCGCATAAAAGACGGTTTCTAAATTTGAAACTTTATAGAATTCCAATTTAAATTTACAGCCAAGTGATAAATAAAAATTGGTGGGCCGTGCGTCACTTTTAAACAACTGAACGATTTATCCGAAAAATCTGTACAAATTTATGAGTGGATAATTTTAATAAAGTCCTTTGTCTTCACTTATGTGCACATTATTTTGCGCTTTATTTTCATATAATTTCAAAATATTAATATTTACCATGACAGCATAAAATTTACTCATATTATCTTAGTTGAAACTGGATAAAAATTTACGGGTACTAGTATGCATACATTCATTTATACAAATTGCATACACACGATGAAAACGCTCTGTGCCTTCATTATTGCTCTGCACTTATTATAAAAGGAATATATTATAAACCTTTCCTTACATTAAATACTTTTATAGAAACATGAAACAAGAAAAATCGTTATGAAGATACAAACTTTTCAAGAACTACACTTTTGTCTGGCTCCACAATTGGCCATAGACATTTAACCAGGCCACGAGAATGTAAAGTAAAGAATATCATAATAAGCCCATTATATCGGTTTGATTTTAAAATGCAGTCCAATAAGAGAAAATACTAAACACTTCAAATCCTGAACCAAATAGTAAAAGCAGCGCAATCCTTCGGGGTCCTTAGAATTATTAACGTCAACCAATGATCCTATTTTCGAAGTTGTGAAGGAAATGTGCTCCTCTCCATTCACAATTTCAAGCTCCTGTCGACCAACTCGGTCTGGAACTGGCCAAGCGCTGTCATCTTCCTGAAAACAATAATTAAAATCCCATTTACAGTACAATCCCCCATTTCCCCCTAAACTTCCTATGTACGGACATTTTATCCAAGTAGCAATTAACGCACCTTCATTATCTCCGAGTCTTCAACTATCCTTCGCAACTCGTTGATCACTGCCTGAGAAACGTACACTTCCTTCCGGATCATGGTGTCATTTTTGTAGTTGGAATTATTCGCATATCTGAGCTTGCCATCAGGTCGAAACTCAAACTCCAAGAATTCGTGACCGAATTTTCCTTTGTGACCCACGTAGTATCTCAGATAGAAATCCCGGGGAGCTGACGACATGGCTGCTGCAGAGACCGGAATCTAAAACATTTGTTTAGCACAAAAAAACACAATTATAACTTTGTAGCAAGCACTAAATACCTTAACCCTGGAGAAGCTTTTACATGTCTTTACTGGTACTGATCTATACACTTACCAAACACTCCAAGCTAAATTTACAGATCAAGTTTACAATTAATATTTACTAAATTTCAGTAAACACTAAAAACCCCGAAACCAGAGCAAAAGTTTGTTTTGCTTGTTTGTAGCTTGTTTGTTGAGGATAGAGAATGTTTTCAAATGGATCCAAGCCGCAACATCGAATATGCCCCGCTGTCCGGCTTGTTCCCTGCTTGTCTCATTTGCTCAATGTTAGCAGCTTGCACTCTTGTTCAGTGTGAGTGTCACAGTCACCAAATTCTATTTCATTCATGCAAAAGCAGCTTATTGTGCAGTCCAAAATCCTTTGAATTTTCGAAGAGTGTAGTTAATTTTAATGCGACATTAATGAGCTATGTAATTATTGTTTCATGCAAAAATCGTGTACCAACATTACTCAGCTTTACAACCAGGCTTACTTAAAAACAAAATCCGATTCGAAGCTATATTAAATGTTAAAATTCTTTAATAAAACCGTGGGTTTTTAAACGCTTAATGAAGTACATAATAGTTTTTCTTTAAAAAAATTCATTCATTTTCAGATTTTTAGATAGATGTATTGGGAAAACTCTAGATGTATGAAATTTTCTAAAGGCCACATTGGGATTTGCAGAACATGGTTCTCATTGGATATTGGATACTGCACTGGTAAAATAATGGTCCAGTCCAGAGGTAAGGGGTGGTCCGATATTATCACTTTATCACCTTCCTTTCCGTACCTTTTCCGCTGTTGTAAGTACATCGCATCAGTTTCCTGCATCTGAAACAACTATCCGCATTTACATTGTATAAACACCTGGATTTCTCTTTCCCCTCATCTTTTTTACTGATGCACTTTCTTTGTTACCCTTGCCTTATTAATGATATTGAATATCGCATGTCTTGTATGTTATCACATGAAATGAACCTTAATTCAAGGGGTACTGGATATGCAAACGTCAAATTGACTACCGCGTGCAACTATGCCGCGGAATGAGCGAGTATAGCAGATTGGAATAAGGTAAATAATATTTCATAATATAAAGTGTTTCTAGAAGGTGTATTTAATGCAGGTTTGCTACCAAAATAATTGTTATTTATCTATCGTTGAAACACTATTGACTATTATAGAAAATATATATACGTATCAATAGTCAATAGGAGAATCTGCGAACGTGACGGTGTACGCAAGAAAATATATTCCTTGATAAACTCAACTTTTACTTTTTTGTGGAGTTTGCCAAACTTTTAGCTTTTCACGTTCTTCATCTCAAGTCAACTCAAGTACATAAGTTCTAAACGTTTTTAATCCACTCAAACCAATGACCGTGTACAAGCAAGTGTATTCTTTAAAAAGTGCTCAAGTGGAATTTACTTTTAAAGGGGGTTGGCTTTTTCTGAATTATTAAAGCTTCATCAGTATTCCTAATCATGAATCAGTATGTTTGCACTGACGCAAGCATAAATAAGAAATAAGGCAATCAGCCATAAGCTCAGACTTTGTTTTGAGTACTTTTGCTCGGACCGCTTTCTACACAAATCACGTTCCTATTTCATAACATTTTCATACTGCCAATTTGCCAGTTTTCCTAAGCTTCCAGCTGCCACTGCAAGACATGCTGCTGCAGAATGATAAGAAATGTCTTCACTTTCACCAGATTTCATGAACTAGCCTGGTACACTATGCACTTGGTTAAACTGGCGTGTCGGACTTTTCTGATAATATTCGGTAGTGTCCGAGAAGTATCTTGATCAAGAAATTGACAAAAAACCGGGGAAAATGACGGCTGTGCGCTACAAACATTTCTCAAGACAGTCAGGCTGGCTCCAAAAATACATTATTGTGTTCAGCAAAAAACATCTCTTAATGTGTTCATTTTCCTATTTTGTGCTACTCATGTTCATGTGTCGTCGCCTTGCAAATGAGATTTTGCGATTTCGCTTATACACACTGCTGCAATGACTGGATGAGAGATAATAAGAATAAGAGAATATCAGACAACAAACAACATTGATATTAATATTCGTGACACATTTTTACAGACAAATCCATGACATAACGAAACAAGATTATAAATCTCCGCATTAGTTGACGACGTGTGTGTGCTGTTGACAATGTGAAAGCAATGCTTTTACCGCATCACCATATAGTTAGAGGAAGTGAAAGGTGTGCAGCGTATAATGATTGTTCCTTCAGTTTTTGACATGTTCCGTACAAAATCCTTGCATAAGCAAACCTCTTGACATTTATATTCAATTAGACAAAAGTTCCTCTATCGCATTAGGTATATGATGTCGTGTGTAGTAAACATACATTCCCTGATATTTTCAACATCTTTTGGTGCATTTAGCATGAAACAACATAAAATAATATGTACAGTTAAAATATCTTAATAGCTTGAGAGCAAAGATTGCTATTTTGTGCTATTTATAGTGCACGAATATTTTAATAAGAGTTGTGTTCCTTTATGTCAATATTATTTGTTAACTATTCTAAATGTGATTATAGGAAACTTAAGAAGTATCAGGGTTTTCAAACCAGTACACACAGTTACTGCGAATTACATTATTGATTTAAAAATAAGATTTCCCATAAGAAGCTGGTTATCCAAATTCATAGTTTCGATTTTATTGCAATCAGATTATTGAAGATGTCTACTGCAAGTTTCTCAGTGGAAAGCAATGAAAGAACTGAGGCTACTCTCAGACTAAGACTGTTAAGAATCTGTGACGCTAGTGCCAATAATAGTGCGTCTTAAGGGCAGGATGATCCTACCTAAATCATGATTTATGTTTATTTGAAAGCTTCAAAAGGTGCAAACCCCTTCTTCAATCTTATTTCTAGCATTTGTTATACCAATATTGTGTGTTAAAGTCTGGAATTATGAATCTATACACAATACACCATATTGCATGAATTTGATTGAAACCGTAACCTTAAAACGGACAACACAAATATAATGATGAAAAGCTATAAAGGAAATGAGATGGAATTGGAACAAAGTTTGTTGCACCATAACCACAGGACTAAGGGAAAATGAGCTGCTATAATAGCAGGAACATAATGTGCCTATCGCTGGTATATTTGATACATCTGAAAATTTAATTTTCATACATCCGTCAACGGTCCATCACAATGAACGAAGAAAATAGATCACCGGTGCATCAGGCAAGAAAACTAGTCGAACTAATGGGTGGACCACCATGGGGCTTCCGAATACAAGGGGGCAAGGATTCAAGCATTCCCCTGAAAGTTGCACGGGTAAGGATTCTTGCAGTTTCACTTCCAGTGTTTATTCAAAAATTGTTAGCAATAACAATATGGTTTTCCCCGGGAAATTTCATGGGCAGTCATTACACAAGAGCATTTATTTCAGTCAGTCAGTAAAGGCATTTATATCTCATCAACTTTTTCGTAAAAGCTTTTGCATAATTTGTTATTTCAATTTTTCATTGTTTAAACTGCAGTGTAAAACGTAATATGGATTTTACTATGAAAATAATAAGAACACAGCAACCGCCCATTGGCTCATTGCTTGACTAGAACTATTCTCTTGATTAAAAAGAGAAAAAAGCACATGTATTATACAATGCAATGTTTCATTCAATCAAGTGCATACCAACCTAGTCAACCCTTTTGGTAATAGAATCCGTTAGAATTGACAACATGAGCGTACTATCTATTGCGTGTCAGAAAAAGAAAAACGCCCTCCGCGAGCAACACTAAGTAGAGTAGACGTTTATCAAACGGTCTATTGTTTCATGTGCAAAGTGCAAACATGTATGCAGCCTAGCAGAAAATACGTAAAAAGTACATAGTAAGGATTCGGTTCTAAAAATCTTAGGTTGTCTTTCTTATTTATAAATCCTGCAAGCAAGTCTTTGATTACTGTAGCTTCCAGAAAATAAATCCGCATTATTATCTTAAAAGTGTGGAAAGGAAGGATGAAATTCAAAAAATTCCGATTGAATGTTTGGTGTTTTGAAGTAATGCAAAAGGAAATGAATAAACAATCTGCGCTGCCTACTCCTACTGCATAACTCGTTGGCGTTAAACTAACGATTTTTGCAGTAAGAGGCATTGTTGATGTACTCTTGTCACTTGTGAGAGTTTTATTTAATGCATTTTCAATTTACAGTTACATTTTAACTACATGATCTAATAATATATTTAATGTTGGAAATTGTGACAAGTTTTTACACCTCCATCACCGGGTGAGTTCAACTTAGGTAGCTTATGAGATCAAACTTCAATAGCTTTTATGCAAGTACGCTACTAAGGATAATTTTTAATTTGTAAAATATCCGAATCCTAATACTATATTGTGTATAAAATCAATTGAAGTCAAACAGTCGCAGCAACTCGTTCAATGCGTCATTAGTTATTATAATAAGTTCTGATTCATTCAATCATTTAACGCACTAATTTTGAGTTGATATTTATTGCAAACTAATATATAGGTACATATAAAACAACGTACAGCATATGTTGCAAAATACATCAACAATCTTTAGATCTCAAATGGAAGGAAGTCAGGCAATACCAACGGAAAGGCAAACAAATGTTCACGAGAAGCAATGTCCTAGGTCCGTGGGGAGTCACCGCAAAAATGATGTTTCAGTTCCAAAAATGAGATGTTGCTCATTCGTCATGTCATATAATACGCGATGTCAGATTGAACACTCTTGAAATTCAGATGAATGTCTAAACATACCAGTGATGCATTCTGGTAATGAGGAGCATGCACAGTCTCGATTCTCGATATTATGGACAAAATCTTACGCTTATAGGAGGACAAAGACACCTACTTACTACAGCTTGATTCATTGATTCATGATTCATGTGTGTAAGGAAACGATTTTCTAGCAAGCAACTATGTACAAGGGAAAATCTTTGTTTATCAGTGCAAACGAGCAATTTCCAAATGAGCCTCGTATGGCTGCGTGCCACAGACTACTTTCCGTGTTTTTAGTTTCCACTATTCACTAGATAGATATTTCAGGAAGTAGAATAAACTGCGCTCGGTTCAAGTGAAATAAAAATGTACATATTTTCAAAGATACTTTGACGATATTTCCTCCGTAAAATTCGATAAAACCGCTCTAGAAATTGTAGGATTGACCCGATTGCTTTTCTTGCTCCGGTGTCGAGCTTATATAGAGTGAATCTACAACAACCCCGTTTTACTAAATATCGGATATATGTACACACATTATACGAACTTTAAACTATATTATATTCTGCGATACATATGTTACGTTTCATACGACATACAGATTCTTTTCATTTTACTTTTTTGTCATGTATCCAATTATTTTGTTCCTATCAAAAATACAAGAAATTCTTTCTAGGAACAGTTTCGGATTTGCGATAAACCGTAGTGCTCTTCAAGAAGAACACACGGAAAGATCTATCTTCTGAATACATCATAGCGGTCGACAAATGCAGAAGTGGGTTTTATGTACTCGGATTTAACTGAAAAAGTAGAAGTGTCAAAGCTGTTTTTGTTTCGATACTTTCCTCATTAAGTTTATTGGCTGTCAAGAATTGGTTATGTTCGTGCTCGTTAGTTAGGTAGTAAAGCATTTCATTCTCGTTATGGTAGAGGAGAAAATTTTGTGCATTGTAGCTGCTGGCAAAAGCTCTCAGTCTTTAATAACCTTCAGCGATCTTAATGTGCTCATCCAGTGGTCAGTGTCAAATAGATCACCTCGGTTTTTTCTTATTATCGGTGAAAAGTGACATCCTTGATCTTTGATGCTTTTATAATCGCTCTTCTTGCAAAAAGATCAATGAAGATTTTTGGTGAGCCAGACGGGTTTTCGTAATAGCATAAAGGTTTTTGAAGTGCTGAGATGTGTTTGGTGTGTGGTTTGCTTTGCAGAATGAAAATTGTGTCATTGTAGTTATAAATTAATAAAAATACCACAAATCAAGAAATCAGTGAAATGTAGTGTGCTTTTTCATTTTAGATGGAATAGCTTTTTCAAACGTGACTTATTCTAACAAAAACACATTATCTAACTACAATGTTGAAATTCTGTACGGGAAGCTCGTCGAGAAGACGCCAATACGAAGTAACCTTCATATTAACATAATTATTAATTCGGAATCTTGCGTTGTATTAAAAAATAACTAAAAATAAAATAGCTGATACATTGTTTAAACATTAAACGAAAAAATACGGACTGATTCTTGGAATCATGTCATTAGAGCGACAAGTTAAATTATTAGTGTGTGACACAAAGTTCATAAAGTTGATACGATAAGAAATTTATTCGATACGTTGCTCATAAAATAATCACCTTTACATAAATATTGAATCTGCATTCATTCTATAGGCATTCTTTTAATTCTTTTTCTTTTTCATATTCTTCAGAGAAATCAAATTATACTGAATGCGGAATGGCAAGATTTTCAGGCATCAAATACTGAAAATATAAATATTTTCAAATAAATGCGGTGTGCAATCAATTTTCTGTTTTGAAACAATTTATTTACAAATTGTCAAAACTCATATATCATGCACAAAATTTACGATTACCAATTTACGAAGCATATTGAGTAGTATGTTGAACTAACTGCAAGACAATTTTGAATGTATGGAAGAATGATTAATAGTGTAACTTTAAATAATGATTTATATGAAAAATGCAGGTTAATCCTGGAAGTAAAGCTGCAAAATGTGGGATTCGAGATGGTGATTTAATTTCCGCCATCAATGGACAACCAACTGAAGAACTGACTAATGTGGAGGTGCAAAAGCTGATAAAGCGCAGTGGTGATCGCGTAACTTTGGAATTGAAGTCATCCGGCAAGAGAATGGGAATCCCTGATGGTACGCAAAAAGCTTGATAATATTATTTTTCATTTAGTTTCAGCCCAATTTTCATTGGAACCGTATCATAAGCAAATTAGTAAAAAACGTTGAAGTTTGGAGAAGTGAAGCGACGAAATTACATCATAGATCAATTATTCCTTGTTACTTATTTTGGCTTATAACTCAGCTTTTAAACTTTCATTCATTACATATTCAACTTTGCAAATGGGCTAATTTGCTTTCTGATTCCGAATATGTTTAATGAATCATCATCACCTACTGCGTTAGTCTATTCCTTATCTAAAACATGGTTTGAAAAATTAAGATAATTTCTGACTTCGGTGGTCGAGTAGTGGAAGTGCACGTAAATAGAAATCAAATTCATGTCCATTCAAATAATATATCAATTGGTCATCATATACGCGCCTTACCAAAACGCTTTCTGTGAGAATTCAAAATTGTAATACATGATAATATTGCATACAACTTAAGTGCCTGGTAATGAATTCAATACTGACTATATGTTAATAAATAGATTAACTATATGATAATCCGTGTAATGTGTCCGTGATCTGCTATGTTATAACTTACGCAACTCCAATTTTGCCAATTTGCAAACTGGCCATCAGCTTTAGAAAGGCTTTACCAAACATCATACAAAACAATCGGATTTTTCATTTGTATAATTGTTGAAATCTAGTCGAATACATATGTATATATTTAAATTATCATACTAATCACTCTCATAACATAAGCCTGACAAACGTATCTATTTTTGTATTTTGAAAAACAATTTTTGTAATGATCAATGATCATTATTTTGCAAAAAAAAAGTTCGTATCTGAGCCATCTTTTTCATGGTTCAATGATGCACGTCTTTCGCCATTCAAGCTGATACGAAGCAAACCTACCATTGCAAAAACTTTGACAAGATTTTCTTGAAATATATCAAGTATAGAATACAGTAAACTGCTCCAGTTGTTTCTGGTGGAACTAAGTGTAAGCGATTCTTTATGTAAATGTGTTTTTTATTCATGACGAATGACGATCACCCGTATCGTAAGAAAGTTAGGCTGACAAGTCGTTTCGAATGTCAATAAGTGCATGATGCTACTAAACTAGAAACAACTCTTTGGGATTTAGTCACGACTATGGCAGTAGACCATCAGCCTAAATTTACACAGTAACCTAAATAATCTAAATAAGAATGACATGTTTATTTATGAAGAACATACCAGTTCTTCTGACTCTGTTAAAATGAAACACAAGGTTTCGGCTTAGCTAACCTATCATTACTACAAGTAGTTTTCTTGAAACACCTCTTCAGCTTCCATTTAAATTCAAATTATAGAGGATGTATAGATCATCTACGCCCCATAACCTTAGTCCTAATATACAATAGCTAAGTTACTGAATGGAACGAGTGATATTTAATGAAGTGCGGACAAATCTGATGTAGATTTAGTTTGCTTGCATTGTTTCATTACTTTTGATTTTGCCAACTATATATTAACGGTGCAGATACCACAATATTTGAGTTTTATGTCAGCAGTCATAGCAGTAATATCGTTTGCATTTTGCTAAAGAAATTTTGTGGTTATTTGTACTCCCTAAGCGCTGTCCATTTTTAATTAAATAAACACGGGGTTACTAAAACCCGTAATGTTTGACTTGACACCGGCGCAAAATTGAGTCACAAAAAAACAATTCAAATTCCAGTTAAATGGCATCGAATTCTCTCTAGTAAAATTACATTTTATTTACATTGTACATTACATTGTATGTTAGCTTTCCGTCATGTAAAACTTCTGCATGTTGCATGTGCTGTTCTTATATGTTACCATCTCACCAAAATCTTTTGAAATCTAATTTCTTGGGGAAAAGCGTAAATTAAATTCTTATCGATCATAGCAACTACTCAATTGACGTGACTTTAAAATATCGTACTCCATCTTGTTACTTTGTACATTTAATGATTATCAATAATAATTGTTATCAATGAAAAATGTTAGCAGCTTAATAAATATAAGCAAACAAACTTCGTGTGCATTGTGACACTTCATTCATTGTATTAATTGTATCCAAAACTCATGAATCTTCTTGTTTAGTTTATATTTTACTATATTTAGAAGTTGAATTTCTCGTAATTTTTCAGATTTAGCCAAATAAAGAAATTCAAGATACAATGCACAATCCTTTGCTTGCATGGATTTGCTCGTCTAGTATTAATGTGCACTCAGTGCATGCTTTCATGTTTTGGAGTTTTCGTGCATATAAATAATTTATTGCATTTACGATGAATTATAATAATATCTTGAGACTTCTTTAGCTACATTGGCACTTTGAAAATGGTTCTCGGGTTCTCGCGTCTTCATTATAAATGCAGAATATTATATTTCCATTTTGAAATCTTAAACTCTTGTATTGAAACATGAAAGTTGTTACTGTGAGAATTGTTTTATAAGCAGCATCAACTTTTATTTGAATTGTGCTGTTTACATTTTGCACACTAATACTTATATGTGTGCATACATATTATGTATTATTTCCCATTGAATTCAGTATTGACTTTGTTGCTTATTTTCAACTTTTCTTTTACTTCTTATGGCCACAATATTGCTGCATTATGCATTAATATTATATTACTACCTATGTGCTATGTTAGATCCAGCCCGATTGGCAGAAGATTTGTGAAACGCATATGAGCTAAGATGGCAAACACTATTTTATGACCAGAAAAAAAACAAGGAAAAATCTTAACGAAACATTTTTTTCAAAGTTTTTTTCTGTATTTGGTACAATAATGATTGTCTACCGCAAAATGCTCGTACAACTTACTGTTCTGTGGAAAAAGGACTGTTGCATGTTGCATAAAAATATTAATACTTATTCACCGTATTACATGCCATAATGTTACGCGCACACATGGTCTGTTTGAGTTTGCAGCTGCGGCAACCAAGATGATCTCTGTGGAATCGAAGCAAGGTGTGCTTTGTTGGTAGATTGTTGTGCGATGATTACAAAATAAGTCAGTATACAATATAATGAAATTGCTTTGCCTGACACAAGCGTATTGTATTGTTTACAACAGCACAAAATCATTATCCTTTTCTGCTACATCTGCTTCACAGTCGACCACAGTGTGGCACAAGACAAGACACACTGAGATTCAAATTGTTACATCCTTCATCGTCATCATGAACACCGTCATCTTATTAGTGCCTCCACACTGCCAAGTATTTTGGTTGCCCTACTAATACTTACTGCTACTTCTACGAAGATATGTAACTACTAAAGTTACTTTCAGAGGATTCTATGCAGAGTCGCATCTAAAATAAGCCGTTGGGTATCTGCATTTCCATGCATTCTTACAATCCAAAAAAGTTCCTCACGTTTGTACTTACAACCTACGTCTCCAAGAAAGAGCACAATGCAACAATAAAAGCATGTTCCTCTTGCATGCAGTTAGTAAATCTTGCATGACGCTTTATGCCTCGCTCTTCAGTAATGTTTTAGCATTCTTTGAAGACGCAACATCATGATGATAAGTATCAAGAACATTACTACCTTTTAAAAGAACGGATTAGTGGGGATTTTACACCACTTCACGTGCGAAATTGTTCGTCTTTGTGATTGTTCCCTATTGAAATACAAAAGATCAAAAGTATTTCATGATAACTAGTCAATCGGTATTACATCCTCGTTTTAATCGCCGCTCTGACTGAAAATGTAAACATAAGCATTTATTTCTGATTAAACTTATCCTTTGCTGACGAGAGGCTGATAGCAAAAGATTCGCTTGGCTTTGATGGTTGTCTACTGATTTTCTGATACAAACGTCATCGCTTTTTATATTTGGACAACATGCAGCAGAGGTTTGGCAATAATAGTGTGGCGTGCTCAAGTATGATGAGAGTGCTACTTATTGTTATGATAATACACTTTTGGTGTTGGTAATCATCTCATTACTATTGTTATTCGTACTGTTTGTCTCACTGTCATGTAGTGGCAACATCACATCAATCCTTCAACAGTATCATCATCATTTTTACTCTGGATTTATTACTTTGCTTCACACTCCTAAAAGTGATATCAACTGGATCGTTTCGCTCTTGGTGTGTTTACATTAGACTTTGTGCCGGAATAAAGTAACGTTGCAATGCTGGAACTAGGTAGCATCAAGGAGTATGTAGTAAAAATGGGTAGAAACTTTTGAAGGTTGTATACATGTGCTACACCATTTCGGTACGCATGAAATAAATACTGGACGCTTACACGACATGCGCTGACGATTAATTTACTTGCTGAAAAGGTTGGCATATTACACGAAAAAGTCAGTGCGGTTCTTATTTGTTCAGCAAAGTTCTTTTTCTCAGTCCTTTGGTGTGAATCCTCGCATATTTGCTCGTAGTGATGGCAAATGTAATGTAATCATTGCCTGCACACTCACATCGCAATTTCCGGTTTGTGTCGCCCTGCCTAAAATCTCCGATTGGCTGCTATCATTTGCTTCACGTTTTTGGGAGGATATTGTAATTTATTGCTCTACTGCAGAACGATCAATTGAGTGAAGAGTTTTAATAGTATGCTGAATTTTTGTTACTTGTTATAGACTTGTAGCCAGGTCACACAGTACAGTAGTGGCAGGTTTGCAAAAATGGGTTCTCGACATGAGAAATGGGAATCGAGATATTGCTCTTCATTACCATCTACACGATTATTGCAAATATAACAAACGTGCATTGATCTGGAAACAACTAGCAATCAAGGGACATTCTGTACCAGAATGCGTAAAAAAGTATAAAATTTGAATACTAGTATGTACACAATCACAAATTCGAACATCAATGCCTGCTTTGATTTGAGTATTATCTCAGCACAATTAATGCGCTATGAAAGCAATGTCCGTTTGAGTTTTTACATGCCACATCCATGTTTCTGTCTTTCATTGGGACTAGTATAGTGGTAAAGTGAAGATGAACTTTTCTAATTTGGACTCTGCTTACCTGATCAGGTGTATTAAGAGCACAACTAGTTACAATTTGAAGCTGACATTCATTCGATTTCACGAGGAGAAACACCCTTGAAAATCAGTATGGTTGATTGAAGCAAGGTTGTTTGAAGCTAATCGTTTAAGAGTCTAAGTACGAACATGCGAGAAACTGTATACGTAATAGAAAACATGTTTTTGTTGTCCTGTGCTGTATTTCTGTTAACAAGACGTGTGCTGCTAATTTGAGTAATTTACTTTATGACTCTAGTAGTTGATTGGTTTTCCATTTTCCTGTGCAATCTTAAAAAACTTGACGATTTAAAATGCTTAAAGTATTTCATTCGTTGAGGCTGAAGAGGAAGTCCTCCAAAAAACGTGATAAAGGAGCACCGACAAGTTCAAGTGAACCAGATTTGGGTGAGTGTGTAAAATTATATCGTTAGGATTGTAAAGTGTGTTGGTCAAATGAACTGTTAAAGTTATCCTTTTAATATGGATACTATCTGCAGTGATAAGAATTTTAATTACAACTCCAGTTTATGTTCACATACTAACTTTTGACACCCATGTGTACTATTTATCATTGTTGAATTAAAAGCATAAAAAGTAATCTTGCCAATGTAGTGCATTTAATTACAGGATGAGTTGCTTTCTCACTATTCATATAAAAGTAGTTTCACAAGCTAAAACCTTTATGTAATTCCGTGATTCCATGTTTCACTCGGTTTGTCGTTTTTGGAATTTTTACTGTTTTGCATACAATCTGATAGATTAAAATATTATCTGGCTTGACGTAGTATGCCAATCATAATAATATATAATATGCCAAATGTTCACAAAACTGAGTTATGTGTTTTGTTTTCCACGTATGAATTTCTTCATTATATCTAGAACCAGGCATACAAAGTGGTGCCATACTTCATTTGGTGAAAGGTTCTCTCTCAACGCGTCTATTTTCATCCATCTGCATTTGCCTAAACTATGTACAAACTCATGTCTATCATTTATCTGTTGACTGTAGAGAGTCAAATAAATGATATAATATGTTGGAGTGAGGGTGGTGCTGTACTACATGCATACGCCATACATTTGTGATAATATTATGATAATGCACATTGATAAATGACACGTATTGGCTTTCGGCAAAACAAATAATTCTTTTGCGATTTTATGCATGAAAAAACCTTCATAAGCGTTTTATTAACTTTTCATTAAAGACAAATCAGCCCAAACAAATGTTTTGAGCTTTATTATGCTCATGTTTATACAATCCGAGATGTCAGCACTTTTGCATTGCATTGTCCCCAAAATTGCTTTAGACACGCGTGGTCGATTTCCGTATTTAACAACCTGAATATATTATTTTCATTGAATGATTTAAGCATAAAATCAGGTTTAAGCATACACGACGTTTCTTTAAATACTATATTAGGATAGCTTGTACAATAATGTGGGCTCTCTCTACCTTTTCTCCTTTTGTTAGGTTGCTTCTGACATTTCTGCATTCAAAGAGATATCAAAAGAGTTTGAAACGAAAGAAACGGAAGAAAGGAAGATAGTGCAGAGGAAAAGAACATTAACTTCTCCATAAATTATTACCAATATGAGCAATTTAGTTGGTTTTTATGGACTCAGAAGCAGCACAACGTCCATGTTCGATATAATACCGCAGCGTATCCATCCGAGCCATAGATCCATCGTCGTTTTATAGATGCTTTGGAACATAGATTTTCATTTGCTAAAACCTCAAATACCACTGCCGATTCAAAAAAAATATGATGAAGCTCTCTGCGATGCACCATAATAATAATAATTCAGGTTGCTTGTAAGTAAATTATCTTGAGCTTATTTTGGTGGCATAGAGAAATGATTCCATTACCCAGTTTAACGCTTTATTTTGGAATGGCACATTAATAAAACACAGTTCCAGAATTCAGACAGCATTTCCAGGTTTTACTTATACCACTACATCTCGTCCACCTACTCACCGTCTCATGGACATTTTCTCTGATTATAGGTTATTAAAGGCAAATGGAAAATGCGTGTGCAGTGATGCAGTTTTCAATCATGGGTGCGTTTCTCTTTATAATACACAAATATGCATATCGTTTTTCTAAATCGTGCATTACCTAAAACTACAAGGTAGTATTCTTTTGTCGGTTTCCTTTGAAAAAATGTTAAAATGATGTTTCAAAACTGGGGACGATGAACGCCTATACCTAGATTGCATGTGTTTGTATATATAACCGTCTCTCCTGTCTGTTCGGTGTGCTTACACTATGTCCCGTGCTTGTTACAACTTGCAAGCGTAAAAAGTACAAGGTTTTATGTGGAATATGAAAGCGCTGGGTTCATCTCACTTGTTTTATGTTTTAACGGTTGACATTTACCAAAATTATGGGGGCATGAATTTACCAAACGAAGAGAAACCAAAAGAGATACAGAAAGGATATTATGAATATAAAAGACGCAGAATATTGAGCGACAACGAGCCAAGTGACGAGATTTTTACAACTAGACCAAACAGGAAAACTGATTTTCTGTGTGCGTGGAGCAAATCTTTCTTCAAGCCAGCAAAACGCGTCATGCCTGTTGTCGCATAAAATCGGATACGTTCATAAATACTCCTACTACTACTACATTCACTGGGCAAAAATATGAATCGTATGTTGTAGAGTTACTCTACCATAATAGGCTGGGCTCAATTACCTGTGCATCCTCATATCCTGCTCGAAAATGACAATTGCTTGCTGAGCATCAAAAGCCATTATATTTCTGCCGTCAAGTGGACAAGACAAGTTTGCCATTTTCCCGTTCTCTCAAGCTGATCCTGACTAACTGTTTTGTAACCAGTAAACTATGGAAAGCATATGACTAGTTTAAACAAAATGTTTTGCACACTTTGCTTTCGAAAACTGTATTGCACAAACATTCTTTAAAAAATTCTTGTGACGGTTTATGAATTATGACTTGGCACAACTAATTTTGCTTCCCAATGAATATGTACATGCGAATTTAGATTTTTTGCTAGATGACATGTTACCAATTTTGCAAGATGATCATTTAGAAAAATGCATACTTGCTAAATATATTGTATATTGCCTTTGAATTTACTGACTAATATAATCTAATAATCTATATTGAACTGAACGCCGTTGCACGTATAATTTTTGAGGCAACAATAATTGCAGCAATGTATATATATTACAATAGTTCAAAGATAATACCATGTATCTATTCAAGGCAGCCTAAACAATATCATTATTATGATTTATTTACTTGCCTATAGATTCACGACTTTTGACTTACAATTTGGAAACGCGAGAAGCGAGTCATGTTACATGCATAATTTTCCTCTTTAGATTCTGCGTCTGTTCATGTTGTAATAAAGATAAAGCATGCACTCTATTCTAAAAATCAGAGTATTGCTTGCTGCCTTACCTAGAAACTAAAAATATTATATTATTCGACAAAATTTCCTCAAAAAAGCATTTTGTTTGAAAAAATGTATCACACGCAGTTTACACGCCTTATTGTTCCTTTATGCACAAGACAGCCGGAAACCGTCGATTTTTGAAACTTTTGTGTTGACCTTCCATTCTGTAATAACTTCCCTCCTAACGTGCTCATTAATGAGACTGAAATGACAGAGTAGCACACATCATAAAATTCATAACAGCAATAGCATCACGGTTGCAAGAATAGGGCGGACTCGTAAAACTATAATGGGCGTAATGTAATTTTCTTTTCATGAAAAAAGAATTCAGCGCGTAGAGTTCTCTTCGCTTTGATGACACATTTAATGAATATGTGAATAAGATGTGATAAAAATTCAAGATCAGGTTGTGAGATATTTTGAGTCTTCCTGTTACTACCCCAAGATCAAGATATTTTTTGTCAAAAAGATGGAGCAAAGTTGGTTTCTTGCAAAAACCTTTTTGTTATTGTTTTCGGGGTTCCTGTCTTTTTAAAAATTATTTCCCTACGCGTATGACTGTTATTTTTAAGAAATAAATTCAAATGAAATAAGTCACAAAAGATTCAAAGCATGTACCACGAAACGAGAAATGCCCTCTGTTTTTGCAGGGGAGTCTCATCATAATGATCATTTACCATTTTAAGCTGATTCACTGGTTGCTACCACCGTGTCTTGCATTTTTATAGTTGTTTTGTGCTGAAGAGATGCATTATCAAGTCGAATATAAAATTTTGACCAAGTATAAATTACCTTGTATTTGCCATAAGAACGTTATCCCGCTGTTATCTAAGACTCCAACCATCTTATTATGTTGGCGTTAGTACACGAGATATTACTTTCCGGAAATTATTAGTTTCGAAATTATTATGCTTGAATCAGTTCAGTACTTTAGTTTGTTTCTACAGTAACGTTAATATAGATAGCATGTGTCGCAGTATAAATCGAGCAAGATTTTTATTTCCAGTTCCATTTTTGGCTGTTAACTATCAGCTTTGATCTCCTCCATCAAGTTTTCGTATGACAAGTAAAATAGCACCTTTACCATACATATGTGCGTTGTCCTGTAGTATGGATCGCAACACATTAAAGGTTTTCTTATAGAAACTTTTCGCATATATTTGGTTTGAATGATAGGATTTATGCGAATTTTCCCCTCTAAAGTTGAAAGTTCTGTTACAAAGTTGTGATTGATTTCTTTGGTTTCGGTGGCCGATGCCTTCATTTTGAAGTTTTCGTTTTCATGGTGTTTTATGTGCGTCTTTGTATTAGGAGAATGCGCTTTACATTTGCTAAACATTGCATTTGATAAAGGAGGGCAAATTGTTATGTTGCCCAACTGCAAAATAACTGTGCGTATGAAAGCGATATTTTTCGTCGTAGTTATGAATTTATCGTTTATAGCAATGTGTATATGTTCAAAATCGAGACAGTAGAAAATGGCTTCCCGATTATGGCTACTAATGTGGGATGGAAGTACTGGTCATTTTTTTAGGTTTTTTGCATCGACTAATGCAATGAAAGATTAACAATCAGTTGTACTTACTATACGCCTTCTGGTTCATGTTCTTAGCGTCGTGTTTAGAATCAATATATTTTGAAGGCCATGTTGAACCAACGACCGCTCAGTAAATACTCTATTTGGTTATTGAAATCACGTTTAGTGTTTAAATCTTAAAATTGGTCGATGTTACGTAAAAAGCAGCAGATGAAGATTTAAATTTAAGGAAAAACTTAATGCATGCATGGTTTCCAATAAAGTGACTTATAATTTACAATGGTAATGAATGTGCTTAATGGAAAACCACCTACATTCAAAATAACATTCAAAGTGAACAAAATCAGTGATTTAATGTCCATATATAATATATACTACGATGCAACAAACATCATGTTGATATGTTATTTTTGTACATAAAAACAGTGAAAAGCTGTAACTCTTGTCATTTGTTAATAACCCGTATTTCCGTTGTCATCAAGGTATAGTTGAACAACTAAAAATCTACAATATACACAACCCTTGTTAATGAAACTTTTAAGTGACTTTTTGGGGCTTCCATGATATGTGGAATGACTTGTATGACAAATCCAAACCTTAGTTTTTTTTACCGCAGATATGATAATTTTTAAAATTAATGAATGATTTACTGAATTTCGATTGAAAACATGCGTAACACAAAACCAGACCAGACATAGTGTAATTCTTTGTGGTGTAATGTTTGCATTTTTTGTTAGCTAAAAAGTTTTCGTATTGATGTTGAATCTTCACGCATTATTTTTTGGAAGTAGGCGGACCAGTTGTTTTACTGCCAAGCAATTTAGGCTGGCCTGCACAGTTCACCCATTTATGCTGTTTTAGACATTGTATATGCACCTTATCTTCTGCCAATTGCTCCTATGGAAGCACTGATTTTTATATTGCAAGTTTTACATACTTGACAGACAATCCCATTTAATTTCCGTGATTGCTACGCTCCAAAGATAATTTTCCTCCCTACTCGACTAATAGTCAGATTTTCGATGGTTCGCTGAATTGGAATTTTAATTAGCTCTGTCGTTACACATTGTAACAATAGCTTGCGTAAATTACATTGTGTTTGGTTGTTGTACTGTTGTAGGATCATATTATTAGGGCAGACAACGTGGGTAGCATTTTCTCATGGACTGGGCAACTATAATGATGATGACACGGTGATTTGTGTCAGTAAAGTTTGTTACATTTTGTATGACATTTATCTAATTAGAGTGGCAATGACGATTCTATCCGTCATTTCCCAATTCAAGCCTTCCCTTCATCAATTTCGAATGAAAACATGCAATGTGATCAAATAGAAACAGAAAACATGAAATGTTCAGCACGTTCCTTTCTTGGCTGTTTTCCATTTGCATGTTGTTATATAATATTGGTATATAAGTATGATTTTTGTATTTGCTTGGATATTAAAGGTAGTTCGAGTTTAGCTCCGGTCTCCTCTGGAAATGACCAAATTGTTGCTGCTACCTCATTATCTACTTCGCAGCTTGCCTCTAGTGGTGGTCCTGCTGCGTTAGATGAGACCAATGTTACAGCGGCCACATCTGCAACATCGGTGACAACATCTACTGGTTCTATCAAGTCAGAGAAAAAGGAAAAGAAGAAAAGTGATAAATCCAAAAAGAAATCTAACCAAAGTCCGTCGAAAACGGAAGAAGGCAAAGACAAATCGAAAAAGAGTGGAAAGCATAACCAACAACAAGCTACCCCAGCTTCTCAGCATTACCAGCAGCAGCCGGATTCTGTTGACAAAGGTAATTTATTTTAATATGCTTGTTGAAAGATAGATACACATTGTCGCTTCTGGAATTACACTGTCTGCACAATAATATTATAACTTTCAATATCACCAGCCATGAAAACAAAAAAATGACTAACTTTTTGGGCACACGTATGTGTGTACCGGAGTATATTTTTCATCGCTTTATTACACACTTTTACTCTCTCTCTGTCTCTCTCTGTTGCGTTTATTATATTAATACTGATTGGGAAATGGTGATGGTCCGTGTCATTTTCGGTATGGTTCCAATTTTTTCAATCATCCCTCTGTGTAGCCAATTCTGCTCAGCCTGCGGATGCTATTTCTGATGGTGGCGGTAATGGTGAAGAAAATGGCTTGGTTACGGGGAAAACGAAGCATACGTCACAAAACGCATTAAAGACTTCTTCATTGGCTGTAGTAAATATTGGGAAAAAGAAACAAACTGTATCAGCTTCCAATTCTAACGGTGCTATTGCAAGGAAAGGAATGATAACTGGGGTTTCTTCGTCACTGCTTGGAGACATTATTGCTGAACTTGACGACTTGCTGGATGCCGATTTCTTTAGCGTCGCAACTAACTCTTCTGATAATTTTAATGAAAAAGGTTTGCCCTGATTCAATTAACATTTTCACACGCT
Organism: Entomobrya proxima; assembly: GCA_029691765.1. Taxonomy (NCBI): domain Eukaryota; kingdom Metazoa; phylum Arthropoda; class Collembola; order Entomobryomorpha; family Entomobryidae; genus Entomobrya; species Entomobrya proxima. The sequence continues at coordinate 18,852,678 of CM056168.1, forward strand.
TTTTTGATGATGCGCGTATAACTGTGCTTTATGTAATTGTACGCAATAATCCTACCCTTAAAACAGACCTTCTTATTCTCTCCTTTTCGTAAAATTTTTATGTAACTAAGGAATTTGCTTTATGCTTGAGGACCAAAGACTTGATGGTTCTAATCCAGCAGTTGTTTTAATACGTTGTTAGCATTTGCCAAACAAACCCCTACGGGGTACACATTGTTTGATTATTATTATGTCTTTCTATTTCTCATTAGTACTACATGGATTGCGAAATTTTTCATATACATACGTTTAATTTACTTTGTTAATAATTCTATCTTTTCACTTGCTAATTTAACCTTATTGACATGATGGATTGCATAGAGTCTAAGCGACACGACATCATTACAGGAAATAAGTGAATACTTTATCGACGTGGCAAGTTGTAAAAAATGCGTACCCCTAACGCGTAGCAGATTGTAAAAGCAACAAGTACAATGCACTTATTCATTCCTTTAATATTATAATTTATTAAGTCCTCAATACCGTGATGCATTCGTCTTCTCGTTTTTGACTTGGTTAGAACATTTGAATCTCTTCCCTCCATACCAGCGCGGTACAGTTGATGATGCACTTTATTATTGAATTTAAGCAATAAGAAATACTATAGGTTTATGCTAGACGTTTGTTTCCATATACAATATAAGAAACAAAAGTTATATACATACCAAAGTAAAAAGTAAAAATGAAATTTAAGTAAATCGTGACCATCATACATTATCGAGATTCCATCGTACAGTTTGATGCTAGACACTTGCATTGTATTACCTTATGCAATATACAGTACATAATATGCAAATTATTCTAAATTGCTATTTGCGACCAGTAACATGATTTGTAGTTATTAGTATTGAAATATGGTTGAAGTTGACCTGTATTACTATTATTAAACGCAAAACATGTGTATGTTTTCAAACATTACAGGTTTCGCTACAAAAATACATGATAGAAACCATGTGTTTGTGTTTAATGTTGCTAAATGAGATAACATACTTGACAAGAATAAGACAACATTATATACCTAAGTGAAAATAATACAATGTACAAATAATATACGGAAGAATATTATATCTAATTTCATCTAACGTCGTACGACAAAAGTTTATGTGTGGTTTTAAATGGGCGTCTCTTTACAATAATTGCAAAAAACACCTTGTATAATCAAGTAGCTATGTGGTGGAGGTTAAAGAAATCTTTTATAAACGTATTTCAAACTTAAGTTCGAAATTTTACGGTAGAATCGAGTTAGGTACTGTCTATATTGTATTATTTATTCTGTATTGCTGAATTATCCTTAAGTCAAACGTTTTACAGTCAAATTCAACCTGAAATCCTCAGAAAATTCTAACAAACTGACAGGTCTAAAAGAAAGTCCCAAGAATTGAAACCCAATTGTCAAAGGGTCCTTGAAGAACGCGATAATATGGTAGACAAACGGACACTCAAAAATTAAGCAAAAGCATATGAATAATTCACCAACTTCTTTTTCAAAATATCACGAATAGATTACATTCTAGTTTTCCACAAAAGAATTATTCTCAAATATTGTAAAAATAATGCATTCGGACAATCGTCTAACTTATTATTGGTAATGCGTATTTCCTGTTCTAATATTCTTAGGAAGTGAGTCATTATACTCATTTAGTTTTACGCCGTTCAAAACAATTATTTTCTTTTCTTTTTTCTAACAATAACATATAAAGTAATCTTCACATCAATATAACATACTCAACATATTCTAAGAGAGGAGTTATTTCCAAAAAAAATAGTCCATTCTAACGCATTTTTTTTACAACCTGAAACATTTTTTTTCGAAAAGAGCACCTTTGATAGCCCCTATAGCCGCCAAGAAAAAAAATCTATCGGTTACCATGTGGAAGCTAGAGGGCGCAGAAGGTAATTTTGGTTTTTGGAGTATAACTTTTTAACGAAACATCATAAATTAATGAAACTTTCACTAATAGGTGTCTAAAATTATTCCTAAGGTGGGACTTTTCACCGTTTTTTAAAATCTTAAAAACTAAAAAAGTTATGCATAAAAAACTAAAAAACATCATTTCCCATTTAATAAAAATTATTCTACATGTTCCATAAAAATTCAAACGATCTAAAAGATATTTTAAAAATATGCCCTACATTCTCCCACCCTGAAAACAACATGAAAAAAATTAATTAAACAGAAAACGTTGAATATTGCCAGAAACCATATAAAAACACTAGCTAAAAACTAATCGGGCAAATTTTATCATCTCAGGCTCCGCGCTTTATATCCATCTCACAAATAAAGACGACATTGCTAAAAAGGCCTGGTCAGCGGCCAGGCTGAGAGGTTTTTGGAGTATAACTTCTGATCCAAACATGCTAGCTCAATGAAACCTTCACCATCGTGATCTACGGACTAAGATACAGGTAGTCCATTCAAGATATCCGGCCTGTCAGCTTTCATTGAGTCATGGTGCGCGGACCTTGACTTTACCTCCGCTGACAAGGCTGAACGGTTTTTGGAATATAACATCTGACTACAACTAGCTAGCTCAATGAAATCTTCACCATCGTGATCTACGGACTAATATACAGGTAGTCCATTCAAGATATCTCGCCTGTCAGCTTTCATTGAGTCTTGGTGCGCGGACATGGACTTTACCTCCGCTGACCAGGCTGAACGGTTTTTGGAATATAACATCTGACTACAACTAGCTAGCTCAATGAAATCTTCACCATCGTGATCTAAGGACTAAAATACAGGTAGTCCATTCAAGATATCCGGCCTGTTAGCTTTCGATGAGTCATGGTGCGCGGACCTTGACTTTACCGCCGCTGACCAGGCTGAACGGTTTTTGGAATATAACATCTGACTACAACTAGCTAGCTCAATGAAATCTTCACCATCGTGATCTACGGACTAATATACAGGTAGTCCATTCAAGATATCTCGCCTGTCAGCTTTCATTGAGTCTTGGTGCGCGGACATGGACTTTACCTCCGCTGACCAGGCTGAACGGTTTTTGGAATATAACATCTGACTACAACTAGCTAGCTCAATGAAATCTTCACCATCGTGATCTAAGGACTAAAATACAGGTAGTCCATTCAAGATATCCGGCCTGTTAGCTTTCGATGAGTCATGGTGCGCGGACCTTGACTTTACCGCCGCTGACCAGGCTGAACGGTTTTTGGAATATAACATCTGACTACAACTAGCTAGCTCAATGAAACCTTTACCATCGCAAACTACGGACCAAAATACAGGTAGCCCATTCAAGATATCTCGCCTGTCAGCTTTCATTGAGTCATGGTGCGCGTACCTTGACTTTACCTCCGCCGACCAGGCTGAGAGGTTTTTGGAGTATAACTTCTGATCCAAACATGCTAGCTCAATGAAACCTTCACCATCGTGATCTACGGACTAAGATACAGGTATTCCATTCAAGATATCCGGCCTGTCAGCTTTCATTGAGTCATGGTGCGCGGACCTTGACTTTACCTCCGCTGACAAGGCTGAACGGTTTTTGGAATATAACTTCTGAGCCAAACATGCTAGTTGAATGAAACCTTCACCATCGTGATCTACGGACCAAAATACAGATAGTCCATTCAAGATATCTCGCCTGTCAGCTTTCATTGAGTCATGGTGCGCGGACATGGACTTTACATCCGCAGACCAGGCAGAAAGGTTTTTGGAGTATAACTTCTGACCCAAACATGCTAGCTCAATGAAATCTTCACCATCGTGATCTAAGGACTAAAATACAGGTAGTCCATTCATTCATTTAAGAAATCCGGCCTGTCAGCTTTTATTGAGTCAGCGGAGGTAAAGTTCATGTCCGCGCACCATGACTCGATGAAAGCTGACAGGCGGGATATATGGAATGGACTACCTGTATTTTGGTCCGTAGATTACGTTGGTAAAGGTTTCATTGAGCTAGCATGTTTTAATCAGAAGTTATACTCCAAAAACCGTTCAGCCTGGTCGGCGGAGGTAAAGTCAAGGTCCGCGCACCATGACTCAATGAAAGCTGACATACGAGATATCTTGAATGGACTACCTGTATTTTGGTCCGTAGATCATGATGGTAAAGGATTCATTGAGCTAGCCTGTTTGAATCAGAAGTTATACTCCAAAAACCTCTCAGCCTGGTCGGCGGAGGTAAAGTCAAGGTACGCGCACCATGACTCAATGAAAGCTGACAGGCAAGATATCTTGAATGGACTACCTGTATATTAGTCCGTAGATCACGATGGTGAAGATTTCATTGAGCTAGCTAGTTGTAGTCAGATGTTATATTCCAAAAACCGTTCAGCCTGGTCAGCGGAGGTAAAGTCAAGGTCCGCGCACCATGACTCAATGAAAGCTGACAGGCCGGATATCTTGAATGGACTATCTGTATCTTAGTCCGTAGATCACGATGGTGAAGGTTTCATTGAGCTAGCATGTTTGGATCAGAAGTTATACTCCAAAAACCTCTCAGCCTGGCCGCTGACCAGGCCTTTTTAGCAATGTCGTCTTTATTTGTGAGATGGATATAAAGCGCGGAGCCTGAGATGATAAAATTTGCCCGATTAGTTTTTAGCTAGTGTTTTTATATGGTTTCTGGCAATATTCAACGTTTTCTGTTTAATTAATTTTTTTCATGTTGTTTTCAGGGTGGGAGAATGTAGGGCATATTTTTAAAATATCTTTTAGAGCGTTTGAATTTTTATGTAACATGTAGAATAATTTTTATTAAATGGGAAATGATGTTTTTTAGTTTTTTATGCATAACTTTTTTAGTTTTCAAGATTTTAAAAAACGGTGAAAAGTCCCACCTTAGGAATAATTTTAGACACCTATTAGTGAAAGTTTCATTAATTTATGATGTTTCGTTAAAAAGTTATACTCCAAAAACCAAAATTACCTTCTGCGCCCTCTAGCTTCCACATGGTAACCGATAGATTTTTTTTCTTGGCGGCTATGGGCTATCAAAGGTGCTCTTTTCGAAAAAAAATGTTTCAGGTTGTAAAAAAAATGCGTTAGAATGGACTATTTTTTTTGGAAATAACTCCTCAAGATTGTAAGCATTGCTCTATATAAAGTGTCCATTTTAAGCTAGGGCGAATGCCATGTACTCCCTACATGTTCTATGTCGTAAGAAATGCTAAACCTTACCTTAAAATACAGTTTTCTAAAGTGCATTTAAGTTTGAACATAATTTTTAAAGTACATCTTACAATTTTATATTGTAATTTGTAAGTGACAACTTCTTTCAGATTTAAGGTTTTGCGTCGCAAGACGCAACAACATATTACCTTAGCAAAAACTATATACTGCATATATGGAACTGCTAACCACAAAGTTTAAATTTGATCTCATTAATTATTCCTACAACATCATCACTATGGTTCTCAATGATTTTTAAAGTTCTTTTTATTTATCCTTGAGGCATTTAGTTATGTTTAAAACCACGCGTACGAATACAACTATGGGTTGTAGGTAGACATGTAGGTCATGTATTGGACAAAGACCAAGTCAATAACAAAGACATGCATAATATGATGGCTTCAAGAAAATTGCCAAGGTCTTCTTGAGGATTACATTTAACGGCAATTTTTGTCTACTAATTTTTGTGCATAATAACAACACTCATTGATTTAGAATTTAAAAAGAGGTTTTCGTTGCGATTTAACTAAAAAACCCACTAAATTGTAATTGTCCAGTATCACATATATTAGAACTGAATCACTGGAAAATCGACAACGAGAAATTTCACTCTCACTTCGATTTCACTTGTTTGTCCCAAGTGATACGCAGACGAATGGATTAAAGAATAATGAATGCATAAGACATAAGTTATATAGTTTCTCTGTAACTGGTTACTGCTAAAGCATATAAATTTTATAGCAGCGCCTGTGATGTATATTTGCAAAGCAAGTCAAGCCAATAAGAAAAGGTTCAGATTACGAATAATCATCTTCTTACGTAGGTTAGTACATTTAAACAAACAAACAACTGTTTCTTTTAAAAGTAGGATATATTCCTTCTTTATATCCAAATTACGCAGATGAACTAACGCTGCGCTAATGGCACTAACCCATTAAAAATAACTACGTAACCGCTGCATTACCTCATGACATACATGTGCGAGCTTTGTGGTACTGATATATAATGTTTCTTCTTGCACATTTACCAACCATCACTTGTTCGATAACATACATGGTAATAGCACAAAAGGCACAATAATATTATTTTTATTATATTTTCAAAACATGCTCTCATAGTGCTTGCCACATTAAATTTGTTTTAAAAAGTAATCATAAACGACTGTTCTTCATAGAAAACAGAAGCTAAGCATTAGCATCTGAGCTAGGATTTATTATACATGCATAATTGTAGTTTCCTCGTCATTGCATATGAGGAATTAAAAGTACCACACAATCATTTAAAAGCACAATTATCTACACACTTGTATGCATTAATTCTTTTCATATGTGTACTGATTTGAAATCTGCGAACGTGGCGGCTGAACTTCAATAAGATGCATATTGCATACATGCTTTCAAAAAAATCGTAGTACGAATGCTGGTCTTAAACTTGAAATTTTCGCAACTTTGCGCAGATGTGCATATTATTAAGGTTCACGTTAGTGTACCTTTACTCCTATCATCGTGATGTGTCTGCACGTCCCTCCGTCCCTCCGTCCGTCCGTAAGCACGATAACTCGTCAACCGTTTGACCTATTCCAATTCTGTCTTTAGTTGTCGATAGCTACACCTCTTGCGACGATCCCTATTGATTTTCAGGTCAATTCGATAACCGGAAGGTACCTAAAAAGTACCTTTTCTAAAGTACTCTTTTTTGCAGCATTTAAACGCCATAGAGCCACAACATTTTCACTGCCGATATGGAAATAGTGCAGAGACTACAGATAGTGGTCCTTCAAGGGACCAAACAGCAGATAGTGGTCCTTTAAGGGACCAAACAGCAGATAGTGGTCCTTTAAGGGACCAAACAGCAGATAGTGGTCCTTTAAGGGACCAAACAGCAGATAGTGGTCCTTTAAGGGACCAAACAGCAGATAGTGGTCCTTTAAGGGACCAAACAGCAGATAGTGGTCCTTTAAGGGACCAAACAGCAGATAGTGGTCCTTTAAGGGACCAAACAGCAGATAGTGGTCCTTTAAGGGACCAAACAGCAGATAGTGGTCCTTTAAGGGACCAAACAGCAGATAGTGGTCCTTTAAGGGACCAAACAGCAGATAGTGGTCCTTTAAGGGACCAAACAGCAGATAGTGGTCCTTTAAGGGACCAAACAGCAGATAGTGGTCCTTTAAGGGACCAAACAGCAGATAGTGGTCCTTTAAGGGACCAAACAGCAGATAGTGGTCCTTTAAGGGACCAAACAGCAGATAGTGGTCCTTTAAGGGACCAAACAGCAGATAGTGGTCCTTTAAGGGACCAATTAGCAGGTACCTTTTAGTTTACGAGTGAACCTTTCTTCAAGCTTACATAGGGTTTATTTTTGCTCCTAAAGCATGTGCTGTTTAATTCCCATATATAAATGTTTTCAAAATCAGTTTCTGCCATAAAAGTTGTATTAATCTTTAAAACAAAAGTGAGTCACTTGAACTTAAAATACATTTGAATCTATAACAACGCCTTGTGAATGTGTTCTGACTTAAAACACCAGTGAGATAAACCATGTGAAGATTAGCACATAATTCCTAAATGTATGGTTAAGAAGGTATGCAATCTGTTTCTTGGGTGGTTTAGTTATTATTGTGAGCAGTGATGATGATAGCCTATTGAACTCATACTGCATAAACTAGAAACAATATTGAAAAGCAACTCATAAGCCGCTTCTTCAATTCAACGTTACAAGTAGGCAGTATTTTAAAATGATGAGCATTTTTACTACTCATGCATGTAAGACAAGTGCTTACCTCATTTCGACTTTAAAAGTTTACTCAAGACACAAGATAAACACAAGAATGACGTGAATAAATATTACGATTTTGCTAAAATATTTCCGATAGTTATTTAGGATGCTCCTCCGAATTTTACAAAGCATTTCCGTTGCTCTACCTTCATATTATAAATAGTTTCATTATTCAGATCCAGTGGTTGCAGCGTTTTATTTCATAATTTCACTTTGCTCACTCTCACTGACGACTTTGTCGTGCACTTATTTGTTTTTATTCTTCCGTTATAAGTTAGTACATGTTTCATGTTGTATTCGACCGTTATTTCAATACCACGAGCGACTAATAGTTTGCACAAAACAGTTTATACAACTTGTGTTAATAGTTGTCTATGTGTGTGTGATGGAGTTGGAAAATTAATAAGATATAATTGAAAATTGAAAGTGTTCTATCACAAGCAATGATAATAAAGCTTTACAATTTATTTCATATCATTCAAGACTTCATTATTATCAAGAATTAATCTTCGTGTTACAAGAAATAGGTAAAGTGCGTTTTAGAGGTGATATATTATGTATTGATGAAAAGTGCGTACAGACACGTATACTAGTTGGTTGGGATCAAAACACTGTTACTCAGATAAAAATGGAAACGAGCATTGAACATCTAACCGTTAAATTCTTCTCATAGTCAATAATACATCATACTGTGTGACAGGAACGGTTTTGAATTTAACTTTGTATTTCCGATTCGTAATTATGACTCATATATCTAACCTAACTCATTCAACAAAGGAGGAATTCATTCAGCTATCAGGTAAACATTTAAGACTTTCTATTGGTGAATATTTGGTTGTTTAAACCGAGAAATTCGTTAGCTTATCTTCAGCTTTATAATTTATCAAAATTTGAACGAAAAATATCTCATAAACGAGTCACATGTTGATAGATGTAATCGAACAAATCTATGAAGGGATAAGACTTCGGAAAACATTTTCATATGTTTACCTAAATCGAATAACAATTATATCTACTTATTCAGGATATATGAGCAACATAATTATTATAAACAAATTAAATATAATTAAATGTTAGATATAACATTATATGAGTTTATGATAATTTACATGTAACTGTGAAGTCTGCTATCTGAGGCAGTAAAATTTATGCAGATTATCAAACGCCTTGTTTGGTATATTTATTTGAAAGTAATAATCCATAGTATTTAGCGTACACAGTTTAGTCAACATGGACTAACGACTTCAACGACTGCGATATTGAAAACAATGTCCTTATATGTAAGTAAAACATAGCTAAGCAAAACGAAAACAAATTTTACTTTGTTTTCTTTTGAATAACATGAGAAATACAATATATAAATTGAAAGAATGTTCAAAATGTAAAACATATAACTTGATATTGTCCAACCCGAACAATTTCTACTATTTCTACTGATAAATACTAAAGTGCCAACATAAATCCACTAATGTACTAAGTGTTATATAGGTATCTGTTTTTTAAAAATCAAACCAAGACAGTTTTCATTATTGAAACTCGGTTCTTTTTTGTAATTTTACAAGAAATATTCATATTCGGCAAGAGAAAGATACTAGCATGTATGGATAAAAGAATATATAATTTGTAAAGCAAAACTTTGGTGATATGTACATATAGAGAGCTAAATATAGGTTTTGGCCCATCTTTTTAAAAATAGAACTCTTGCTTTACACTTTTACTTGTTTCCAGCAAAAAAGCAAAGCCACAGTTGTGCTGGGAGTTTTATGTGAAAGTGTGAATAATGCTCGAAAAACGAACAGGATGTATCGCATGAATGTTGTATGATAACCAGTTGCCAGTTGCTGTGTACAAACTGATCATTAGTGCATCTACATTACATTCAACATTAGTCTCGCACAAACTAAAATTCTACAAAACAAACTCCTGCAAATACTCTAAAAGCATACAAATCTCTAGCAAAAATATTGTAACTTAAATTGGAGTTTTCCCTGATTCATTTCAATTTCAAGGTTTCAGTACTAGCAAATTGCACTTTACCGTTTGGTGCTATAATAGTTAAATGATTACTTCATTCGTTGAATTCAGATACATTTAGATATAATAATATCCTCTTTTCTTACAAACTGTGAATGAATGCGTGGAACTTTTAAAAGTCACAACTTCTAACGCAACAGTAGAGCACCAGGAATAGCTAATAAGTGAGCACATAGTATCCCGAATTTCGCTCACGCATCTTTGCGTATAAAACACTAACAGGATATATAATAGACTACATCTTTACCACACCACATAAATGCAATTTACGCAAATGGTTCTTCGGGTAATTCATGGTGGTTGAAGACAATCCTGGCTCTGTGCGTTATTGTACAAACTGTACCAAATGTTGCACAATTGAGGAAGCAGATTTCTACTAAACGTTCGAGAGCCTAGCTACTTGTCGGCTGCATGTTCCGTTACTTCATGTTCCATGTATACCAGCACTGCTTATTCGTATCCGACAAGCGAATTGACTACTGATTTATCATTTCTCGTCTCCTTGTCTTTTTTGTGTTGATGATACAAGAACCAATAGTGACACGAGTAAACTCATTGTACTAGCACAGATAATGTTGATTGCATGTGTATCTGTATTACTCCTTGCGTGAAATCTTTCATGCCCTTGTCTCTCTTTTTCGGTTGGATAGACATTCCGATTCTCTTCGTACACTTGCCTTTCAGCATTAGTCACGAAAAAGCAAGAAGCTGAGAGACCACTGAGACCGAGAATGGAGTCCAATTTATATGAGGCACCATAATGACTTCACATTACTACGTGTTGTTGTGAGGGTGGTGAGCATATTTGTCCCTGGTGCACATTAGAAACTCCAAGTGGTAACGAAAAACGAAGAAAGAGATAACCCGATCACGTTCGACAAAGGCAATCTAACGAGTTTTATACTAAATTTTCTAGCAAAGTACTTGTTATTAAAATAAAGCCATACATGCCGACATGTAGAGGTCACGTTGGAACTTTGAAATTTTTTTTCATTTGACAACCATGAACACCAAATTGGTTGAAATATAAGGTATTTAAATGAAGAGCTTGAAAAAATAATTTGCGGTGGTGGTATTTTAATGCTGAAAATCTAACTGCAACAAACATATAAGAGCTAGAAAACGGACTTGGCTTTTGAGAAGCAGTGCACACGTTGTGGGTAGTACTGCGTTTCATTTTAAATTCTCCTTTTAGTGAACTCAAAAAGGATGATTTGTTAGTTCTGTGAGTTGAAACGTTTCCAATTTGACGCATCTAGAACACTGCATACAACATAGTAGAATTATGCAAACCTTGAATAGCTGAAACAAAGTCCGCACAATGACATTGACAGAACGCGTGATGATGAATACGTCGGGCGAAAGTTGATTTAATGATGCAGTTTTAAATACTCAATTTCATCGCTATGGATTTTCTTGCTAGCAAAAGTGAGCCAATGTTTAGTGTGAAATTTTCGAGTTTTTGTAGCGTTTTATTCCTTCGATTTTCATGAAAATAATTTTTGTAGTTTTTCGGGGTTCGTATCCATACCCATCCTTAGTTTTTAGTGAAATAATGTTATAGCTTTGGAGTGATCTAAAAATAAAGGTGAAGTTTATTTAACATTTATTCTATCTATATTCGTTTACAACTTCGCAATCGACAAGATTAAGTGATCAAAATCGTTTTTAATATTACAGACTTGAAATGTAAAAATTTTATTGCACGCATCAGGCGAAAAGGGTACAATTATTACAATAAATCCCATCGCCTGTGTAAAGCGCGGGACAGCTCCTTCTAGTGCTCATGCATAAAAATAAAAGTAAAACCGGCAATATGCCGGTTGCAAAATATTACCTTAATGCGATCTCAAAAGCTGAGAACAACAACAGCAATAATCGCGGATCATCATTTTCGGTGGCTACCAGCGTTGCCTTGAATAATCAGAACCGTTTAAACAGTAATGGTAATGATCCTCAGTCTGTAAACGAAAACGATAGACGAGTATTTGATGGGAACCTGAAAACGCCCTATACTGGTATGTCATTACTCCTTTCCCTATTAGATCGTGTCTCTAGATTTCTACTGACTTAACTGGTGTCTGGCAGAAAATATATTGTAACACTAATGTTGTACAACCCTAGTGAAAATATTATTACGACGATGATTTCTTCATTTCCTTTCAGTGTTTCCTATGTATTTTGCATGTTTACGTGTAATTTATGATAATGCTCATTAAAATTCATGAGTCATTTTGAGAACAGAACAGGGAGTCGGCTTTTCTGTTTTAAACTCCATAAATTTTGGATGCATTTATCGGTAGAATAATCTCTGTACGTACAATCTCTAGTATACTAGTCAGTAGTTCAAGGGCGCGCCGTGCATTTTCCACGTTATGAACCGTTGCTTATTTGACACTTTTTCTTAGCCATCTGCTAAGTGTTCTCGCTACCCACCCAGGTGCAGGTGTTTTGTTATCACCTATATTATATTGACAAAATGACCAAGTGCAGCTAAATGACCCAAAGGAAACGACAAAATTCTAAAATTTTGTCGTGTAACTCTAAGTCGTATATTTTTGAACAACATGCCAGTGGGTTTTGGTTTTGGTGCCAGAATAAACAGTTACGTACTATTTACGAAAGAGTCTGTCGTTAAATTGAGATGGGGCACTACATTTTACTATACATTTATTTACCAATACATTATAAAAGCATGAGGGAAGTTTTGTAGTTCAAAAATATCAACTCAGTTGGTATATTTTTTAGACAAAGCATTGGCTTAGGTAAGAAATGAAGTTGCCAAATTGAAACACTTCAGTTCAGATTAAATGTTCGCTAAAGGGTGCTTGAATGAGCGAGTGATAGTAGTGGTGTGGATTTTGGCATGTGTTTGATGGAAGTCTGAAAATGATTTGAAAATGGCTAGCAAAACTGAGAGAACTTTGGTAATAATTTGGATTTTGAACAAATCTTCCTTCACAAATATATCTATTTAGGCTAGATCAACAAAAGAACTAATGAAAGTAGTATACTTTATGACACATTCGAATTGTGTATTTCCGGTACAGACTCGAAAACGGCTTAGTTGAAGCATCACCTAATAGACTGTGCTAAAGGAATAGTACATCACAGTGCATAGGTAATTGTCCACAGAGATTATAGATCAACGGGATAAAGCAATGCTCTATTTAGATTGGTATCTGGAAGTTCTAATTTTTAACTTCGCGAAGCTACATGCTGTTATATATGCCACTATAGGCTATATATGTAGGTATGTAAGTATATTGGAAGTATTTTAGTCTAAAATCATACGAATAGAATGAAAAATACTTTGCTGTCACTTTGGCTTTGTTTATCTTGAGCCATGTTTTTGTAATATATATTGTATTTGCTCAGAAAATATGAATTATGATACTGCTAGTTCCAGTGAACGTTGCATTCAAATTTTATGTAAAAGTCAACTACTTCCTCCATATGTTTATTAAAATGTCACGATAACATTTTGACAATATGTTATTTTCATTTTAAGACCACTCTATTTGTAATAATATAATTATCAAACAATAGTAACAAACAGTATTTTCTGAAACCCTCCCATATCACGTATTCACTGCCGACAGTCAGTACTAAGAATAAGCGCAGTTTACTGCGTTAGTCTTACAGCTAAACTTGCTAAAGTTGACATCTTTATATATGTATATGTTGTCGTTTTAATATGTCATGAACAATGCAATACAGCACAATATGTTTATAATGTTGGTATTGGAAAGATCATATTAAAATAAAAACATTAACTGATCGTATTATGCTCGTGCGAAACTTTACCATATACTTAGGTATTACAATAATACAAATACACAGACTTTAACGCTACAGGTTTTAGCCCAAATGTCGCATTCAGTTCTCAAGAAATCAATAGAATATTGTTGTTGAATAGAAAAGTTCTCACGTTTTCCTGCATATAATACGTATATATAATAGGAAGAAACGCACAATGAAATCTCTGGGCGTTTGCCCATAAATAAACATCAGTGGGTACAAGATGTTTATATCATTTCACTTTTATCAGTATGCATCGGCATCAGAATTATTTTAAAACCTCCCCTTCCTCGGATCATGATAGTTTAATGATGCTACATATTATTATGTTGTAATGTTGTACAGTTCTTCATAATATATTATATCATATACGCCGCTTTACACATAGTTGGTAATACACAATCCTGTAACGAAAAACTAGGTTTTCGGATTTTACAATTTCCATAAAAAATTCATAAAACAGATACAGTTAGTGTTTGTTTACAACTTTCCATGCTTTCAGCTTCTGGAAGATCTAAAATATTTAGAGTAGTAACTCGAATTTTTGAATTATTCAACTCTGTGCTTACATGGTAAAAACACACGAGATATGTTTGAGCCATAAAATTCAAAATTACAAGTATGAAATGAAACAATGGCTTAGTTAATTGAAAATGCAATGTTGAGCCACCCTTCGTTTCACCCTCGTAATAAACTTGTTGCTCGTACTCAATTGCATATAACAGTATCTGCTTTTGTTTCATGAGATAATCCTGTGACTTGCCTCCTACACCAGTAGGTCCAGAATACATGGCTGCATGCTTCGCTTTAGTTTTTATTGCTTGCGGCAACGGAAGTCAAGGGATGAAAATTTTATTACAAAAAACTCATTCCTTGGATCATACTGTCTTCAATGTTTGAATGTACCCTATGTTTGTGCATCAACTATATTACGTAATATAGCATAGCATGCACTATTTTAGTAATCTTTATAATACACGAGTAGTACTATAAATATATATAACTGACAACTGGTAAATCCCAGAATTTCACGTTTGCTTACAATATATATATTACCGCAGCAAAACCTATGATTTTCATGCAATCCCAGCCACTACATGTTATATCTAAATTATTTTGATTTTTACAATACCATTTTGTTGGTTCATCTTTTTGGGATTTGTTTATGAAGGGTTTATGAACAACTATTTCATGACATTGGTAATCAGCAGACCACTAGTAAAGCAATTTGCAGCAGTCATTGTTGAGCGAGGACACACGTCATACATTTCAAAGCATCATTGTTGTTCGAATTACACCCAAAAAAGTAATTCATTAATTCATTAAATTTAGAGCGATGGCTGGACAAAAACAGTCTATCCGCTTCATTCTAATTCATGTACATGCTGCTGCGTGTCCATCAACATCAAAATTGCTCGGCTATGTGATTCATAGCTTATTCACAAGTTGATTATCAAAATCCCAAATTAAATTGTTTTGTACTCATACTCTATATTATTGTTCTAGCCTTGTACACTAGAACACATAAAACAAATATTTATTCATCTAGCGTGAGGTGAACTAAAGTGTGTTATACGAATTCAGATATCTGCTATACTATTTTCTACTATTTTTGCCTTTCACTGTAAATTACATAATATTGTGCTCTACATAATATGCATTGAAAGGTGCGTGTCAACCAAAGTTTAGCATTCACAATCAACAATGCAAAAGATACATGAATATGAAAAATAGTGATTGTTGCCACTTGTTAGAATGAAATCGTGAACGCCTGCGCCTCAGCTTCTTTCTCCTTTTTGACTAACAGCTAACAGTAACCCGTCGGTCTGCTTTGTTGAATTGCATGATGCACGTATTTATTTTTACTAGCAATTTCCTATGAAACTTGCCTACGGCCGGTAGAGTTTTGATAGAGCACTTTCCGTTTCATTGTGTGGACTTAGCTTCACTCCAGGAAATGAAAAGTGCTTTCATGTAAAACCAGTTGGGGTGCTGTGGCTATCTTAATAATGATTGGTTTTGTTGCTGCTTTTGTTTGAATTTCTCACGGTGTGGACTCAAACAGCAGGTGTATGGCCACCAGATAGCACAAATGCAGAAAATCAACAGTCAGCTAGTCCACCAACGCAGCAAGTGAACAATTTGACCAACAGTAGCTGTACTGACTTGCCAAACCTTGAAGAGGACGCATCCATTCCGCCAGTTTGGACACCTCCAAGTGCCCCTAGTCCTTCAAGCCAAAAGAAATTTCGGCCTGTGAACTTCAATGTGCCTGGTTCTCCTAAGAGCTCTGCTCCTCGAACACTATCATTAGTAAGTGAATACTGACTAGTACATGGTGCTTTTTCTGTACATTTAGTACATTAGTCTGGTATATACAATAATGTATAATGGTGGAAATGGTGTTTTTGAAACTCTTTAGGACCGATCTAGTTCGTCTCCTCAACTACCCACAAGACAGCCTCAACAGCAAACGCAACAGCTTCCTTTACATCCAAATGCATCATTATCGGAGCAAAGTTTGCTCGTTCAGCAGAAAGAAAGCATCAGCAGTCCAGAACAAAACGATCATTCGAGTCGGTCAGATTCTATTTATCAGACTTCCTCTGGATCTATTAGTGTAACACAAACTCAGAACAGTAGCAGTCAGTCAACTGTAAGCTTGCCAAAATATCAAAGCCCAACGGTAACACTCCTACAAAAAGCCAGAGGTAAGTTGGTTTCTAGAGACATGACTCCTTAGACACCGTTTTTTAAAACAGTATTATTCTTGACTTCAAGAAACGATCATTTTCAGTTGAATTGAGCTGAATTGTATGTACTACTTATATAGATTTGGTAGTTGCATCAAAAACTGACTAACTCACACATATATAGTAATAGCAGCTTGGAACACAGTACTCAGTACACAAAAAAGTAGCACGGGGTTATTTGAAAAATTATGCATATCGAATCAAAATGAATAAATATTCAGAAATATATTGAATGTTGGCATGAACCAAATGTGATATTATAGGTTTTATATAGATCTGCAAAAGCCTAAATTAGTGTAGTTGAGAGAAATCCAATTTTTCGCAATGATAAACAATCTCTACAATTTCTCTAGAAAAATTGACTGACATTTCCGGAATGAATAACAAAAATGAAATTGGCAGTCATTCAAAAATTGGACTTTCAATTTCAATGATGTGGGGAAAAAACCATTTTTTCTCTTTTTTAAGATTGAAAAAAGTGTCATCGTATGATTTAGAATATTGGCACATTTGTAGGATTGCAGACGTTATATATATAGAATAATGCATATAAATTAAAATGTTTTGTTACAATGACTGTATGGTTATAAGCAAGCTATAATACTCATAATAAAAGTACGTGTATGTTTTTAAATTCGCAGAAGGACAGCTGCCCAAAGGTGCTCATTACTTAGAAAGCCAACAAAGTTCTCCTGGAAAAAAGACAGTGACGGCTTATGAAAGTTCTGCCTCCAGACATAACACCACATCAACTGAAGGGACGTTCAGTTTGGCAACCCAACAAACTAATGGTATGCCATCCAACATGTTTAAAAGTGTCCTAAACTTGTGTGAATTCTTATAAGCATCTTTCTCCGTCGTGATTCCAAGGTCAAGATGTCAATGGACGCCGAGTCACCGAAGGAGGGACACTAGAATTTGAAGGAATTGGACCAACAACCCCCGAAGGTGTTCCGATTGCTACCAAGCCGGTAAAAATACTCATGACTCTCACATCTCTCTCATGACTTAAAACACTCGTTGATTCTTTGAATTTTATTGTGCAGGCAATTCGAAGTGAACAACAGCATCAATGGTACAAACGCATGTATGAGTCCCTTCATGTGGAAAGGCCACAAAGAAAAGGTTAGCACAGTTCAACTAAAGCCAGCTTTACCTTTTGTCCTCCTTGAATACTTTAATAATAGGTATCCAAACCTGCAATTCTGATTCAATGCATTTTCAAAGGGATCTACAAATACTCTATGGAACTTTTGTTGTTAATGCGCACTGAATGTTGAAAACGTTAATATTAATATGTTATGTGTTATTTTTGTTTATGTACATGATGATTTTGCGAAACAAACTCTTTCCCTGACCCCTGAAAACTGCTCTCCATGACTTTATTATCAATGAATATCGATACCGGAAAACTTTTGGGATTCAGATTTTATGACAGTGAAGTACAAACGCAAAGGTGATTTTCTGGTATACCCCGAGTTGAGAATGTTGTGCTATTCTGAGTTCTAATGTTCTTAAAACATTGTTTAACTAAAAGTTTTACTTAATTTCCGTGTGTCACTGACATGAGTGAGTTGACAAATGTTATTGAAGTGAACTAACACATTTAGTATGAGTATGACTTTCCCCCTGGGTTTATTATGATTGTACATTTGAAGTAGCATGAGTTGAAATGAGCGTTTCTAGAGTGTTTAGCTAAAGTCTCTCTAGAACATTTAGAGGTTGAAGCAAAGACTTTAATGAAGTTATTTCTGCATGTAGGACCTCGTCAACTTGGTGGTCACAGTGCTGGACACTATTCAGAGCCTGAGGGGTACGAGTCGGATACGTACGCTTACAAATACGCTACTTTAGACAGAAGAAAAATTCGCGACAGATACTCCGAGTCAACAGATTGTTTTTCGCCTGGTCCCTCTACACCTAACTCAATATTGTCCCCAACGTCTACGTGTCCACCCTCAGGCATTCGTTTTACGCCTGGACGAATTGAAGATTATACTCCTGGAAATTCCTGTGTAATAGCCAAAGAGATTCGAAAACATAAGCCAACATTGCAATGGTAAATTAAACACAATCTCTGTGTTCTACTTGAAAAGTACACATCTCGACAGTTTATCTAAACTTTGTTTTTTCTACCAGGGCTCTTGGATCTAGGGATTTGGGATACGAAAGTGATTCAAATTTAATAATAAGAAAACGCGTTGACGAAGAAGCTGAATTTAGGGGCATAAAGTCTCCTCCTCCTCCACCGCTTAGTCCGGCGGAACAACGGCAACTTTACGTTGATATCCAGAAGGGAGGGGAAGTGCCTTTAAAGGGTTTACGAAAACTAGCACCAGAACGACCAAAAGGTAATACACTCGTTTTGCATTTTTACTGCGTAAAAACCGTTTGGCTGTACAATGAAAGTCTAATTGTAGATATATAGTAATTTAGTAAATTAGTACTAAATTTTTAGAAGACTGTTACAGAAAACTGTATCCTATGGACATTCTAAAATGTTGCAGTCACTTGTAAATTTGCAGTTACATTTTTACACTTGCTAGTGTTCTTTTTGCACATTGGAAAATGAAATTGAACGGGTTGCTTTTAAAATAATCCTTGCCTATACGCTTTTAGAAAATAGCTTGTGTGGATTTAACCTACCTGCTTATATAATTAATCTAATCATGACTGTTCTAAGGAGCTTGTGGAAATCTATCTGTGGACTGGTTTCGGGTAAAGTAATTAATAAGATATGTAAATTTTATTCTAAGGGATGTAAACCAACTAGAATTAACCATTGAAATGGGTACATTTGTCAGTCTGGAAAATTATAAATAACATGCAGTGAGTGCAGTGCAATTAGCCATTACAATGAGATATTATATAACAACCCAAAAACTAATACAAATATATACTAACGACTAAACTATTTGGAAGCACAATCATATTTTCTTATATTGTGACGTTTGACTTCATTTTGACGAATGTTAAAATTGAACTTGGACGTAGGCATATAAAACAATTTTCAAAGAAAAGTTATCTATCATCATGTCTCATCTGAATCATAAACCATCTTCTTCCAAAAATGTTCCTACACTGATTATTGTACCCATCATGTAAAATCACTATGCACCCTTCTTTCCGCTATGCACAGATTGTTCTTCTCTGCAAAGTTTCCTTCAATAGCACTACCTTGGATTTAGCTGAGATGCCCTACCGTGCTCTAGATGACGTTGTGTACAGGTTTTCTGTAAAAACGCTCAACACTGCTGTTTCACTCTTGTAGGAACCATATATCATACTTTGCCCACGGTCCTCCTAAGGTTTTGATTTCGGGGTAAAGTAAGATTTTTTCATCTTCCAGCATAATTCATTTTCTATTTTGGGTGAAGGGTTCCAGTAGACATTTGCTATCACGTTTAGTACATTTATGACGGGCATATGCATCTAACTGTTCTCAATCCTGGCTTAACATAATTGCGAATCTCTATAGAGTCTTGGCTGAATCTGCTTCGACTGAGAATGAGAAGCTTGCCCTCCTTCAGTGAAATGAGGAAAATCTCACCAAGCAGTAGGGGGCGATGTGGGTCTCCTGCTAACTATCGATCTGGAAGTCCAGTTTGCAAAAGCCCACCTCCAAACTCAACCGTAGCATTACTACAAGAAAGAATTCAAGAGAAAATCAGACGGTCGAATTCTGACTTGACTCCCCGACCAGATGCATCCTTTCGAAGTAGGTATGGTATTTCAGGGATAGATGCAGCTAGGATCATTCACACAGTTCGGTCTTCGAACCAAATTCGTCGGGCAGGTTCCTCTTCAATCCCTGTAAGATCTAGAGAGACAAGCGTAGAAAAATTGAGAGTGTCTTCACCGGAGCTACTCTCACCACGTGAAGTTAAGAAAGCAATGCAAAGCTCTCATCGACTCTCAATCAAATTAGAAGTTGTAAAGTCATCACCTCCCACCAATCCTTTTAAAAAAGGGAAAGACAACGGTGCTACAAATGAAGGTAAAAAATCTGGCATGAAGAAAGCTGGTAATGGAAAGCACTTGAAAAACACAACAATGTCAATGCCTCAGTCCTCAAGTTTGAAAGGAAAATCTGTAAAAATATCCGACAAAGTAACTGTAGACAGCAATAATTATCGCACCGTAAACACCCGTAAAAGTAGTAGTGGTGGTGCAGGAGGGTCTAATGGAACTGTAAATGGCACTCCAGTAAAACCACCCAGGAAAATAAAAGCAAAATTGATAGATCCTACATCATCTATCGATCCACCAAACAGAACCAACACAGGAGTAACACCTAACACCACCGCATCGTGTGCTACTGTTGGTGGAGGAAAAGTTCATAAAGTAAGTAAAGTGTCACCGGTCGCATCACGACACGCTAGTTGTTTGTCCCCACACACATCACGACCCACATCTCCGGGAAGTGGTCTGTCATCAGCAATATCTATATCGAATGGTAGCCTCAATAATAACACCATAAATGGAGCTATCACAAAGTCAGGAACGACTTGTGAGAAAGTAATGGGTTCCAGTGGGAAATATGCTCTTGGAAGCGGGGTCTCTTCCTCACAAGTAAAACGTATGGGAAGCAACATTGTCAGCGATGGTACATCAGCAACAAGTGCAACTGGAGCAACAAAGATGGGCTCTGGCTCTGTGCGAAAATTGATTCGAGATGGAGGCGAAAAAAGGCACGGAAATGGAACTAATCGGATTACCCTGTCATCTGTGAAGGATGATCGAAAGAGTCCAGAGAAAGAGAAGCAACCACTACCAATAATAGCAACAACAACAACTGCATCAAGGCTTCCCAGAGCTCCTACAACAACATTAGGAGGGGTGACTATGAAATCAAAGGATTCTAGTCTCGCCCGAGAAAGTGAATGCGAACGCAGAAGAAATAAATTTGATTTAGCCATGACAGGAAGTGCCGAGGAAAAAAGAGGAAGACTTTGTTCACTGAAAATGAAATCGAACTCAAATATTGATTTGAGAGACGAGGAAATAATAAAATGCGGTCGTGTTAGAGGATTCTTTTCACCCGAAAGAAATGTGTCTTTCTCAAAAGTAGAGCATGACATATCAAGATTTTGGACAATACCACCAAGAAAACGACGTGAAGGGTCGCCTCAACAGAGAGGGACGGTTTCCTGCATCACCTCCGTTTTTCTCGAGAGACCCACAAGTCTCGTTGCTTTCAGATCTTTGCCTGCCTTGACTCCTTACCTGACAGAAACGAAGCGTGTTTCTCAGTCCACATTCCTTGCCAAACAACACCAATTTCCATTAGTAAGACCAACAAAAACTTCAGCTTTGAGAGAGATGCTGGCCCATGACCCTGCAGCAATAGATGACGATATAAACATATCCATTCCAGTAAACAGTGGAAAATCAGCAAAAAATACGGGGAGCAACTCATCCAGTGCCAAAAATGCTGCAAAAAGAACAAGAATAATTCGCAGCGTATCATGTCTAACTTTAAAGGAGAAGCTGATACGAGATTACACGTACACAAATTATATTCTTGAACTCCAACACGCACGAAAAAGATCCCCTAGATTCATGCAGCTTCACCGTTTGTATTCAAGTCTGGAGCGTTTGGGGCAGCTTGAACGATCCACTTCCTTGTATGACATTCCTGTACTGAGTGCGGAAAGGCAGTTGGATTTTGAGGCTTGGTGGAAAGTTCGAAATCGTCTTCGCATTGAAGAGGAAATGTCCAGCATTGTCAATCAACTAATGCATGCACAAAGAAACCGTGAATTTTTCTTTAGACCAAAGTCTCCCGAGGCGACAAGGTGGAAAGGTGACTCAGCGTTGAGATGCAAACAGTGGAATATAGACGAGTTACGACACTTTTTGCTTACGGGAGAACTTTTAAAGCCGAAGCAATCTTCTGCATCTGATCTTCATAAAACCGCTTGGAGAGGTACAAGCGTGAAAGAGGTGGCGCTTAATATGGAAGTTGCCTCATTATCAAAAGCGGATTACTACTACTACCGAGATAAAGCTGCTGAGTACACACGAATGCCTGCATTACGTCGAGCTTTTTCTATGAGCTCTACTCTGTCTGATGATCAAAAGGAAAAAATCAAGTCTCGACTGGGAACTCTTATCATAAAACGAGAGAAAGAGAAAGCCTCATCAGCAGCGGTTGCTGAGGGAAAGGGTAGTGGTGGTAGCTCAACGGCTACAGTTATAACCAGCAGAATGGGATTAACGCGTCCATCTTCCACGAGCCCTGTTGATAGAGACTCGGTTGTTGGTGTTGATGGGTCCTTGACAGAAACCGCCAAGCGTCAACTTTCCAAAACACTTAGCGAGGAGTTTCAAGAGAGGAAAATGAAAGAAAGGGAAAGCATCAGTCGTATTGTTGAAGGCTCTTCCTCCATTCCTGCCACAGGCAATAACAATATTGGCAATGTAAAATCTTCTGGCGAGTCTGAATCCGACTCGTCCATAAAAACCGTAATTCACATTCCGGTTTCCACAAAAATGCTATTGAGGAAATGCCACGAACAGCAGCAGCAGAATAGTTTAACAAAGGGAAAAACTCCGGTATACAGTGTTTATTGTACGAAAGGTGTTCCATCAAAAGTTAGCTTTTTTGAAACTTTTCACAAAGACTCCAACAACAACAAGGAGGCTATTGTTATATCTCCGTCAGAGGCAAAAATCGTGAAAACGAAAAGTTATTCTGAAAGGCTAAATGCAAAAGACAAAGCGGCAACGCACAATGTTTCAACAGCAGAAGCTACAACAACAACAACAAGAGTTCCCACTTCTTCTTATTCCAGTCTTCCCCTCGATCGACCAAAAAGTCCAGGTACGTGTACTAAAACTTTGCCAACATCCTCTGGCAAATCTACTGGAGTGTCTGGGAAAAGGGCAAGATCTGTGACTCCAGAAAGGCGTGTTTATGACAATAGGTACATGTCGCACATCAATGTGATTTCCAAATTGGCATCCCTTCTCCTCAAAAAGGACAATGCATTAAAGAACCTAGTACAAAGAGAAGTCCTTGAGCGAGATAAATTAGAACGGCTCAGGTTAGTCAATGCAGGTGAAGTGGACCGACTCAAGCAATACTTTGAAGATCACATGGAAGACGAGAATGACTCATCTTTCTATCCGGAAGTGAGCCTCTTAAGATGCCTGTTCTGTTCAGATCCTAATCTAGCCAGACTTACGGACCAGTTTAACCTTGGTTCCAACAGCGGACATGCTAGACGCTGTGCAAGTGCTGATATTTTTAAGGAAAAGTTGGACTACTTTGAAGGAAGAGACAGAGATAGGATAAGGCCAGATGGGAAGGAAAGTTCACCTGTTCATTGCCGCTCCCCAGAATTGTACTTTAGTTCTCGGTCTCGCAAACCCATTTACCAGCCAAGCTCTACTCCGAATATTTGTCAACCCACTTTGACAGCGCATTGTTTTTTGGAGTCGCCAACAAAGTCTATGGAATTTGACACTTCATGCTATAGTTCAGATTTTTCAGGGAATTATTGGGATTACCGTTCCACATCCCCTGCTTTCTCCTCCACAACTGCTGCCACAACAGCCTATTCACCACAGCCGAGAGGTCCAATAGCTAGTACGGCAGCTGTGGCTCCTGTAGCTTTGTCAAGTGATCCTGATCCAAAGTCAAACAGGGAAATAAGCTACTCTAGTGTTCCTCCTCGAATTCTAGAATCTCGCGTTCCTCCACCAGTTGCCACTTCTACTCTAATAAACGCAACATCAAATAAAGCAAGTGGGCTAAATGTCGGATCAATTGGCCAGGAGATTGGAAAAAACTGGAATTTTGATCCGGCGTTACACCAGCCAAAGTACCGTTATGTTCCGCAACCGCCAATAATTGAACCTCGTCAGTATTATTGCAGTGGCCATTATTCGCGTTCGCATTCGTCGTTAGTTCAACCTGGATCTTTACCACCGATTCTCCCACCACCGCCTGTTCCTCCCCCACCGGCAAGTTATCAACAACCAGGCAGACTTACGAAATCGGAAAGTTTTCATGCGTCTACTTCAACGTCTCACGTTACCCCGCACCTATACCGGAGCGTACGTCAGTGGAAACCCAACGTGAGAGGACAATCAGAGCGAGGTGGTAATTCTACGGCAGATTCTTGTATTACTCTCTATTACTATTATGGTGTAGTTTAGCTTTTGTAGTTTATGATCATTCATTTATAACCAAATGAGATTTTGAAGCGGAAGCCCTTTATATAGTAGATTTCCACTTTTACAGAAAACGATTTTGCAACTATTTTGAAAGAAAACGAAAATGCATATCTACGCTTTTTACGTAATGAAAAGAATTTAGAGCAACTCAAAAACTAGACAGGTGGATGGGTAGAGCTTCCCACGTTTCCATTTTTGATGATACACAAATGTGCTGGGGGAAATTTTGCAGATTCTAAGAACATATTATGATAAATCATGACAATAATCTTCCTTCTCCTCATAGGAGCTGTGCATGGTTTGCAGACAACTGTATGATTGTGCCTTTTTTCTCAGTGCATAAAAAGGAAGAAGATGGTGCATGAATGAATGAAGAAATCCTTGGCGTACTTCGTTCTTACTTCACTTTTTATTTTTACTCCTTCTTGTTGTAAATAACTACATATAACATATATTAATTTCTATCACTCTACAATTTACCATACTTTCTACACTGTCGGACAATCATGTTCTATCTATATATGAACATTAATGTAAATATGACATAATAATTAATAATAATACTAATGACTAACTTTTAGTTGTATATTACTAAAATATCCTCTTCTTGCTATGTGTTTCTATCCAATTCTTATATTATCTGTTAATCATCAAAACAATATTGTAAATACATACGTTAACGTTATATTATGCTACATCGAGTCATAAAAGCGCGGACAAGATGAATGTGGGACATGTGCATATAATTATCAAATGTTTCCAATAGATTCTTCAAGGGTTTGGTTTTACGTTTGTCAGAGGTTTTGATTGAGCGCGATAAAAACTTTGCCAACTATTATAATTGCATTTTGCTATGCTTGTTTCTCTGAAAATATAATTCGCCTTAGGTTTAATCGTTTGGAGCTAATGAGAAAATGATAAAGTTCGTATAGGAATATATCCCAGATTAAGTTTAAAAGATAAGCAGCCAACCCATTACATGGTCTTTCTTAAATGAAGATTTTAATGCAAAATAGTACATGCTTACGTCTTTTTGGTAGAACTAATGCAAGTAACATTTGGCAGAACTAGAAATCTAGTTTCCTCTTCATAGGGAAAAATGCAGTAACGTTGTATAGTGCATACTACCATCTTTAAATGCAGTCAGCAGTATAGCAGCAACAGTATTCTCTTTAGTTTTTAGGCTGCGACAAGATCAAATCACCATTTAACAACAATCAAAAATAGTCATCCATAAGAAATTACCTAAACGCTAGTACAAAGTGATGAATTTTCTTAAGAGAATGTTTTCTTAAAACGGAAGTGCATTAAGCTTTTTATTGGTTTAGTGTTTTATAAGCAAGCTGTTTTAAGTGACGATTACTCGGACCATAGCCGAATTCTTTATTGTAAATTTATTGTAAATATATTATATCTGTACTAGATATTATCTAGGTATATATATTGCTTTGGGAAATAATAATGGTCTATTCCTTTAAATCCTTTAAGAAACTTTAAAACAAATATTCGCAAAATCTCTACTGTACTCCTATTGTATTCTTGTTTGTATGATAATCATTTAGTCAAATAAAGTGTGTGTGTGCGTGTGTGTGACTCTTTCAAAATACTTTTAGAAATAATTCTTGTTCGTTGTATTTACTTGTTTATGACAATATCATGAGTTGTTCTGGACTCTGGACGAAATGGTTATATGAAACTATACAGAAAACCAAAAATAGAGATGAACTGGAGAAAGTCGCTTGTTGCTTATTGACCTTACTAACACAGAGTCTCCCAGTAAATTCATGTCGCAAAGAAATGTTTTGGAATATATCTTAACCGTCAAATATACCTAGCAACGTAACCATTTCCCGTGTAATAAAACAAAACGATATCTGTTTTTGAAGTAATGTGTGCATTATTCCCTAACGACCACTTATTTGACTTGTTGGTGGAAAACGTTGTGAAGAACGAGTATTTTCAGCATCATGAGTTAAGAGTGGAAATTGAAGAGAATTGGTTTATCTCGTTCGTCCATTCAGAATATCATCATCCTCATGAAGGACAACCTGTCACTGGATTTGGACCAAATGTCGGCCTTCCTTTACAAAGATCTGCGTCCCTTAACTATACACACGAAAAACGTCGACAAGCTCCAACCGCCATCACTACTGTCAATAACAATATCAATAGCAGTAAAAATATTCACCAAGGGATTACAACAAATGTCTCATCAACCGTCTCACATGCCACAAATTTCGTCAGTAGTGCTCACAACACGACGAATTCGAGTACAACTGACATAGACAATCAGATTCGTGTAATCGAAAGTCAGTTTGAGGGCAGTCATGACAACAGTAGTTTGCACCATGAGGTACTACCCCCGAACTGTGCTATTAGTGATGCTGGTGCAAGTATCCCAGTTATAAGTAATGCTGTCGATGCCGCCGCTGCTGTTGGTAGAATGTTGCAAGTAGCAAATGCTTCATCAAGTAAGTCAGCTAAAGAAAGGATCTTTTTGTGACATTTTGCCTTGTTTTAGCTTCTATTTTGTGATTGTTTATCATACTTTTAGTTAAAGCCTAGTAAATGCCTTAATTATTTAAACCTTAGCTGTGGAGTCAGTCAAGTAGTATTTGTACCTTATTTATCTCGTTTTGCCAACTTATTCCATCAGTTAAAACTTATATATATTTCCGGGTTGTTATACCCTGACTTCCAGTTTTGTTTTGATTTAGCAAATGCACCTTTAAATGACTGATTTTGTTACAAGTATATAGTGGTTTCGTTAGTGTAGTGTTCCCTTTTGCCAGTGAATCGTAGTAATATTTATATGATGCTCGGTAGTTGCTGTATTTAAATAGTACGACCATACGAGCATGCTTATGTCAGAATTCCTGCAAAATCACTTGACACACTTTCGCATTTTCAATTTGACATACTAGTTGCTGAGAAATACCACCCATTTTCATGACATGACACCAGAATCAATAGGGTAGAAGCCATATTATTCATTAACTTCAAAAAACGAAACTGTATGTACACCATTGACTGTAATAAAATAATTTGCTATAAAATGGGTAAAGGTGAAACTAAATGTAACCTGTATGCGTTTGCGTTTTAACAAGGTGTTTGGTAGAACGCAGAATTTTATCAGAGAAAACCTGCTGTAAAAATAACACCAGTAATTATTATTAGCTATCTATTGACAAATAAAAACAAGTAAACCAAACAGTTTTAAATAATAAAATAGCCAATATGATAATCATGGCATGTTTTTAATGGTGTACGTTCAAATATCAATGAGGACATAATAATGACGCATCTTTGTTACATATAAGTAGGAAAAATGTTTTCGCTTTCGTTTGTATGGTTCTCATGTCTGCTTTCATTCTCTTGAAATATAGCATCGCCAGTGAGGTATGCCGAATCTGAAGTCAACATCCATTACAAAGCTCCAGTGAGATTTGTTGAAAAAGAGTTTATTGGAGAAGACGAGCTTCGTAGACGACAGGAGATTGCAATGAGAAGATTTTATGAAGAACAGAGACAACGGAAGTTTCTTGAGGAAATTCAAGACATGGAAAATCGACGGCATATGGACAATTTTACGTAAGTTCCTATTTTTAATGTGTTCGAATGGATTCATTCGTCATAGAAACAATTATACCATAATTCTTTATACGATGCTGTTCTAAAAGCGTTGTTTTACAATATTCGGAAGGAGTTTACCCTTTTGCCAGACTTACCTGTAATTTTAAATGACTTTCTACTTGTTATAGTATAGTATGCTATATGTACATGGTGAACCTTTCTATTCGAAGCACTTTCTCCCAGAAATGAACTCACCTAATAATTGATGAACATTGAAAGCAACTTCATTTTATCATAGCACAAGGCCATAGCTTTTTCACTCAGTCCTCATTCCAATAAAAAGGCTTACTACGTTTACGTTGTTATGCCTTGTACTTGGAATGATGAGCGAACGACTGAACTACGTAGTAACACAATATCAGCGTTGTATAAAAGAACAGTGATGAGGTCTCAATGACGGAGTTCCAGCAGAAGAAGTCTCATTCCTCTGTTCATATGCATTCGAGCATCACATCTTTATTGCCAACAAGTAAAATGTGATTCATTATTTTCCGGTGAAAGTGGCTGGTCTCTTTTCCCAATTGAAGTATAACCTCTCATCGAAGCAAAAGCACAAATAGCGTATTCATGGCATGAAGAAACCGAATCATTACGTTGTAGGGCTATTTTCTTTTAAAGCTAAAGGTTGTATTGAGGCATGAATTGAGCATAATAAGGTATATTATCTAATAACACGCTCTAATAAGAAGGATGGAGAAAAACTTTTAGAACAAGTCAATAAAATGATCTTTGATGATGTATGATGGCTTGTAATATAACACGCTGTATTAATAC
Source organism: Entomobrya proxima (assembly GCA_029691765.1). Lineage (NCBI taxonomy): Eukaryota > Metazoa > Arthropoda > Collembola > Entomobryomorpha > Entomobryidae > Entomobrya > Entomobrya proxima. Next base: position 18,881,805 of record CM056168.1, read on the forward strand.
GGCATATTCACTTCCATTTTTTCAGTCCATCGCAGAAATCGCCAATTCCGTTGAACAGATATGATGACGTGATTGACGAGCTTCCGAAAAGAAGATGGAAAGAAAAGACAGAGTCAAAATGGGCAGCTAGAGCATTGTTCAATTTTCTAGCACAAAACTCCAGGTAATACTTTCCTTTCTTCGTTCCACCAAAATAACTGTTAGTACTTGATGTACATACTAGGTATGTATGCGGACGTGCAAACGTATAGTAGACACTAGAAAATGTTGAAGCAAAAAAAGTTTCTGAATTCAAGATTTTTCTATGACAAACATACTCCCAAAACATGAAAGTGAAATTATTTTTCTCGGTGACAATGGGTTAGTTCAACGCTGAGCTCCTTGAAATAATTTCTCATTTCATTAGATATATTAAAGCTGGGAGCTTCACTCAACTTCAACAATTTTGACCAAAAAGATAAACCGCAGAACCACGCTCATTTGTAAAGCCAAAAACTTTAGTAAAGAACACAGACTGGAATAAAGTTTGTGATAACTTTTAAAAAACGTTGAGAAGCATTCTAATTTAATGTTCCATGTTTTTCGTGTTTGTTTGCAGAGAGCTTAGCTTCCGCAAAGGCGACATTCTATTTATTCGACGAAAAGTTGACTCGAACTGGTACGAAGGAGAACATAACGGTGCGGTTGGGATATTTCCGTGCTCCTACGTTGAGGTAAGAAAAAGTTTTCTTTTACCTAAGAGTACACTCTAGGTGAAACGGTAAAAGTTTACACGTTACATGTAAATGTAAATAGCGTGAAATGATATATATGTTGCCTTTTTCTTCTGGTAAATCTATGCAAACTTATTTTTGTACTTAAAAGTTTTTATTTTATTGCTTTCTGAATGTCCGTCGTTGTCGAAAAATTTGCTAGTGTAGCAAACAATGCATTAATTACATCGTTTTTGTAGAACTTGGCATAATATCTAGTCGAGTAACTGGGAATGTTAAAAACTAAGGTTGTGTTGCTTGCTTCATTTCCTGCTCTGGCCAGAGAGGATCGTGTTTCAGTCTTCACAAAAGTCGGTACTCTTGTTATACTTTTTAAAATGACTTGAGTTTGCGGTCCCATGCCATAAGGCTCTGATTTCTGGACGTCTAGAAAATATGAGCCGTTCCTCCTGGAAGAAAAGACAAGAAAAGAAAACAGCAAGTTAATGATATGCTGGAAAATGAAAAATAGTTGAAAGGAGCGAAAAATTAATGGAGCCACCATTCTGGCACTAATGTGTGTTTCCTCAAATGTGGATCACATAACTCACATTAATCTTTTCATTTATATAAACGAGCAGGTTGGACAAAATTATTTATCTCTGACAGTAGTGATTTACTTGTGCATGTCTAGAATAACTCGAAAATGGGTGACTCTTGTAATAGACTGGTTAATGCTTTGTCATGAAGTACAAGGAACAATTTGGTTTACTTACATTCGCGGACAGTGTTCTCCCATAAATGAAAAGTCTTCTCCGATGCATTCGCATATATTCTTTGTAAAGCGCCGCCAGTCTTCACATTTGCAGCTGGGAAACGCAAAAGGAGATCCGATAGATTCAGCAAAATAGTATATCCCTATTTCGTGGCTGCAGTAAAAGTCTGCATGTCGAAGCGGAAAGAAAAAAATGGTTACATCAATGTTGGTTAGAGAGAAGCATTTTTAACAAAAGTCGTAAATCAGAGAGGTAGTATAAAGTGACCTTTAGCTGTAGCGAGTGACTTGGGTGGACAGCTTGGTTGCCTTGAGCCACCAGCCGGATAGAAGTCGACATGTCCTATAGGTTCTTTAAGGCCAAGGTAGCTTTCTTTTCGCGAAAGAAAATCACCTCCGTCAACGTGAATAACATCGACAAAACGAGCGTTGCTCTTGTCAAGTCGACGCTCAGGATTATAGTTAAATGGCTTCCCGTAGAAAGGCCCAGCGGGATCAAGACCTTAAATATAAACTTTATCTTATAGCACACATTTTAACCAACACTATAAACCACCAGAAGATTCGTGTCTTCTTAAAATAAAACCTGTTATCCTGCCTATACGGCCACGAAGTATTCTACCAGCAGCTCCAGCCACATGTGCACCTAAATATATTATACCTTATAATATATATTATGTCCTGCCACAAATATTGCTGAAATATCTTTAATAAGCACCCCATGAATGTCCGATAATATGTATAGTTTCCAGCGGCGTTCCATGTCTAGACAAAAATAGGAGAAATTTTGCTAGTCGATCGGCTGCAATATCCCCGTTATTCGTTAAAAAATTTAGATGTGATGCAAGTTTTGTCCAATCCATAAGAACGAAATTGACGTCTGCAAATGTGATGTACGCATCTCGAATATATGCAGTATGTTTATCCAGCATTAATTCATTCGATCTATGGTTTGCACCATGTAGGAATATTTTTGTCAATCTTCTACTGTCAAAGTTACTGGAAAAAAGGGAACGCCTGTCCCATACGATAATTTCTTGTGCAAAATACGGGTTTTGTCTGAAATTTGAAATATGTAGAAATTGCAAAAACACACTTATTGCTTTAAAATATATTGCTTTAATGAATGACAACACACCATTTACCTTGTCCACAACCGAAATCTAATCGCGTTATTAATATCGTAAAGTCCATTGCGAACGAAATCGTTATCAAATCTTCTTACTTGACTTACATCATTGTGAACTTGGAGCTCACCCGGGCCTAAATTTAAAAGTTTGAGTTAAATTGCATGAAGAAACTAAAGTAGAGCAGTTACACAAATCGTATTGTTTTACCTAATTTCAAATTGAGAAGATAGGACAGTAAAAACGTGGTTAGTGCTTGTATTTGTCCCATGTTTTAGTCACTTCCAACTTTGAATGTATTCCGACTATCATGAACACAAAACTGGAAATAGATCGTCTGAATTGTTTTTCAGTATTCGTTTTATTTCTATAATATGCAATGATACAGCAATGCGAATTATGCAACAACGTCGTTCGTGCTGAAAACTGTTCCAACTTCCTTTTTAACTTCAACCTTTGATTTACTTGCACGAAAATATGATTACTTCCTTACCAAGTTGCCTATATATTTGTATGAATTGGTAAAAACAGGTGAATACGTGGCATATTGGACCATTTTAAACTTTTGCATTCTTATAAACAAATCATATAGCTTCCAGCTTAAAGCATACAAAATTAAGCTCAGTCTATGGAGATTGGAGGTGCTCTTTACCACGTACAGACAATTATTGTTTTAGACTGTTAAGGATTTTGAATGATTGAAATGGAGGAGTGTAAGGTCTTATTAGTATAATTCACGATAAATTCAATTAGATTTTAGTAGCATAGTTGATTCATATATATGATGCGCATATTCATACTCACAGTATGCATAAAATTATGCAGTAACGGGTACAATAGTGTAAGATCAAACCACTTTAGTCAAAATTATCATTTAAAGTTAGCATATACATCTGTTGTTGTTGACTCATGGGAGAATACGCCGGTCGTTCGTGTTTCTAAAGATGAATACGTAATATTATAATATTTATATCAAATGAAAAACTCCAGTGGGAGCCAATACGTAAACGTACGCATAATATTATAATCTTACATTCTACTGACGTTTTCTCGCCAATCGTGTTACCTTGATCCTGATAATCGAGCAAAAGCTGAAAAGCTGAGACTAGCGTGAGAAATTTTATGGCAAACTTCCTCTCCAACTTTAATCTGGGAGACCTTGTAACTTGGTGATGAAATATGTATAGTATGAATTTTAGTGAACGCCAAGTTTCACGTATACATTAGTGTTCCATGTAGACTAGTGCATCATCATGCAAGGTAGCAATATAATTCAGAGCAATTAGTTGCAATCTGGTAATACTGAAATCTTCGTATCAATGTCGGAGACGTGCACCGTGTGTATGATTGCTATTTGTCATTAATTAACCTTGTATTATCGTTTGCGTGCTAAACTTTTTTAATTAGCAGTTACGTATGATGATGGCTTGCCGGAAATGGTAGATTTTTTCGCAAACAGGAAGGAAGGAAGCTTATATTTTTCTTCAATTTTCATCCATTATTTCTTTTTGTATGTTTTAATGCAGGCGATACCTTCAGGATTTGATAATGAGCATGTCGTCATCCGAAACGTTGCTGCAGAAGGTCAAGCCAAAGTTCGCTTTAATTTCACTGCTGCAACCCCAGCAGAAATGTCAATAATAAAAGGGGAAACTGTGGTGCTAACTCGACGTGTTGATGCAAACTGGTATGAGGGGCGGATTGGATCACGTCGAGGAATCTTCCCAGCCTCCTATGTTCATGTAATTCGGGAGCCAGGTTCGTCGTTTGATCTGACAACGTCTTCTTCCAAATCTCCGAAACCAATCGGGGCCCCTGCGGCTCACAGTCTTGTTACGCAAAATGGAGATGGGATGTACAGTGCAGCGCGGCACAACTACAAACCAAATGAATACTCACTCGGAACGGATTTGTCAAATGTGAGCTTTTGCTTGTTTCGAATTTTGTCCTTGCCTTTCCCATAGTACTTTATAATATTTCAGTCGGAGATGTGTAATCGTAGAACAACTGTTATACGGTTACCGCACACTGGACTTTACTAGTATTATCGTCAGAATCTTAATGTCGAATCTTCAAATGCCAATTCCAAGTACTTATTTAGTATGTTTTATTCTCATTTCATATTACATGTGTTTTCGTTGTGACATGTTATACGCCTATGCCATCAAGGCATCATTTTATGTCTACGACTGACAGCGGTAATCTGAGATCGGGAAAACTTTTTTTGCAAGAATTTCTTGATATTTTCTTTTGTTTGGGGAACTTCCTGCTGGGGTATCGAGTGTTCGTCTTAAATGTACTATATTTATTCAATATTATGCGATGTTATATCGTGATTTCATATATTATCCATACGTAATACTCTACACTTACTAGTTATATAGGGTCGTTTGTCCACGTCGCTTCATTTTTATTTTGTTAAGTATCAAGAGTCATCGTTAGGATTATTGTTTGCTTATTGTTTTTGTGTTTGCAATTTCCTTTAGATTGATGCTTTCATCAATGCACACTCTTCCGTTGTATCCCCTTCGTCTGGTCAGTACCAGTACCGGAAAGAAAACATTTTGCCGCAACATCAAATTGCAAGTAGATCACAAACCGATCCCGGAAGGAATAGATATGCCCAAAATCTGACTATTGACACACGAATTGAACCTATTCCGTAAGAAATTCGCTTGCTTTCTAGGATCTCCTTGTTGTCGCTTTATTATATTTTTTGTAACTTGTTAAGATGATGATGACCTTTCTTCGGTTGCAACTAACTTTGGAACTGTATGTTCGTTTCTCATTTTGCATGCTTATTATGCTTTTTAGTAAACTTGTAGTTTCTACTGCTGATTCAGTGAGACCTGGATGCGAACTAAATCAAGAAGAAATGCATTAAATTATTCATTACTGTGTTTATTTAAGTTTACTGTGCTGGAACGTGCTCAACGTGATGCTGATATATTATATAACTTCTAGTTATACAAATACCTACTCCACTGTTACTATTTTGACCCCTCGGCATGATACCTACATTTTCTTATGAGCTTAAGTCATAAAGAATGCAATACAAAAAGCTCACGAGTGAGCAGCTTCCCAGAAATATTGTAACAAGCATGAAAACATGCTACCGGACTTTTTTGAAGATTTTCATACTTTTACAAATTTTGTAGAATCGTGACTGGTTACCTAATAACAAGCTCATCATAAACTACCAAATCTATGTAACTCCATGCCTGTTGTTCTTGTTATCAAGTAATAATGTTTACAAAACAAATTTTGCTTGCTTTAAACAATAACTGATACTCTTATAATTCTACACAAATATGGAACTGAATCATTTCGACAAATCTCGTGCTTTCATTTAGAATCCTCTCTGAGTAAAAAATATGCTCCAGAAATTGTAATAGTCCTGTGGAATCCTTTGACAACACATCAACATGAAAAGATTCGAAAAAACGTATTTTATTAAAAACATGGAACTGTGGGTCAACAGTACAATATTAGTTGTTCCTTTTATCTCATAATACCCCAGAAGATGATAGCATAGCTAAAAGATAGCTAACTGTGAACTGGTAACTAGGAAGACGAAGACTTTAGCACTAAAAGTATTGTGATTTTTAAGGGTCCATCCATCATTTTTGTGAATCTAGACATTGCATTGTTTATTAAAATCTATTTTTGTTACCTATCTACCGCAGATTATATATACAGTTAAGTTTGTAAGTTAGCCGAAAAGGAAAATGAATTAGTTTCAAACAGATTATCCGTAATACGTCTAGAAACGCCAATTAATAACTGTCTCTGATAGCAAAGTAGTTTGGCAAATTTTCTAATGCAGATGACTATAAAAGTAGAAATTAATAGCAATAGATGTAAAAGTTAGAAAGTTAGAAAAGTTCAACTGCACTTGAAGTTTATACCTTACACATTTTCTGTTTTAGGATGCGATAATGGGAAAAATTATAATGTTGTAAATCTTTTGGGTGGGTGGACTGATAAAAGTAAAGAGAATACACATTGAAACTACATATACCCAATGTGTACATTTTACAGAAGCTAAAATGTCTCAAATAACTCACAAGCAAATATATTGATAGTGTGATTAAGTGATTTGTAAGTTACCATTATGTATTTACATCTAATATTTCATGAGAAATGAGTTTCATGTGAATTTGCATGACTGAACAAAGTGTAACTACCTTACTCAGCAAATGGAAAACTTTTTCTATAGCATGATTTGCCATTTGCAATCTTCTAACTCTCTAAACTCTTTGAAAATGTCACTTACCAATTCAATTTCTCTTTTTCACCTTAATCTGATTAAAAACTTTTTCTGCCAAGTGCTCATTATAATGTTTTCCTAATCAACAGGTATAGAGCAGTTTACAACTATAAGCCTGCACATGAGGATGAACTGGAGCTGTGGGAAGGCGACTTGGTGCATGTCTTGGAAAAATGTGATGACGGATGGTTTGTTGGTACGTCGCAAAGAACGGGCCTCTTCGGAACGTTTCCTGGCAACTTTTTAAAACTGGAATTAAATTAAGTATATATAAATGGTTTTCTTCTATAAACACCCGTAGTAACCTACTGTAGTAAATTTAAATATGAAGGTGCACTTTATGAATTCAACAAAAAATTACACACAAAATACAAAAACTGCTGCAGAGAGATTCGAGGGAACTGTCTGATGCTTTGGAAATCGAAAGATGCCGAGTAGGCAAGTACATATAAAACCAATGAGTTGTATGTTGTCTACCAACGGAATTCAATTTGCGTACCTTTCAAAGACAGAATTAATTTTCATTTATTAGACCAAAAGGCATCCCTTTTATTTCTCATACTCCTCTTTCCTGCTTATACATACCAGCAATTTTATCTACACCAATCATTGTGCTTATCAGATATTGCAATGTCAGGAATTTTTCTTACATTTTGACCTGAAGTTGTGTTATTCTTCTGAAACGCATACAACAAATACTATACATACCTATATACGTACGAAACAATACAAACGTATGATTTTGTACTCAAGAATGACAATTGGATATCGCTATCGCAGTCAAAACAAAAGTTATGTATAAGGCATGGAAGTGGCTTAGTAATAAAAATGCTCTTTGCAATATAGTGCTTTACTCGAAGTAAGAAAAGTCTGAGTAACCTTTCTATACAACTGTAGGGCTCGATATAGTTCAGTAAATTTTATACGAGCATATTTGGGAAAACTCATAGCCTTGTCCCGAGAACTGACTTTCTATCTCGTAGATAAAGAAGAAGCATTGAGTAAGAGTCGCTTGTCACCACCAATATAATTATATACCTATTACAGAATAATTAAATGAGCGTACCGAACAAAGTACTCCCTTATTCTTACTACTTCTTTTCAAAGATAATATATGGGCTTCATGAACTACTCTAGCATGTAGCTCATGGTAGCATCATCATTAAATACTCTTGACTTGCTGTGTGGATTTTCTCTAATATCAAGGTAAGAAATACAGGCAGTGTCTTTGCATGTCAAAAGGCGTTTTCTTCCATTTGACTTTCACTGAAAGGTTCTCTGGTTTCAACTTGTTCCTGTCATCATTATTCTTTATAATAATAGGTATTTTATAGGAATATATTATTACACGTTTTAGGATTTAGAAAAATGTAAAAGAAAGTGCTACATGCGATTGTGTTTCAACTCTCGTGTCATGATGATAAGGATTTTTTATCATGTTACATTGTTTGAAAGTGTGCGGGCATACTGAGATACATTTATTGTACATATATACTTGAAAGTATATTGATGTTCATTAAGGATTAGGCAGACATTGCACGTAAGTAATTGCGCTTCTTAATACTAATAAGAGTTGTCATTTTACGTCATACACGTTTATCATCTCATGATGGAATCATTTGTCTAATGTTGCTTACTCTCACATGTTTACTCACATAATTTAGAGATCACAAATTTGCCAATTGATTAACTTATTCACGAATATAAAAAAACAGATTAGCTTTTTGTGTTTGGGTAAATAGTTCATTGATCGATTTAGAAGATACGCCTTTTAGTTCACTGATTTTATTGTGAAACCTGCATAGAAATCGATAAAAAGGTTTTGTAGGGGTAAAAGAAAATTTTGGAACCACCATAATGCACCATCAAATTTCTAAACATGAAGTAAGACTTAGTAATAGATGCGGGCTGTGCTTGGGTTGGGGCATAATAAGATGCGTATTGCGTAGGATGTACTGGTAAAAGAAAAAGAAAGCACAGCCTGTTCTAACGGGGCGAGGTATACACCTTTAGATTCACCCTTTGGATAGTAGCGTGCACTACGTATACATAATTCATTTGTAGACGTGCTCTTTCAACGTAGAAATTGCTTATATAGCAAATGATGTAAGGTACTACTGGATAGCTTCACAATAATATTATGTATCTTTAAAGTTCAAAGGTCACGGTGCAGTAAGAAGTAAATGCCAATCAATTTTGAAACGTTTTTGAAATCAATCGTATCGCCTTATCATTCGAGTTTCAGGGATATTACGTGTTAAGACAGTGTGAAGTAATAGTTGTAGAGTTGCATGAAAAAAATACGTACGGTGAATTTGGTTTGGTTATGAACTATGCCTAGTTTAAAAGCTTTAGATGATTATGTTACTACATTCAGTTTTTAGCGTAAGGTTCTTTGTTAAAGCGGGTATTATTATTTGCTTAAGAGCAGCTACTGTACCAAAGATTTGTGTAGTTTACCACGACATCAAGTGTACATGTTTATTAATTAACTTTTAACAATATTGAATATGATTAGTTTGAAATGTGCAAACTCGGAGTAGTTTGTTTTGTTTACCCATTATGTTTGCAGAGCATTTATATAGCATTTATTATTGTTAACTTACTGTACAGCAACCAATTGCCTATACTATCGGTTACCAAATCTAGTTTAACTTCGTTGTAACGAGCTATAATGACCACAGATTTTAAAACTTTTAACTAATATTATAACGTTATATGCCTTAGAAAAGAGACAAACCATAATACGCTTCCACACGTTATTAAAAGTACTTACGTATATTACATAACGTTAAAAACAAAAGCAACTTTCACTGCTTTTTCAAAGAGCCTATTCAACCTATTCTAAGCCCAAAAAACACTTAAGATGTAGTTGATAGTAAGCACTTGTATTTCTTTTACACAACTACAAACTGTAACTGTATAGAGAAAGGAAACTCGCCACAAGGTGTACTACAAGGAACTTGAACTTATAGCATGCACGCTTGTATTCTAAAACTTTTTCTGTTTTGCTTTAACAGCCAGTGTTGATATGATATAATGCCCAGGCAGGCAAAAACGTAATACTAGGTAAGTAAGAACGGTTGTTTAGGACAGGTGCCTTCAACTTTAAACGTGTTGTACGTACTACATAGTACATAGGTAGTTGCTTTTCTGCACTTCGAAATAATATGAATTTTTGCGCTTACACTTACTCCTTTAATATCTGATCCAATAATTCATCAAAACCGATATTATATAGAATTTGAACCAGTTAATAATTAATGTAAAGTGAAAGTATTAATAAAGGTAGACTTAATACGTAATATTATGGTCTATTTTACAAGATGGGAATTGCTGGTATTAATATACTGTTTTGTGCGGTCTATTTAATAGAAAAATGATATTTAATCGTTATTATGTTATATGATGAACTGGAATTTAAATGAAGATGATTCACTTGTCTTTATGAATAAAATAAATTTGAATGAGTCATTGTTACAATTTTACGAAAATGTTTTTATTCTGTGAATTTTTATTTATTCGTCATCATATACAATATCACGCATTTATATACTTATGATAATTATAAGAATGGAAAAATCAAAATGAGCAATGGGTATGAAGATTCAAGATGCATTGTGTCCGATATAATGATACACTAAAGAGAATGATTTTGTACGAAAGCAGTTGTAGAATATAAAACTTTTGGCTTTCCTATTTGTTTGGAAGAAATTCCTGTTTGGTCATAATATAATCCTGCAAACTGAAAACACTGCCTATTAGTCTATTACAAACTGCAAAATCATACCTAGCACCACAAGTCATGTATTTTACGATAAATATTTGAATGTTTCATGGACTGAATTTGAATGCATTTTGGACCTTGTATGCAAACATATTTAGTCCAGGTTAAACCAGCAATTGAAGAGAGAACAGAGAGCACAATTGCATGCGTTGCAGCACATGTTGAAATGAGCCACCAAAAACGTTTACATTTGCAACTGAAGTGAGAAAATACTGGAATGAATTATCAATGTGGTGGAGATGCACCGAACCGGAGCCACTTCCCACGTTGCACAGAGGCGTGGTACAGCACTGGGAGCAGACATATCTTTAAATATCGAATAAAAATGCATTCAAGCATGAATATTATGATAAATTTCTTATGATTAGCTAATTATTTAGAAGTTGACAAGACGTAAGGTAAGGCAAAAAGCATTTTCTTAATTTGACATACAATCTTGTACGTTCGCCCATTATAACACATCCATCTTCACACTTATTTGTGCAATTCCTTTTCACGGAAAATGTTTTCATAGGAGTAGTTGTCCCGTTCCTATCAGTTGATGTAAAAGCAAATTTCTTTACCTGCAAAGTCATAAAAATAAGCCCTGGTAAGCTAGAAGTAAGGTTCACGGTCATACATGGAGTCGTTAAAACCGGCGGTCGTTGCATGGTCCGACCTTGGATTATGTGTTGCAACGCACGACCATATAAGTTCATAGATGTCTTAATGTCTTTTGAAGCAAACTTATCAAATTGGAGTGAATTGCAGTCTGTATACATATTTCAATATTCATTTATTGCATATGTTACCCATTCTAAATATTTGTAAACTCTAGTGTTATTTACCAGAGACACTCAGATAAGGCAACAAATACATGAACTTGCCACATTTACCTTTTCAGGTCACAGGTACATGGTCCTTCTTTGCAACAAATAATCCAAACTGAAGTCTTGCACTAATCTTTCGTCTTAACATAATCTTAGCCGCACGTTATTTTAGAATTATCCGTCCCAGTCGGACACCAAATGCATATTTGTTTGTTTTTGTATATTTCAATCTTAAAGGTGACCAAACGGTCTAAGAGCCGTAGTCACGGATTGTCAAAAGTTAATGACTTATAATGACAGATACCCGATAATGACGGGAAACAGATACTCGAAGATGATAAGTGTAACTTTACTTTAAAAGAACCTAAATTTTCAGTTTAACACACAATTTTAAGAAGGTTTCAGCAAGAGGAAATGTTTTGCGCTACTTTTGTAAATCGCTTGGAAAGTCTTAAGAATCCATTATAGCAACCTGCAAGAGCTTCCTACTTTCTGCCGGTCACACACTCGCTATGCATCTTAAGTTGCAAAGAACGTGAGCCTTATTTCGTTTTCATAATGGCTTACAGCTAAATCTTTAATTAAATTTTAGCTTAAGTAACCCCTTTAACCAGTATAAATGCAAATTTTGCCCCTTACACTTTAAATGGGAGTCTAGGGTAAGGTTTCATTGCAGTTAGGATTTGTTAAACATTTACTTGTTTTAAAATCAAATTTATGTCCACTCTCCATCATTAAATATACATTTTGTTCTTTTGACAAGGAACTTGCTATGTCCAAAGAATTAATATTTTAATAGGCAGTTCTAAAATAATAGCACTAAAAATTTTCAAGATGGTCACATATATTATCTCATTAATCTGCCAATTCCGAGCTGCTGGAGATGAACGTTTTTACTGGTTGAAGGTTAGGTACTTATTGCTTGTTGTTTATTTGAATCACAACAAATTTGTAAAAAAAAACAAATATTTGCTCACCACACATATTCGGTGATCCTTTGTACATTTTTCAGGGAACCCCTCAAATCCATCTCCCTTGTCTGTAAAATTAAAACATGATTCATCCGTTTCTGAATGGCACACGTGACACTCTAAATCAGTTACATGTCGATTCTTGGAATCCTCAATCACTTTTTCCAACGCTTTTGATGTCTCCTTAGGCCACGCTAGATTCAATTATATAAAAGATATTTACACTGCAAACATTTCACTACTAAATTGGTATAAAAACTATTTTTACAAACAGCGTTTTTACCTATATGTATCATTAAACTGAAGCTTAAAAACAGGAAAGTAGTACCAAATTCAAATTTAACTGGCATCTTGAAATTTTAGCTGAACAACACATTTAAAATTTCGAAACCAAAATTCAAGTGCCAATACCATTTAGTAAACAGTTTAGAATGTATGTGAAAATGTATCACCATTCTAAAAGCATTGTAACTGATATAAACGGAGAAAGTAGGAAGTTATGCTGCAGCAATATTGCTACCAGTATTTGCTCTCCAGATGATTCGGCTTTGCGCATACCATCCAAAATTTGCGATCCTTTTCCGTATGTTCTCGGGTTTTCCGAAATCGATTTCATACCATGAGTATCATACTCTTCGCATACTTTAGATTATGTATGTACCATGATCCTTTGTCTACTTTGTCTGTAAAATCTGCGTCAAGTCTTTCCCCAAATATACCTTTAGCATTTTTAAACAAAACTATTCAAATATTGGTAACTGTAACTTCAAGTTTTCCATGGGAACAATCATTTAGATAAATTTTGATATAGAAAAGAGACTTCAACTCATTTGTAACTTACTGCTTACAAAGAAATTTACACAAATGCCACTAAGGCTACAAACATTCAAAGTTCAGTTAAGGAATATAAAGAACGGTTAGTGTGGCTTCATACGCTTGTGATATTCAATAAAAAGTAAGCAAGTAAAAAACTAATAACATATGCGTTCATATTCTTCCTTCAGTTTCATACATATTTGATTGGTGGCAAAAAAAAATTTAGTCAGACGTATTATTTCTCAATGCCAACATGCAGTATTAAAATAGTTAGCTCAAGGACAAATTAGAATGATATTGTACAGGTATTAGATATCTGATACCTGTGACCTGTACCATGTTGCCCATGTATTTTAAAGTGGCACACGAAGAGAAGATGGCACATTTTTTATCCATAAATGCATTTTAGTAAAATACCAAATGTTATTCCATTGAATCCAATATTTTTAATGTTCTTTTGAACCAAACATGCAAGTCTGATATCATATCAGTGATATTTTGTTAACAAGTGTGATCAAGAAATATATACGCAAGGAACGCGAACGCATAAGAAGATGTACATACTTTTGGAACCCGTGTCGGTACATATTTACTACGTAGTCCTTATTCATATACACCCCTTCAGGTGAGCGCAGCCACGTGAGAGTCCACTAGTAAATTTATTATGTCGTACGTCATTGCACCTATTTTTGGATGGTAAATAAATATTTCCGTGGTTTTCTGTGCATTAAGAAGTAATAAATATGGTAGCAGAACTCGGAGATGGATCAGAATCCTGAGTTGGTAACGATAAGGAAATTGGAACTCCTAAGTACCGAAAAGGGAAAGCAGCAAGATTTTTTGTCTTTTGTTGAAACTTTCACGCGTAATAGAAAGAAAGAACAGGAAGTCTACTATCGAACCCACGCAATAATTTGAGAAAAGGAAATCATTCTGCTACTAAAAAGCAATATTTGTTTCCTGAGCAAGAAATACTTTTGTATTCTTTGAATACTGGTACGTCTTTTTTATTTTCGCTACTATGATTCTAACTGCAAAAAACTCTAAAACGTTCATTTTAACCAAGACGAAATTTTAAATTAGTTAAAAGATGGTTACAGAAAATGATGCACAGAAGATACATCAAGTAAATTACGCAAGTTATAATTTATGTAAATCAGAATTATTTTCGGTATTACATTTTAAATGAGTTAAATGAACTCAGTAAATTTTAGTGTACAATTATATTTGGCAGACGTGTTTTCAATCATGTGATGTTTCAATTATTTCAGAAACTACATTTTCCCAAATTCTTACTATATTAAGTAATTTATAGTAAAAATATGGAGTTGCACTGTGCAACTAAAACTATCTACGTGAATATAAGAAAAGTACATCATCAGAATCTATAAGGAAATGCTGTGGAAATAGTTCTGTATATTATGTATGTATTTATATGTCGTGTAATAGTAAAAGAAAATCCACTAATAAAACTTAAAAATCGATGATTTTAATATACTTTTTAATTTTGGAGGTTGTGTATGAACTTATTGCATTCGTGAAACAAAATTCGTGCAGGTTTTTACAATATCTTTGGCTCCGGGAATCCGTAAATATTTTCATCTTTTGGCTTTTGTACAAATATTTAGTTTAATTAGGGTAATAAATAAAAATAAAATAAATTTAGTTTAATAAATCATTTGTACTGAGTATTTTAAATCAATATCTCTATTCTCTTCTAAAGCAGAATGATAGTTTTATCTTTATCCTGTCATAAACTTAAGTAGTAGTATCCCCGACCCGAATATATAACATCGATAACTACACCTCTTTGACTTTGTGTAAAGGGTGTCAAACCATGGGAAAAAACGCCCAACGCCACGCCAAACCAGATATTCCAAAATTGCGGAAAACAAAGATTTATGCATGCCTTAAACTAGTGTCAACACAATCACGTTAAATAAAGCTAGCGTAAGGAATTTATGGGCGTCTGATATTCCAACGTGTTTCATGTTGTCACTTATTTTATTTTGTTGGCGGAGGAGAGTTAATAAATGCAGTTAAAGTTAACAGGGTAATTAATCAATGTGAAATTTTTGCACCACTAAATACCTATGAGTACCTATAATCTAAGCTAAATACTCAACAGGTTTAAGTTTCAAACGCCCTCCTGATCTCCTTACGTTTGGCCGTTAGCTTTTTTCACTTGATTTTTTGTGTCACTATTAGCAAAGAAAGTAGATACATATTATACATTTGCATTCATTCACTTGGCTATTAGCTTGACAGGTTGTTATCCACTAAAGGATGTAAAATCCTGTTTTCAGAATCATACAGTCCAAGGTGCATAATATGAAGTTAAACGGTCAGTTCGATAAGTTAGATTGTTGTTGTAGTTGTCCAACGTGTACCGTTAGATACTCTTAGAATTTTTGAACGGTTTCCAGTTCCCACAAAATAACTCATGAAAGTTTTACTTATTCTAGGTTGTCAGACAAAATGCATGGGTTTGATTACTTTGGCACTGCCTCAGCTCACGCCTCACAGTAACAATCTGTGGTTTTATATTATAGATATAACACAGTAATCTATCACTAAACCATATCACTTTTGTTGCATAAATTTTTAAATATACGCATATTATGCAACCAATTATATACAGTACAGTTTGTTCTGTCATTGACTTCAAACTTTCTGAAAGACGTTCCCAACATTTCAGCAATCTCTATAATCATTAGCTTGCTGCTTCTGCATAGGAGCTATTTAGAATGTAGTGTGTCAGTCTGTCCGTCTATTCTATTTTCTAAACCAGCCAAATATTTTTAAACCGGACAGACATCGTCAGTGACCTAAATAATATCATAGCAGCGAGCATATTTCTTTTAATAAGCATTTTTAATGTTTTATTATGGATTTTTATTCATTGTGGAAAAGCTGTTAAATTAAAAAGCTAGTGTGGAAACCGCTGATTAGACATACATTCAAATATTATGTTGATGTGTTTTCTTCCTATTTTTGTTCCTTCAGTACAATGTAAATACACACAAAAAATTATGTATACATATTAAAGTGCTCCAATAATACTACGGAGATGTATTTGCTGCTCAACAGTGAAACCCATCAGGGAACCTATCGAGGTTGAGGGATTTCTTGTGAATTTGTCAAATGCGCAAGGCGTCCTGGGTTTGCATTGTTGGGACTAAAACTCCAGTGAATTAGGTGCATGGGTTGATGGGTATTCACATGTCACAACCAACATCGCAGGATATATTTTATAACAGTGTGAATTTTTTGTTCTGTCATCGTGTCCAGTGAATCTACTTTTCCATGCACAAATGCAAACCTACACTAGTTCCCTTTTCTTCTCACGTCGAATTTTTGATACATTCTAGCACATGTACACGTTCTCATCTGAATAGTAATAAAGCTTTGGAGAGACCCTTCAGCACCGCAAGAAAGCCACAATGAGAAAGTTGCTTGGTTTTTGGCTGGGAAAGCAAAGTGGCAAGTACCTAGATCTTTCTACATTACATTCTACATATTATACTGCTCCAGCGTATATTATGACTACGCTCTTTACACTTTTCTGTAGTACTTTTTATGTTTTCTTCACGCTATTTCTCTGCTGGGTCGTTGGCAGACAGACAGAAGGGGAAGTGTTTTATATGGCTTTTCTATACCTTTTATTACAGGCTGAGTACTGAGTGAGACTCTATTCTGCGAAAATAACAACAGTCAGTTGCTCTATCATCATATCATTTCCCTTTTCCTTTATGTGCTCCTTAACGCGTTCCGTACTATTTTTGTGCATTTGTACTTTTGCGTCTCCTACTTTCACTGGTTACCTATTCGCCCCAACGATCAGAGAAGCTCTTACTTTTCCCCAGTATCGGTGGAAGAACCTGTAGGTTTCCCCATTTAGCACATCGTGCAACACTAATGCCCCACTAGCATCTCACGTTTTTCAAAGCAGTCCAACAGTTCACAATAAAAGCGTCCCCATCTTCAACTCATACAACTTGGCCATCAACCGTGTTCAGAGATATAGAAGCCAGAAAAAGAAAAGGGATTCTATGGAGCCAGATAAGCGAACCATGGCTTGAATTTCAGCATGCATACGGAAGACCACCCTAAAACTCAGTTATAATTCTGGATGGAAGCTTGTTGAGCATTTCAGTTTTCACCAGATACCGGAGCGATGAACAACACAAAGTTGTGCAGGTTTGTCGAAAGGAGAACATGATAGGCAACGTCCAAACATATTTGGAACCAACAAACAGGCCCAGGAGTATATACTAGTTTCTCACGAAACCATCTCAAATCAACCTGAAATGGCACATTTCAGTGTAACACCTCAATTTGCATAAACTGCCAGTGGTAAACAGGAAAGTGGCAGTGAAAGTAGACACACGTCTATTCAAGTGTAAGCATTTGGCATCACAGAGAAAAACAATAAATTTGCCATCTGGGAATTGAGATTTTATAATACAAGTCAACTGCTCTTGCACGACGGTGGTGAAAAGTGAAAGTCTTTTGGAGAAGCAGCACGTACACAACTTCACGTTCCAAAAAGATAATGGGCCGTTGTTCTTTATTTTTCTTTTCGGTTTCATATACCCTTATATAGTAACATAGCGTAACAAGCTTTAAATTTCTTACATGTATCAACCTTACAACTACTATTGACCTTTTTGTGTGAATTTTCCATTTTGCATTCTCATTGAATTGCCATTTCATCTTGAAACACTGAACATAATCTTCAGGCAACAGAATCTTGAACGTTTCAGCACAAAGAAGTTTTTGTACATGTAATAGTTCTAACGATCGTAGTTATCTCGTGTGACAGATTGCAGATCTGCATTGGACATTAATGTAGCTGCTTCTGAGGTTCCACACATGGAATGCTTGATTCCATTGCTGTAAACAACACCGGTTGAATGTGTTTCTCTTCATATTACTTTATGTGCGGTGCAGCATGGAGGAAAACAGCATATTTTTAAAGCCAGATAAATAGTAACTAGAAGAAAGGGATGTGAAAGTGTTATAACTAAAGTTCTAGCAAAATGAGACGTCGCTGGCAATTTTATTAGAATTGACAATGTAAGACTTGCTCTACCATATCAAGGGAGAACAGGGAAGTGCAATTTGATGTCATTTGGCGATTACGACAAGTTAATTTAAACTTTATAAGTCGGTAACAATAAGGTTTCCTATTGTATCCTACAATAGCGCTCTGCTCCGCTGCACTCGCTATACCAATTTCAATATAATAGTGCTAACAACTCCGTTGTCGTTCCTTCTTGGATTATTTATTACTAAACGAGTTGAGATACAAGAAATATTGTGTGTAGTGAAACACCCGTCCGTATTGTGCTGCTAGCAATGAATTGGATTTATTTAAAAGGCTTCAACTACGTCTTTTTTCTGATTTTCGTGGAGATATGGACTGCTGCTCAGTTCTAAGTATCACGGATTAGAGACAACACAAATGAAATAAGAAAGAAAGACAAAACTCTGTTGATTTCCACAGCCTTCTTCCATTTCTCTTCGTTGTTCCTTCTTCTTCTTGCTTCGACTCCGTCTCTTCATTCTTTGTTCTGGGCAAAATATTTCAATTCACATTCATTCAGCACGTAAAGCGAAAGTCCATAATGCCACAAGAGACTCCTGAATAGGAAATAAACGAAACTCTCACGGCTCGCCATTTCTAAAATTGCTATACCATAATATTGGTGCTACCCGGATACATTCTATCCTGCTGAAAAATGAATAGAAAAAGTGTATGTCAGAGCATTTAATTGAACATTTTTTGTTGTTGGAGGGACATGCACCCGGTGGTAGAAGCAGCAAGTAGAGGAGTTATAATAATGGCTGGAAGTGAGAAACAAATCCGCTTAGAAAGTTGTTGTGCACGACGAAAATCGCTACAACTATGGACTCATTTTGCACGACTGCCACTGTTATTACCACCAACACTAAAAGTGGAGGGATAAATCGTTAAACATTATCATGTGTTGCTTCCTCCCAATCCTCTGCAATAAAGTAATGTACAGACGGTGCCATAGTTTATTTTTCATTGGCATCTAGTCAATGTAGTATACATTCTTACTCAGACTTTAACTCTTACAAGAGATAGACGTGCATTGAATATTTTTGCTCTTTCTATTCTCTCTTGAGTTTTTTGCACTCATCCAACTGAACTCATCCATCGTCGTATATCATTATCTTGACTCGACATATAAAAATAAGAACATAGTGAGAAAGAAAGACCTATCACAACACAACAATAATTCTTCGACTTCCTCTCCTGTTACAACTTACTTTTACTCTGACTCTCTAGTCCACGGATACCCTCGAGAAGCTGCATCTAGTCACTCATCATTATAATAATGGCGTGTATGGTAAGTTGGGGTAAAGTTAGATAGCCGTTGTAATTCTTTTGCACGAATGCTTATAGATCTTCCGATAATGCTAGTAACATGCTACTTTGTTATCTGACCGTCATTACTGCAATTATTACCACTATTGTTACATTTGTTCATTTATAAATGAACTTGTATCTAGATATATAATTATATAGCACTGTCTATTCAGGCAAACAACCCCAATCCTAAGAAAGAGGTTGTTTGGTATTTTCATTTTCATTCATTATTAGCCCAGATGAACAGTTGGTTCAGAGATCGCCAAATCGTTTCTATTACGTTTGCTTGTTCAAATGTAAATATTACCATTTATAAGATTAATATTTCGTAAATGACGCCTTTACCAGAAAAGTTCTATTGCTTTCGGGAGTTTCCACATACTTTGTACTGAACTTTTGATTTTTTTCTGATACTCACATGAAAAATGTTGGAACGGAAATGAGAATTTCTCATTAGACGGCTATTCTTGTGTAAAGGAGGATGCGTGCATCGTCGAATAGAAATGCTACGATGAGAGTGAAACGAATTAGTGTTGTATTGATTCCAGCATTATATCGCGTATCGGTATTCTGCCTGCAGGCTTACACTACTACTACTATGTATAGTGAACTATATAGACATGATCCACACACGCCTACAAAATTATGTGTTTCTATCTATCTGGTGACTACTTTAACCAGGAAGGCAAATATTTATCCTTGTCAGTTAAATAGGAGTAAATGCCAGGGTTGATTTTTTTTGGGAACGCTAACACATTTCATGGCTCACTGTGAATACAAATAATAAGGATATCTATATCAAATGCATGTTTCACTGTTGCTTTGCTTCGATACATCTTTCTCTTACCCTTCATCACGTCCAAATGTAATATTTTTTGCCTGGAGGAAGATCTCTATTTCGCAAGAAGGTCATTATTATGATATCGAATAACGGAATAACTACGTGCTCTGACAGTTTTGAAAGATACCAAGTTATTTTTTTTTCAAGTTGGACAGCGCTTATTAAGACAACTCTACACAATTCTAATACTTTTATTGAATTTTATGATGCATATTTACAAAGAATGTTTGGAAGTTTAAGTACGTTTGCATTGGTTTTTAACGCAACGTTTGTGTCTTGGAGCACTGCTTTGTGTTTAGTTTTCTTTCAATCGAAGGAGGAATGCCTTGTTTTAGGTAGAAAAAAACAAGATAACTTGTGTACACTGCGAGATTGCCTTGGGCCAATAGAGCTTGTTGTGGGATTCCTCTAATAACCACACCACCATTGTAAACTGCTTTCTATTCTTGCATAACCCAACTTTTGGGAGTAGTACTTTCTAAAACAATGTCAAGAGAAAGTAAACAAGAGAAGAGGGAATGACAAAATATACGGGCACCCAGCAATTCTTATTATACTTAGTAACTTAGTACATATTTTTGGGCTTTGGCACTCACTAAATGCATATCATTGTTCCCAGTTTTCCTGCATGTTTCCCTTGTTTTCTTGTTGTGTGCTAAACAATTTATGTTTATTTGTTTAACTGTGGGTTTATTGTAGTAATTTTAACTACCGTAAGCGATTATACCTGGAGAATGAAACTGACTGAAGCTTATGGGGGCTACAAATGTCTACGAAATACGCGCATTTATCAGATTTATGTTAACGGCTTCCCTTTAAAACACTAAAAATGTTGCGCTTTGTGTTTCATTCTTTAGAGTAAGTCGACAAAGAAAGTCACCAATTTCCTGAAAACTGAGAATGCTGGCAACTTGTGGAGTAGTGGGAAAATCTAGTAGTTTCACTTTGTTACCACTTCTTGGAAAGTGTTTGTTAGCAACAGGAGACGTAATCGTATATTCCTTATGCACACAAATAGCTTAAGTATTAGATACATTAAAACATGCTTACTGTCATCTGAGGACCTACGTCTTTCTTATTGACTGTACCTCCATGATGGTATAAACTCAGTGTGTCCCTTGCAAAATACAATACATAATCATTTTATTTTCCCAGCCAGTGAAAGCAAAGTAGGCGAAGGAAACGGGTTCTCTTGTTCAAAAAGTCCAAGAAAGCAGAGAGAAAATGAAGCAAACAAATGCATTCTTCCCTTCACTGTCCTGATGACCATGATAGATTGTTCTCGCTGGGAGCCTGATTGAATCCTTTGTAGTTCGTCCCAACCATTCTCCTGAGAGTGTGTTTTGCTATTGTGTTTGTAGCAAAATTTTATTAACCTTCCACGTTTTCACATGTATTTTGAGATATATGCACATACGTTTACTTTCTGATTCTTTATATGCTGTGCCTCCAGGAACGATGTCATACTCGTGTGTCCTACACTTGTGTCCCATCCGGTTTTGTGTACTCATAAAGTTCTCATTGCTTATTTAATTTATTTGAGAGGAATAATAGCGTTAGTCCATATTGAATTTTTAGTACCACAACGGGTATATGCTATAGTATGCATCAACGTTGTCGTTAGGAGCGTTCCTGTTTCTTCGATGCCTTCCTGGATTTCCTCTGAACCTATTCTGGTGTCGAAGTGCGGTCTTTCGTTCTTTAGTGTACATTGTTGTGCATGCACAGGATGTGAGGAAACGAATGTAAACATCCATAAATCAGGGAAAGAATACGATGATGGACTACATGGAGTCCAAGTGTCTACAGAGTCAGTTCAGAACAGAAAGTTTTAATTTGACTCTGCATACAAACTTTCATTTTACTCTCCCACTGTAAATAGCTCGTGCTTGTATTGCATCGGCAAGCAAAATACTCGTTGCGGTTTTTGTTTGGTTTATTAAATGTTAGATAAAGTTGATGGTTGAATGGACTAGGATCCAACAAAATTAAAAACCGTATAAGCTACAACTTGCTACATCAAATCATTTTTAAAGATTTTTATGCACATTGAGCATGTTTCACTCTTGATTTAATGAAACTAGCTTACTTTCCTAGCTGGAACGCCTTTTTATTCGTATGTAGTTGCGGATTTATGTTCAGCAGCTCGTTGAATAGAGTCCAATCTGTCGTGTTTGAAGGCAATATTGCTGAAACTGCTCTTCAAGATAGACAAGGAGTGAATGACGGGTTATATTATTGCGTTAATGAAGAAGATATTTTTGTTAAATTGCCAACTGCAAAGCAGTGCAAAAAAGTTGGATAGTGAAATAATGAGATAGTGTAAAGTAACGAGGTATGTCCAATTAGTGCAACTTCTCGTTATAAGTTTGTAGGAGACTTTTCTAGCTGTTTTGTGACAAGCTTGCTCGAAAAGGAACTACATTTTAAAAACGTAAACTGGCTGATAGCACTACCTGTAATACATACACTTAACTTACACTTATTCATACCTAACCAGAAAAATATATAGTTTTTTTACTATAGGTATATATTATATAAGTTCAACTACAAGGACATTCGTTTAGTTCACAGTAAAAATATTTTTAAACCGTTACGTTTCTCTATTTCAATTTTGTCAATGTATTTTCTATGTTCCAGAATAACATCTCGGGTTATGCCCTTTATGTCTATTGGCTTCATGTAATACAATGCTTGTATAACACGATGCGGAATCACATAAATGCTTCTTGGAAGCTATCAGTTTTCAAGAAGGATGAGAACCTTCTGTTGTGAAAAAGACGAAGGATAAATAAAAGGCAAACCTCCAAATAGGCAGATAAAACAGTATTGGAGAATCTCTTATAACATATACATATTCATCGATACCTTTCACTATCACATCAATATTGCACCTTATTCACTTAATCGAAAACATTTAAAGCTAGCTGATCGAGTGTCTTCAAAGAAAGAATAAGAGTTCACATAATGTGAATGTTAGACAGTAGACAGCTAACGAACAGTAAGCGTTTTGCAGTTCATTTTATTCTTGATAAAAAAGCGCAACTATGTATTATAGTGATAATATATTTTTCATGCACATCAAAAAATAACATCTCACGTTATTTCTTGCGTAAGCAATTTTTCAGTTAACTGATAAATCCTAAGTACGCTAAAGTATCCTGAAAGTAAGTTTTAAAATGTTCAATAGCATCTTTATCAAGTTTGGATGACAAAGACGACAATCAGAAAACGCGTCATTCCGCACGACGACGTCAGCATTAGTACTAGTACCTAACTTCTTTACGCACTCGAGATACATATAGCATATTTATTTCGTTTTGATGGTATTTTCTTCAAGCTGTCATTTAGGTATATTGCATTGAGTATCTTTCTCATTGCCTTTCTTTTTGTCTTCAACTTTCTTCAAGAAAGAAATCGGTTCTGATGGAGATTATTTTTAACTTCACTGATTCAATTATTGTTAAGCCGCATCTTGTATGCTTGAATGGGTATTATAGGCTCATGTTGCTGATGCATATAAATATTGCTCCTTTAGGCGCAATGCTGTCATATAGGAAATAGGAATATTGCATGAGTCAGGTAACATGTAATTTCAGGGAACCTTCTTGTATA